>CM065925.1:17015109-17336109 GCA_033439105.1 Magallana nippona
ACAAACTGTGAATTGCAAAGGTTGCATTCCAGCGTTATTAAACCGACTCATTCACCTTGAACATCGTTAACATTTAGTTAAATGCAATACTGAACGTTTTATTTGATTTTTATATTGACTTGTTTATATAAATTTGGCAAATATCCAAATATGTATATCCAGTTTAGTTATGATAAGATCTAAATGAATGAAAAATATATGTGTATGCATTAAACTAAAGGGTAATTACTTGGATTATATATTTTCTTGCATAATGCACATGAATGGAATAAAACTCATTACTTGTCATTGTAATAGTATTTTTCCAGGAAGTGCAAATAAAACTATGGTTGTCATGCAATGTGTTTATAGTGAACTACATAGAAACTTTCAATAGTTAACTCCAGAAAAGTTTCAACGTAATGTTTTGACTGACCCTTGTCCAATCAGATAGTAAAAGATGGAATTGAGACAGCTCGTGAGACTTGAAAAAGTGAAAGAGGGAGAGTTAATGGAGTAAATTATATGTGATACAGATCAACAAATTATCATTAGTTATAAATGACAAATAAGTTAAGGTCTATTATATCATATATTGATGTAACTTTGAAGTGTTTTGAAATTTCTTTGGCCTGTGACAACAGTGTTTACTGGTATATATACATATTGGGATGAATCCAAGATTGTACCGAATTTTCAGAAACTGTCCCTGAGAATCTTTAAGTACAAGTATTATTATTCTAAGCAAAGTATGCCAAATTTTCCCGGAATTAAAGATTTTTGCTAGTAGATATGTTGGAATAAGGTGTGACTTTTATAAAAACTTTCTTATTGGTTACTCAGTGTAAAACATCTTAACCTCAGGAAGAATTTGCCCGCCATTGTTTTATTTTTTCCACTAAGCTACCGCCTTTGTTGTCTCTCTGATACAACATATCTAAATTCATTAATCGCCATTCGTTTGCATTTCAAAAATTCTATAGGAAATTTTGACATTACATCATCCCTGTATGTAGACATTGTTGTTGACGGCCAAAGAAATTTTAACAATCTTTAAACTTTAAAACTCTATATAGTTACCAATATAGGATACAAGTAATATAGACCTTAATTTATTGGCATGTCTGTAACTAATGATGATTTGTTCATATGCATCACCTATGATTTACTACATTAACTTTCTCTTCTCTCATTCAAGTCACAAGCGATTACCGTGATGTCTTAACTCTGCTTTTTATGATCTGATTGGACAAAGGTCAGTCAAAACATGCTGAAACTTTTCTAAAGTTACGCCTATAAAAAGCTTCTACGTAGTTCACTATACAAGCAAGAATATGTACCATATGCTCTATTTAACTAGAGCATGTATAAGAGCAGTTAATCTTTAATGCAGAATCAAACTTAAGGTAATTAACTATAGCAAAGAGGTAATTGGTTCCATGATGTGTAAGCATGAGACCAAATTTCATTAGATTATATTCCATAATTTTCAAAGTATTTCACATTAATGTTAAGATATTTCTGGATAAATTTACAGCGTGTTGATTAAATGGTTAAATTGAATTTTATATAAGCAATGAAAGAATCGGTTGTATTACATGTTTGCATTTATTCTTACAGGCATTGAAAATGGAAACAACATTGAGGTTATCCTACAAGATGGATGCAACACAGTATCTGTAACCTCTGAGAACAATTTGGAGGAAAATTCTAATACCAATGCCAATTTTGTGGATATCCCTGTATCATTGGAATGTAACAATGCTAAAGTGTTAAACAAAGTTGACAACCTGGATTCAGATATTGTCAGTAATGACCAGGATGTGGCAGCTTTACTTGGGAACTCTGTACAGTCCAGTGATGGTGCCCTTCCTACAATTACCTTGGCATCAGATGATTTCAGTGCAACTTCAGAAGATGTCAAAAGTTTGACTAATACTGTCTCTAATTCTAATGAAGTAACAACTACACAATCATTGAAAAGACAACTTTCATCAACTACACCCCCTGTGGTACACAAAGTCATAATAACTAAAAATCCCAATAGTGACCAACCTCAAGTCATGCCAGTGCAAGTGAATCAATTGGGACAATTCCAGCTGCAATCAGGACAGAGTTTTAATGTGTCCTCATCAGGAGCTATAAGTCTTTTACCTCAGGGATCACAAACGCCAACAAAAACAATCACCATATCTCCACAAGGTGTCCTCTCTCCAGGAAAACAGTATGTTATTCCTTCAACTCCTACAAAATATGTTGGTGTTCATGGAAATAAAGTGCCCATTTCACCGGCTTCAAAAACACCTACCAAAATAACCATGATCCCTGTGACAATTGGTAAATCTCCTCAAAGACTGGTTCCAGCGTCATCTGTGTTAAATAAACAAGTGAATATTTCATCAGGAGCTGGAGGATCAAGACCAACACTGATCACGATGTCACCTTCAAAAGTGATGAAAGAGGGTACAGTGGTAAGAAAATAATGTGGCATCACTTGTAACATATGGAAAATATCCACATCATCATGAGAATTTTTTCTATGGCATAATGATCCATATGAGAAAGATATGACATATTTTTACAATGAAAAAATGAATGTTCAAGCAGTGGATTAATGGTCAATACATTGTATTTTTCAGGTGCAACAACGACCAATACAAATTCAGCCTTCACAGGCGAAACAGATAATAACAGTGCCCACTGGCAGTGGAGTAAAACAGGTACAGATTCCAATATCAATGCAGGGCAGTCGCTTTCAGTATGTGAGACTGGTTTCCCCCAGTTCCCAAGCAGCAATGGCAGCAGGAGGTAAATTTATCTTTACTTTTCACATTGTATTTTAAGTAGTAATGCAAAATCATATTTACAATATATATACATATACAACATTTGTATATATTAATATAATGTACATATATTTTTATAGTGTCTAAGAGCACCAATCTGACATCACTTGTACAGCCAGCAAAGTCCATTGCACCGGCTTTAAGTACATCAGATTCCCAGGGGAACATTCAACAGCTTAAGATCACACTGCCTGCTCAAGGAACGCAACAAATAGTTAGTATATGAGCCATACCAGTTGCATATACTGTGGTTTAAAGCATTGAACTAAATTTCTTTAATATTGAACAATGCAAAAACTCAAAAAGTACATTCTATAAAGATTCAGTTAATAGAAGGAGAAAATTACACAACAACATTACTTGAATCACAAAGGTTTTATTGGGCAAATTTTATTTTTTTTTTTTGGACAAATGTATGTAAAATTTGCATAATGTGAAAGTGGAAAATAATTTATAGTATTTTGGTTTTTTTAAAAATGTATTATTTAAGGTGCAGGTTTTAGATACTAACAGTTTTGCCAAATATAGTGAATTTAATCTTTTAAGGTAACTTCAAAACCTCAGACTACACAACAAGTTCAGCGGATTTTGTTACCAGCAGCCCCAACTCAACAAGTGGCAATTCGAGTGTCAACACCCATGACCGTGTCTTCTGTTGCCCAGATCAGACCTGCTTCTTCTACGGTCACCAACATTGCTGGACTACCCCCAGGTACCACCCTGCTGTCTGGTGGATCCGGACTTCAGGGATTCGCTCTTGTCCCAGCATCTTATGTAACACAGGTAAAACTATTTCACAGAAACAAGTTTTCTTTGTACTAGTCAGACACTGCACTTGTCTTATGTTTATGTATTGTCTGGTTCAGTTGATACAAACATGTACATGTATGTTGATTGATGCTTGTTTGGAGTTTAATAAAATTGAATTACAATTTTATGAAGGTTACTGGTGTGTAGACTTCAAAGGGCACACTGATTGGTGAATATGAATACTGTTTGAATTGACAAAAACTAAGCTTCATGGCTTCCATACATACATGTATAATTATTGTATATAAAAGAGATACATTAAGTAAATGTAAAGGACAATAATTTGTTGTTATACTTTCTCACAAAAGCACGAGGCGAAATGTTGAATGAGTATTAAAAAAAAACTACATGTTTGCTAGAAGTTTCATGTTCTATGTGAGTCAAATAAAATTAAGTCACTCTTAACTTTCTGATCAATGTTAGTAAGTACACAATGTCAAATTTAACAAGTATAGGTTTATAATATACAGTGTAATAGTATATGATTAATAGAAAGGGGTCACATGTGATATGATAATTGAAGATCTCTGTGATATGAATTTTCTTACACCTTTGAAGTTTATATTCAAGGGTTGTGGAATTTTTGGTTCATATTGATTAAAAGATACAGAATAATTGTATGTACACTCTATACACATATACATGTATACAATGTGTATTTTATATTCACAGCTTCAGCAACAGGTACAACCAAAAACCATCACTGTGCAACAGCCGTCTCTGCCGGTGACCAACACTGTGGCAGCAGTGGAGCCACAGAGTTTGCTGCAACAACAACAACAGAGGCAGGAATTTGTGCCTATAGCCAGCAGTGACCCATCTCTCAGTGCAAACCTCAAACAAAATGGGTAAAGTGCTAACTTATGAATACTTTAGCATCTCATGATTTGTAAGATGTATAAGTTGTACCTTTATTTTAATGTTATTTAAGTACATCAGGGTTCTATGCTTAAAAAGTGATAATGCTTTGCTATGCGAACCCTTTGCATTTTATCTCATATTTCTGTTCAGAGGAAAGTTTGACAAGATTTATGAAATTGCTTGATGCATAATTTCTATAATTGAGGATTGACTTGTATTGGGTTCTTGCAAAACTATGTGAAAGAAAGTGTGGCAAATAGAAGATTCATTGCATAATACATGTCCTTGTCAAACTCGTGGTATTGGGCTTGTTTGGGGAAAGGGGTATCAGTTAACAATATCAGGAATCTGTTTATGAGCAATCTATAATTTTTATTGTCTAGTAAACGATATGATACAACTTGTAATATAATCCAGAATTTTAATCTTTTGCAGATCTGCAATAGAGGCTACAGGAGCCAGGCCCAGAAAACCTTGTAATTGTACAAAATCCCAGTGCTTAAAACTGTAAGTGTGTGACAATAGGAATGATACACATGCATTAATTGGAATAAAAGACTTTCCCAGAATATCATAAAACCCAGATAGTAATCAAATTTGCTTACAGTTACATGCAAATATATATAGAAATGTGGCTGGTTTGACCATTTCATCCTACGAAAAATGAAGTCTGATATCATTGATTGGATTGTTGTAACAGTTAGTTTGAATATATTAGTTACAAAATGGTGAAAAGTACCAGTAGTAGATATTGAAGATTGGGTATCATAATGATTTTGGTCAGTCTGTATGCGTGCCATTATAATTTGAGCATATCTTTTAAACAGGGTTGGGGTCAATTACTTTGAAATGTAATTAAATACTTTCAAATACACTGTTAATTTTGTCAATTACTTGCAATTACAATTACATTGATTTTTTTCAAATGTAATTAATTACTCTCAATTACTTTGATAAATGTAACTAAATAATTTCAATTACTTTAGTTTTATTTTTAAAAATCTTGAGAACAAATACATGTATAAACAGCATTGAAACACACAAGGCTTTATGTACACTACAGTAATGTTTTAAAAGGTTGGAGTTAATTTTAATCATTATTCATAGATTTTGCTTTGAATTTCTAGAAGAATTTCATTTACATTAAGTTCATCCAGTACCATTGATTTCGTGTTTGGTTCTGAACAAGATTTTCTCTGTAGGGAATTTTTATTCGTGTAAGTATATTTATTCAGAAAGTAAACAACTTAAGGTAGAGCAGCCCATCAATATAAAAAAAATAATAATGACTATAATTCACAAGAATACAATATTTAGACTCCCTTGTGTTTAAAATAGGGGGGGGGGGGGGGGTCTTGGGTATGAGAGTGGTTCACACCTGGACAAAGTTAGACCTTTACCTATTGCCCTTGGCATTGTGTCATGCCTGTATAAACATATTAAACATTATAAGACATTTAATTATTGTGTAAACAAAACCCCATGCCACACAGGTATACAAACTAAACATCATCATAAGATATCTTTTTAAACTTTATACTTTGATAAAAAGTAATTGAAATGTAATTGAAAAGTAATTGAAAATACGTGATAATTTTGGAATGTATTTAAATACCGTAATCCGGTGAATATAATACGCAGTAGTGTACAATACGCACCCCAACTTTGGGCCAGAAAGTGGTGAAAAAAGCTAGTTCGGGTGTATAATACGCATAAAAAAAATTGACCAAACGGTAATGCTGAGTATATCAACAAAGCAGTTGTACTTTGTATACACGCTCAATTTCATCGCGGAAATACACTACCGGAAATAAGAAAAACAATAAATTTTTAGATACGGATTTATTGTAACCAATACATCGTGGTAATATCTTTATTTCATAATCAATGTTTTAAATAGACCTAGTATTAAACAGTCTACCGTATATAAAATCAACTACTTTTAACAAGCGTTATATAATTGTTTTGTCATCACATAACCCCAGTGTAGTGAAAAACGGTGTACAGGTATAGGAGATAACGGACCTAATTAAATTCTTAAATGATGCCAATCAAAGTAATCAATTAGAGGCCTGGAACATAATAAAATATGTGCACATATATTTGTGTTGTGTGTAGTACACATAGCCTAAGGGGAGTGTCTGAGATAACCAAGGTGTCAAGCGTTAGCGGTGGGGAGCACAAGAATATGGCTTCAATTAACGGAATAGGTTATAGAATTAGAATAGAATTTATAGTCATAATTATTTGCAATAAATCAATTATCATTACATGAAAATGGTTAAAAATGAGCCAAATGATGTGTAAGCTGTTTTCAGAGATCGGTTACAAATAGCACGTGGCCATCCAAGTCCACATTCTAATAATAACAGCTGTAATGGCGGCGTACACGGAGAAAAAGAATAGGCAGTTCAAATTAATTTTTAAAGGCCATTTTGAAACAGTTTATTGATAAACAGACTTTTAGTATACGACATTTTCTTTAATAACATGCTATAACAAGGATTTATTAATATATATGTGATAATGAAGTAATGTTACGATGTATAGAGGGGTAACGGTTCTGTCTGTGGTCAGCATAGATAATACGCCAGTATGATACCCCGTGCTTCACCTAAGGAAAAAATATGTCAAAATCCTATAGGGATGTATAATACGCACCCCTTTCTCACGGTAAAAAATCCTAGAAAAAAAAGTGCGTATTATATTCAACGGATTACGGTACATTCAATTACATGTTCTTGTAATTGAAGGCAGAGTCAATTACAAATTACTTCCAGTTACTTTGAAAAATGTAACTAATTACACTCAATTACAAATACTTTTTTCAATTACCCCATCCCTGCTTTTAAACTATACAAGATAAAGACTTTATGTTAAATCATAAAATGAAAGGTCAAGGTCGGAAGACAATGTTTGCAAAGGGTCAAGGCCATTGATAAAGATCAGAGCTCAAACTTGATTACTGGAGACTGCAATTTTATTTTACATCTTTTCAAGGTATTGTGACTGTTTTGCCAATGGAGAGTTCTGTCACAATTGTAACTGCAACAACTGTGCCAACAACTTGGACCATGAGGAGGAGCGCTCACGAGCAATCAAGTCCTGTTTGGACAGAAACCCCATGGCTTTTCATCCAAAGATTGGTGAGAAATCTACAAGGAGTAATGTAAAGATATTTAGGACAAAATTTTATTGTACATTGTAAATGCAAGTCGAGGGAAAATGAAATATCCATGTAAATAATATACTTTTAAAATCACTATTGAAATTGTTTATTGTGTATTTGACCTGTTCCTTAGCTTTACTACTGTTGCTTCATATTTGATAGACTTTAATTATAGAACATGTACATTCCTTTGATTATAACCTGTTGCATTAAGTGATATTTGTATTAAGTAAATAATTTTGATATACATTGTACATGTATTCTAATTGTTTGTCAGCCTATAAAAAATCCTATTTGATTTGAACTTAACTTTCAATACAGGTAAAGGCAGAGATGGAGAAAGGGACCGTAGACACAACAAGGGATGCAACTGTAAGCGTTCGGGTTGTCTGAAGAACTACTGTGAATGTTACGAGGTAATCTATTCTTTTCTTACAGTATTGTGTGTAAAGTCATTCTGTTTAGGAGTTTTAAATGCTTGTGTATATTAATGATTAAAAAAAAAAAGGATATATATGTACTGTACAAGGTGTGTTTTTATTTGAAATATTTAACTTCAAATGTCATACATAAATTGGCTCTGTTGATTTTTGAGGTCCTAGGTCACACAAGTTTACGGTCGAGTGAAATATTGTCAGTCCATTAGGCCAAAAATATTTTTCATTTTGAGTTTCTCAGACCCATGATAAGGATTTATTTCAAGATTTGCAAAGGTGAAAAACTCATTTGTAATAATTTACCCAAAATTGAAAACTTTACTTGTTCCCCTTTTAATATTGGAAAAAAAGAAAACAATGTAATAGCATTTGGCCCAATGCAATGGTGCCTGAGACTCAAAACAATAAATTTCTTTTGCCTTATCTGAAGAGCTGTAATCTTGGCAATTGCTTAATTTCATACCCAGAAAAATCATGACAATGAGTCTATATTGATTTTCCAGTCACAGTGTCATAGGTCACCAACAATTAACGTCTTTAGGAATGAGCATATGTTTTACAAAGTTTCCTTGATTTTAATGTATATATATATTGTATCTTTTATTGTCTTTATTGTTGGTTCCCAGAAAAATTAAGTTGATATCATTTCATTAAGAGTTTTTTATTTCAGGCAAAAATAATGTGCTCAAGTTCTTGTAAATGTATTGGATGCAAGAACTTTGAAGAAAGTCCAGAAAGGAAAACTCTAATGCACTTAGCAGATGCAGCGGAGGTTAGAGTTCAACAACAGACTGCAGCAAAATCAAAACTGTCCTCCCAGATATCAGGAATTCCATCACGACGACCTCAGATAACCTCCACGGGAGAAAGGTACATGACAGATCAATATTAGTTATTGTTGTGTAGAATTGTCCTTTTTCAAATCTGGTGACAAACATCAAAAGAAAATTAACAAGAAAAATTCAATAGGAATAAAAAGCAAAGTTTATGAGAATCCCTAATATTTTACACTATTATCTGCTGCAGCTTCTATGTTGATTTTGGATGTTCAGTGTTCGCTGAATTAAAGTGGAGTTTGATTTTTGCAGGCTGCCATACACATTTTTAACCTCAGATGTTGCAGAGGCAACGTGTGCCTGTTTGTTGGCTCAGGCAGAGGAGGCTGAGAGACTGAAGATGCCACCAGTAGTACAGGAGAGGATGGTGATTGAAGAGTTTGGACGCTGTCTGCTGCAAATCATAGAATCTGCAAACAAGACAAAAGGTTTGTATATAGTACTGTACATCTGTATTTCGTATATCATAATTGGGTCAATGAAATGTGTATTACTTCGTTCGTCCGAATATAAAATAAAACAAATGAAAAATAAACTCATGAATATGGATTGCTGCTCGTTAGAACGTTTATATTTCATTACAAAAACACACACCAACACCATAGTATTGAACACACGTCATACATGTATATATAATTATAATAACAATTTACTGGTAGCCATCACACCTTCTCTACGTCCTAACGAGCGGTAGAATGACCACAAAGCCCGCGCAATTACTATTTATATGACCATGTCACATGACCTCAAAACACTCAGATCCACCCCTTATACCACACAGCACACAGAAATCTACCCAAAACGAACATAATTTTAAAAATCACAAGAAGAGAGTGAGCAGTGTGTCCTTTTAATAAGCTGTTGTTCAGTTTTACTGAGTTTGTAATTTCCTGTGAAATAATTTGCTGTGATTTTGTGAAATGTAGTTATTGTCTATGCACGTGAATGCCATGATGTGTATTGATGGTCTTTTTGAGCAGGTTGCTGTCTTATCATTAACATATTCCATTATGTTTTGTAGAAAACACGGACACATGATAGCCTGATCTTGGATCTAACCGTGTGTAATTCCAGCTCAAGTGCCAGCACCACTGTATCCTGTTCCCTGCTTGTGTGTGTGTGCATGTGTTTGTCACAGTGTCTGACCTCTCTCTAACAGTATTCTCTGAACGTGGACAAATGTGAGACATTGAGTGCTAGCCAGGTCGAGACGGAAGCCACAAGCCTTTTGTCCTACCAGTGATAAATGGGATGAAGCAAGCCGGGACTCCTCTTACCAGTGAAGGCAGCTTCTCAAGTTTATACAAACAAACTTCAAAAGAGTGGAAAATACAAGTGCTTTTGAATTTTCTTTAGCACAGGAAATCTGAAATTTTTCATGTGTTTGGTCAAGATTTTCTTTTTTCAGTGATTTACAGTGTTATTTGTTCATCCACCATTTACCCTCAGTCATTTACCATGTTACTAGGCATCAACCTAAACCTACGTGTAAATTGTTTGTTGAATACCAATTTTAATCTTTATCGCCATTTTGTTATACGTGAAGTTGTGGATGAAAAGTATGAACACCTTTTGATCGAAAATGATGATTGCCACAGAGTTAAATTTCTTTTGAGACATCTTAAAACACAATACTGTATAGGGCAGTTAATATGATGATTATTTCATAGTTATACACTGTACTTTTCCTTTCTGGATATCTTATAAGGCTGTATGTTGGGCAGTAAAAGTGTTTAACATATTAATAAATGGCATTTTGTTCTTTCTTTCTCTGAAATAGATCATTTTATTTATTTTGGAGCTTTTAGGAATAGAAATTTCATTAATGGTGTAATTTTATTCTAGCCATTCATGTTTTTATTATTAAATTATGAAATGAAAATTCAATATCTAATATTATTTTTAATTTACAAAAACTGTCATAGATCTTTCAATGACTAGAAACGAAACATTAGATGAAAATACTTATACATGTACACGTGTATGTTTTAAATTCTTAGAGTGGTGATATGATTTCAATCTCTTATTTATATGAATTCATTTCACAAGTTGCTTGCACAAAAATTGGAAGATTATTAGAATGACATTCTTGCATTTGCTCAAGTTTTGTTGAAGTATACATTTTCATATACATGTACCTGTGTAAATTTTATTTGGCTTTTTGCATTTGTAATTTATAAGAACAACTTGAATTGTGAATCAAGTATGTATATATTAATTTTATCAACATACATGTACCTGTAATTTAATAGCTGTAGAATACAGCTGAATTGTAAATATAAACAGATCATATATTCTCCTTATGATTACATGTATATGAGACAGCTGATTTCATGGGTATAAAATCTTCTAGATACTGTCAACAACTCTCTCACACAAGTCATCTGACATCTCCCAAGTCCCATGATAACCACCATCGAATTATCATTTGGAAAATCTTCTCCTCTTGGCTTTAAACCTCACATTTCTCTTCATTCATTTTCTAGTCATAATACTGTACAAAACTACATGTACTTCAGAGTTTATTTTTCAAGCAAAATCAATGTATGTACATGTATATCCATAGATTTGAAAGATGAGCAAGTGTATGATGCATGAATGTGTAAATTTAGCACATATTTACCGTAGTTCTCCAACAGCTTCAAAAAATCTAACACCTCCCTGCAGTGTGTAAGCTGGTTTTAATAGCATAATTCCATTACTTAACATTTGTATATCAATTTCAATATATATATATATATGAATTGTGATGGTTTTGACATGGGTAATATCCTATACACTTATAGATAAGCTTACGTAGTTATATAAATAACAAGTTTGCAAGGTTGTTTTAATCCTATTGAATATTTGAGGGGTGGGGTTGAGGGTTTTTTTTTCGTTTTTCTTTTTTTTTTTTAATTATTGAATCTAAAAAAGTAAAGAAAGTATATAATGAACACATTTCTTTTCAAATCCCTGACATTTATTAAAAATCTATTTAAGGACCGCTTTTTCGCCATATTTGATAAACACCAAACAAGACAGAAAGATGTTTTTAATGACTGGTACCAAAGTAAACCTTTCATGTGTTGGGGCCTTCAGATTATGAATGTCATGTGCAATATCTGAGAATGAATGATGTTAGTAAATAATATAGACCCTTCATTTCAGCAGCAGCTTATTATGTGGAGTCAAATAAATCATCAACTACATAAACAATGGTTTGTTTTGTATCAAAAAGTAGCAGAAAATGATAGAGGGCTTTGAATGTAAATAGTTTCTCCAGTTTAGATGATGGATGGATACAAAAAGCCTGTTTATAATTTAGTGAATACCAATATGGCTAATGATGCGGTATGGTCCAATAATTCATCAAATGACTTGGTAATTAACAAGATTTTTTTTCTTCAAATCAAGTTGTGACCTTGACCTTCTACATTCATACACATGGGTCAAAGTTCAAACACAGTTCATGTTATAGACATTTTCACAAAGTGTCTGCCTCCCTTGTTTGTGTGAAATGGAGCAGACTGCTTTGGCTGACTGATTTTCATCATATTTTGTGATGGATTTAAATACATTTTTTATATTTTTTTAAATTAAAGTGTTCTTTGCTTTAAATAGCTTGCATTATTTCTAATGCATGATAAGTTTTTCTTTCCCCCTTAAAACCCCAAGTAAATAAGAAAAGCATGTATCAATGAAATTAACTTGTGCCACTTTACATTTCCATGTTCTTACAATATTGTATTTACCTACCTAATATTTTCAACATATTAACATCATAAAACATAAAGCCATTTAAAGTTAAATATTTATTAAGAAACTAAGATAATAAGAACATTTATAAATAATCAACAAATAATGCCAGAATCTCATATAATGGATGTTTTTAGTAAAATGGACGGACTAGAAGTATCAGTACACTGTTTTAGAGGGAGTGCTCAGTTGAACATTAATAATCAAGATTAAGAGAAAAAAGCATATTCCATCAATCATTTCTACTTAATTGTGACTATAAGATTTCTAAAAAATTGGTCAAACTCAAGACAATTTATCTATACATTTTCTACTAATTTTTAAAAAGGAATATTTATCTTGTACAACTTGATTATAACAAATGAAAAATAGTAGAAAATTTAATACTTGAAGGAGAAAATTCTCACTAATTGTACATGTAAAATATTAAAAAACATATTTTTCTGATCAATTAATCAAAGTGAAATGTTGGTGCAACATTTTCTTTTATGAAATTTAAACAAATACATGTACCCTGAGTAGTTCATTTTAATAACGGATAATATCATCAAGAAAGTAGATGAGTATCGCTATATTAATTTTTAGAAATAAGCATGTAAATATAAATAAACAAATACAACCAATAAACATTTTCACTTATTTCTTAATTTGATGCCATATTAAAATGGAAGTAAAATTACTTCGATATGCAGGCAATCAGATCAAAACCTTCTAGAATCTAAATAAAAATCATGTACAGTCGTATCACAGATAAACATAACAAAAGTTGTCATGAATAAAAAGTTTTTAAAAAAGTACCTCTAAAAACGATAAAATTATTAATGTACAAGAATAAGAAATAACTTTTCCATTATATGAGTTGCAAACAGTTAAACTATGGTGTCTCCAAGTTTGATATTTTAAATACCTTGGATAAGTGAGTTGAAAGTTCAAATCACTATAGATTTTTTAAACTGTGATTGAATAGTATTTATCATATTCACATATTGCTTATTCCTCTTTTTTTCTCCCTCTCTCCAAACTTATTATTTAAAAGATGATCACAAATTAATGAAATGGAACAAAAGTGACCAAAAAGGAATAACATGGTTGAAAATAAATCTGCATAAGGCACACTCATTGATGTTGAAAGGCTAAATGTAAGTTCAATGCACATAAAATGTTATTTTACAATGTTGCATGTACTAGTAAACAAGTTCTACAGTTACAGTTCAGACATGTGCATTGATCTGCCATCACTACAGGAATATCATCCCTTGGCCCTAGTGGCAAGATAAATTCATATTAATTTAATTACCTGTTACATTCTTGAAAAATTTTGAAAGCAATGTTCTTGTAACTGCGAACTGATCTTGAGAATGCGTAAAGTAAGAATGAATTTTGGCAGAATTCCAGTTTAGTTGAGTTAAAATCTATCTTAAAAGACACCCTGATAGAGTTTATATCGCAGATAAAACAGACTACTCTCCCTACTACAGCCTGTGATATTAGGTCTCTGACTGTACATGAGTGATGTCCAGAGTTTGCTGCTGTTGTCTTGTGGACGCCAGAACCAGTTTCTCCAAGCGAAGTACAGATGAATTCAGGGCAAGCATGTTTTCCCTCACAAAGTTTGACAACTGGTCCACTTCCACCTCTAACTGTGAATTTGTCTTCCTGTTCAAGAAATGTACAAAAATATTATGAAAATGTTCTTTGTGTGACAATGAAACTGACAATTCAAGGGTTTAAGAAAAAGGAATCTAAAATATACATGTATTTACAATAAAGTTGTGTGATCCCAATTTGGTAATTGATTAAAATTTATCACAGACAAAAGGATGATGACATTGTCTTTTTTCAAGAATATTTGACAGAACATTGATCAGTAGTTTAAAAATATGCATGTACTGGTATATGAGTGACAATTTTGAGGAGTTTACTCATGTCCTACTGGTGATGTTTCAGATGTTCTAGCGATATAATGAAGTTTGTGCAAAAAGACAGAAAGGACAGAACCACTTTGCCATTGATCTTCAATTATTGGGGACTATTTAAAGTAAAGCTTGATATTCTATTATATTGTCCAGGATTGAATTCTATATATAAATGTTAAGCCCCCATTTAGATCTATATCTTCTGGTGTTCATATATTTTAAATGTGATGCTGGACAGAGCACATATATACCGATACTTCTCTTCAATCAATATTCACACAGTGTTTCAAAGTATATTTTTAAAATGGCAAATCTTAAAGAGTATTAGTTTTCATAACTTCCTGAGCATAAGAAAAGTTAGTGAGAATTTTTTTTAAAATTTCTTATTATTCTAAGTTATTAATAAAAAGCTTTCACTAACAGCAGAGGATGTATCACTCAAACTTACAACCCCTATGGTATAATGACTTACCTGGATGAGTAGACCTCTGTGTCGATGTTTGATACTGATGTGGACCTTGCAGTATTCGGAACCTCTGTACCAAATGATCTCTCCTTGGCCATTACATTGTCTTTAATGTTATCCAGTTCCTCAATTACTCTGTCCAGTCTATAAGTCAAAGAAAATCAATTGAAGCAAAATTTTTTTTATTAAATTTTTGAAAAAAGTTACTCTGGTTTTTTTTTTTTTAAATGTATATGTATATAACTTATTTACTGTGGAATCATTAGAATTTGTGATTGCTCAATTTTCGTGGTATTTGTGGGTAGCCCTACCCCACAAATTTACATCCTCGAATGAAAATTTTTTTTGAAAGAGTTAGTTTTCTAACTGAAACTGAAAACTAACGCATCCACGAAATTACATCCCCACCAATAAGCAATAAACCCACAATTCAAGATAATTGGCCCCCACAAATTTAAATGATTCCACAGTATTAAAAATCATGTGCAAAACAAAAGATAAATCTCCCATGATTAAAAAAATATAAATATATCACAAGAGTTGTGTCTTTATTTCACAGATTACGTTTTGCACAGATCACTATTATCTGTCAATGAAGAGTATAGTACCTTTCAGATGTTGTTTGTATTTTCTTGTCTATCTTGTCGTTTTCCATGGAGAACACAGAGTGCATGTACTCCTCCATTGCTCCACGCTCAAACAGAGACAGTCTATTGAGGTCCTTCTCACTCAGCTTCAGTTCTGAAACAATGCTTCAATTTAATACACAAATTCACACACTACAGATTACAAACAATACAGAACATATCAATTAATGCATTGGTATCATGTCAATGCTAATGTATTACATGTACTAATGCAAAGCTTGGAGGTTTTACAACATCTATGGATGACTATTCAATGTTCATGCACATAATTTGAAATTCTGAGAAAATTTCACATTAGAGATCAAGTTCTACAGTACATCTCCTTCACCTGTCATTAGAGACAGAGAGCAACAGTGCAATTTTGAAATATGAGAGCATCAATAATAATTGGGAATAGAGAGTTACAAAGACTATATTACACAGAATCGGTACCCAGTATTTCAAAAGGAGTTAAGGCTTACGGAAATTCAAAAGTACTACAAGACTGCATGCATGAGTACCAATTATATACAATAACGCAAATTGAACAGCTATATATGTAAAATACAGTCATGTGCAATTGCTATTGACTTGATGCCAAAGTTATCTCCAAGTTAGTTTTTAGCCTCCTTTATCAAACAAAGAAGCCACAAATAGTCAATTAATTTTATTCAAAGTAATATTCAATGTAATTTTCTTAATATTTTCATCAATACATGTGCATCATTCAGAAATGAACAGAAAAATAAATATTAAATCACTGAAATTCATTTGCCAAAAAAATGTAGAATATATATTAGTGCAGTCAACTCAAAATCAGCAAATACTTGGCCAAGCAGGTTTGTTTTAGGGGAAGTGAAGTATTTTTCAGTACACGTATTGATACAGAGGTAAAATGAGGCTATTTCCAGTTTCCAATATGTTGCAGTGCATCAAAATATTACAGGTAACTCTATGGTACATGAAAAAACAAATTACATATGTACATCTACTTGCAGTAATGGGATAAAAGTACACGCAAAATGAATGATGTACAGGTAAATTATGAAATCACACAGGAAAAATAAAATAATATAAAATGGAATATCTGACCTTTCTTAAATACATCTATATGGAAAAATATTTATTTGTAATTCCAATACATGTACAATGTACAATGTACGATATTCATTTTGCTCAAAATCAAAAACATTAAAATGCCTTTCACTATGCAAAACAATTGAAAACTTCAAAGAGTCTTTAACCCATTGCCTAATGAATAAAAAATATTCCATTATAAAGAGCTATGACAATTTAAAACTATATTTAAGCTGAACACGACTCAATAAAAGGAAAGAGCAATTCTATCTCTGAAACCAGCACATAAGTACCGTATATGTATGTAAACAAATATATTTCTTCACATTTGATTGCACATCTGAAACTTATGGCCAACCTAGAGTATTTTTTGCATTGACTTAGACTGGGATTGTGCATTTTTAATTCCTTGTTTTAAGTGCATTTTTGTCTGTTTATAAAGCACTGACTTCAATATTTGATGCTACATTTCACTTGTTTTGGAATAGAGCTTCAAATTTGATAATTTCACCCGACTGAGTAACATGATGATGCAAGATGTACACATCACACAGTCCACACCAGTGAGGACTATGCAGCAAATACTAAGAAATAGTTGTTAAGAAATCAGTGGCTTTCATAAAAGTTTACAAAGGGTTAACGGAATCATGGCATTGAAGAGAAATATGGTGGACAATGCCTTTTACGAGTTGGTGTTCAGCTTTAAGACATAATGAAGACTCACTGAAGCTGTTTCTGGTGTGTATTCCGTTGTTGCAGCACTTGCTACACCGCACGATCAGCCACCTAATGGCACGGAACATATGATTCAGTATGATCAATGGTGGAAAGAGGGCGGGTCTCTCATAATACTCGTAGACCAGGGAGAACCTGTGGAACCTCCACACCTTCTCAGAGTTATCCTGGACTTTCTGGAATGTGTCACTGTCAAAAGGCAAAAAACAGGCTCATATTTCACACAAATTAAAGAACATTTCAACTTCAATTGATTACTGTTCTATTTATAAATTCAATCACCATGTTCAACCTATTAGTAAAATGAATTCATTATAACAATTTTTTTTAAAACTAAGTTCTGTACGTACATAAATGTACATGTATATTTATTATATGTAGTTCAGTTGTTGAAAATGGTCAAATGCTACGTTAATCTTTGAATTAAATTAGTTACTTTGTGTCCCGCTATCCAGTTATTAAAACAAAATTGCTTTAAAAATAGACACTGATAAAAATAGATTGATCATTTGTACAACTTGATAATGACAATATATGACATACAATTATTTCTTCACAATGTTTATTTAACAATTATCCAAGAATTAGACTAATAATCAATAAGTCATTTCTTTTGATGTTATTTTGGTTTGATCTGCAGACATTATTACTTTTAAGCGCTTGGAAAACATTATCAACGCAATCACATGGGTGATTTAAAAAAATCTCAGTTGAAAATTTCTTCGTTTTTTTGGTGCATGTTATACATAGGAGAAGCTGTTTTTATAGCATTTTACACCCACGTGTGGGGGTGCGTATTATACACAGGTGCGTGCTATACACAATTATTTACTGTATATGACATGTATATGCATACAAGTATATACAACTTTCAAAACAAGAGATCTGTGAGCCATTTAATGCTCTTAAGTGATATCACTGCTCTGATGTGAATATACAAAATAAGCAAAGTCGACTTTTGAAAGGAAGTTTCCGAGTGGTACAAAAATGGATCCTACCATTTGATATGCCTTATCAAAGAGTGTGTTAAAATTTCAAGCATCTGCGATTACGGTAATACTTGATGAGAAATCTTTGACGAAAATTTGTTTGAAAATTTTGGCTAAACAGGAAGTTGATGTCATTGGAACAAAAATAAATCCCACCATATGGCATACCTAAACAAAGAGTGTGTTAAAATTTCAAACATCTGCGATGAACAGTTGGTGAGAAAAATGTAATAGAAATTTGTTACAGCCAGACACACAGAAACACAAGGGTAAAACAGTATACCCCCCTCTCCTTCGGAGCAGGGTAACAATTATACATCAATATCTTAAAGTTTTATTTTAGAAATAATAACCATCAATTATTATCTTACATAAAATTCAATACAATTTACACCAAAAATTTATTTTAATTTTTTTAATATAAAAAGTGTACTAAATTATGAATACATGTCTTGTACATTTGAAAGCTTACCTGAACATAGCAATCAACAGGTTGACTAGAAGAATATTGGTCAATAGCATGTACGTCACCATTAACAACACAACCATGGCGTTTTTCTCTGGACAGCGATCCATTTCCCCCGACCTCCAGAGAGTCTCGTTATTTGTACAGGTCCCTGCTTCCTCTGATGGGTCGTTCCCTACAACACGAATACAAACACTTATAAAGTATACCCTCACACTGCAATATTCTGTATACCAAATAATTTTTCTTTTCAGGCAAACACTTCACTTTGACTACAAGTAATTCAATATATCATCTGCCTACATAGAAATGAAATATTGTTTTTATCGCTACAATTTTAAAAGGTCTCTCTTTAAAAAGAAAATTGGAGCATTTTTTAATATGCAAGGTAATTAATAGGCAAGGGATATAGGATCAGAAGTAATAGTATCCAGAAATCAAAACAATAGTTTTGATTTAAAATTTATCATGATTTTACAGTTTAAAACCCTGATCTATTTACATTCTAAAATACTTTTTGTAAAGGCAGCATGAAGACAGCATCTCTTGTAAAAGACAGCTTCAAATTTTTTGGAATAAGCAAAGTGTATTCAATGAATTATAGAAATAATCAAAGCACCTTCTTTGTTTTCCAGGAACAGTTCTCCATACATCTGCCAGTAAGGGTGGTACAACACATCCTTCAGAACTGACCACTGTTGGGGAGCATTGGGGTACAAGTTGGCCTGGTAAGCTACCCCAAAACTCAGGATAAACACCAGCAGGATCAACAGGAAAAACATCAGATCGGTCAACTGCAAAATTATACATTGTCTTTTATAAGTCACCTCACATTATTAGGTATTACATGTATATATGGTACCTAATGCTAGTACTCTTATCTTAATATTTAGTAAAAGGCTAGGTTTTAACTGATAACATGTGATATGTACCGTCTCTATGCAAAATGTACCATATTTTCGACCCCATTCATGGAATCACAGCGAAACACCGAAATTCAACCGTATTTTGAATTTTTCACTTTATGCCGCCATTTTCCTCTTATTCTCGCTCGCAAGACACAGGAAAACATCACCTGTGACCTTTATGAGATTTTAATTCAAACATATTCTAGAATACAATTTTTTTCATTCAACCTGCCAAAAAAACTTCTGGATCATCACATGTTCTTAAGATTTTGTATCTTGAAGAAACTCTGCTTTGCGTTAAATTCATTCGGATTTCCATAACACTGCAAAATCTTACCATTCTGGAGATCATGATGACTTTAGGCCCAATGTTTTTCTCTGCATAGAAGAAGTGCATGAAGCGGATGAAGTACATTCCCAATGTCAGGCTGTACAGCATGCGGGCCCAGATAAAGTCCTCCCCGTACAGCGAAAACCGCAGGATGACCGAGGTAAAAAAGAAAAGGTACATCAGGAAGTCAAAGCGGTTCCATACGCTGCCATACCAGCTCCGAATCTTGTACCAGATGGACCGCTGATCCCTGGTTAAAACCTACATCAGAAAATGAATTGGAGACATGATGCATAGGATCAGTATAGCGATATATACTGAGACACTTAAAAGTGCCTTCAAGACACATGCATCAATCAATATTTAAAGTACATACATTGAAGAAACACATTTTATGTTTGCAAAGATAATGATAAAACATGTGCATTGTATTAGTATTACAATACAAATATAGTGATGCTATTTTAAATCAGATTAATTTACAATTAATAATGAATGAATATACATGTACATGTTCAACATTTTGTTTAAGTCAGACAACAAAATCTGTGCCTTATTAGTCTGGTTGAACTAATAAAAAGTTTATAATAAATGCTTAAAAGGTCAAGATTTTATCTGACATATTGCTTTCACTTGTGTGTCTTCTGCAAGCATACACATGGCTTAGTCGGTTCAAGTATAAATTTCAATATTGTGGCTACAGTTTGTGATCGTAAGGTTCAGGTCCACTTGATTTTGTCCTGCTTTTTGTTAATATGTTTATTTAATTGCTGCAATGGGGAAACAAAGAAGCTGTCAGACTTTTTTTTAAGTCTATACAGAGTGTAATGTATGAAAATATGATCAAACTCAACAATTACAATATTTCCTCAAATCTAGGATGAAATATCAAATCCAGTTTTATTCTTATCAATAATTTTCATTCATAAATGTACTTTGATTTATTTTTAATGGACAAATAAAATTGCCTGCAAACTAGTTAAACAGACACTAGTCGGACTGGACTAGTGTATCAAAAAGTTAGTGTCTAACCCTGATACAGTAAATGTATATACAGTTGTATATGTAAATGCATATATCTTTAGCTGCAATTCACATTATACCTGTCTGCATTCTTCTATTACACTAGTGACTGTGTATATCCATGAAAAGATCTCCACAAGAGAGGGGGCACCATTCTCACCGATAGGATGCAGGTCAGTCAAAACAAAGAAGGAAAACAGCCCCAGAAACACAATGTTGGCAAACTGTATAAAGTAAAAATATCTGTCATCTTCAAAAATGAACTTAAAAGGTTATGGAATAGAGCTGTTTTAAATTTTGATAGAAGTACAGGTTTTCAGGTCTCCTTAATTGTTAATCATATAAACAACTAAATGAGAATAATGGTAGAATAATCTTTACCATAGCTGTTGTAAACTTTGTTACTGGTGCAGTGTAAAAGAAGAAAATGGCACGGAAAACGTTCAAGCCCCCGCTCCCATCATGGCCATCTCCAAACAGGGTGACAGTCTTAAACTTTTGTTTGAGGATCTTTGTCTTGGAATCTGGAATAGGGGCCACCTTTCCATTTGAACCTGTTAATTTCTCAGGGCTGTCTTTGCCCACAGCAATGTCCTCTTGTTGAAGCATTAAATCCTCTTCATTGGAATGAAGTGGGGCTAGATCATCATATTCGTCACGTAACGCTTTCTTGTCCACAAATTTTATGGCAGGAATGAGGAAAGGTATTAATATAGATGCCACAATCTGAAAACAAATGAAGGAATTAAAAATGACTCTATGATAATTCAACATCCTATAGAGATATTTCAATCCTGAATATATATATGCTAATATAATTAATTAATATATTCAAATAATATTACCAATGATATCCTGGGTATTAATAATAATTGATAGAAAATAAACAAATATAAAAATTTAATGCTTGTCCTCTTACGATTAAAGCATACATTGTATTTCATACCAATAACTCACAGTTATTATCATAACAATCATTAAACAATATCAGAGTCTACTGAAATAAAAAAAATGACAACATTAGTTATAATTCAAATGCAGTGAAGTGATACCTTTATACTGGAGGTGTAAAGGGCCATATGTCCTTTCCAGATGGCATTAAGCTTGGTCTGACAACAGGTCTGGCCCATGAAGTCCATCAAGCTGTTTTCGTCAGCCAGACAAAAGAGGGTGGTGTTGCCAAACTCACTCAGTTCCCTGACCAACAACTGGTGAGACAGGTAGCGGTTCTGTAGGCAGCAAATGCCAAGGATCTCCGAGGCCAGCTTCTCAAAGTCCCTGAAATCAGTCAGGTTTTTTAATTAATAGTATTCAACCATGTGTCTTAAATGCTTATTAATTATGAAAAACACGTTGTAGGGTAACTTAATCAGGCCCCAGAATCGTGATCTATTGATAACATTTGTAATGGCAGCGTACAGTATGTACTTATTAACCCTAACCAAGGGCCTGAAACCCCTGACCAAGGGGTCATGAATATCATAATTTAAGTAGAGGGCTTCATGGACATCATAACCATGCATTCATTTTATCCTCTTGCTCTCGAAGTACAAAAAAAGATTTTCTAAAGTTATTTCATTTTCACTATATAGCCATATTGGCCTAGCTGTAGGTCTGTAGCTCCCGCTCTGAAAATTTCGGATGGACGACCTGGGAGCTACAGTGCCACCCATTGAAAGCATTTATTTATTGCGCACAAAAATGTGTGCTAGTTTTGGACTGATTAACCTTATTTACACACAAATTCTGTGAAAAAAATTAGTATCATTAAATTCTTCATGCAATTTACTACTGATGTCGTTTTTTTACTAGCCTCAGACTTTCTCCGGAACACGCTGAAGACCTCGGAAAATTAAGTATGTTAAATTTACATCAAGATCCGCCATTTTTACATGTAAACAAACTGCCTCTCTTCACTTTACGGGCCAGGTGATGGTGTTTAAAAGACTGTATGAGAGGCAGGTGCAGAGACAATATCAGTAGTAAATTGTAGTTTTCAATAAAAAAGTCAAAATTGTAAAATTGATAACAGAGGACGCACAACAACTGACAGACCAATGGCAATAGGTGACTCAGGTGACCAAAAAATTAATTATCCTTGAACTTACGAAGAGTTATGCTCCAATGTAAGACTGAGTTCTACCTCTTCTTCATCATCAGCCACTTTAGACAACTTCTGCAGCAAACAACTGGCAAACAAAGCAGCCCCTAAAGGAAGGAGATACATGTATATTGATGAGACACTAGCCCTTGGATTTTACTTCACATTTCATATTAGGGGAGACTATATGATCTCTTTACAATTATCAATTATTTTCAGAAAAAGAAAATGGCATAAGGCCATCAAAAATTAATTCCTTGGTTATCAGGCCCGCACGCTTCTGATTTAACATTGCGCATTCCCATTTTTATCATTAAATGAATAAAATAAAATTTCAATAGTGCGCTTGCTTATAAAAAAATTCCGGATTTTGGACCACATTTTCGATACTAAAGTCAGTAAAACACTTGACTTAATAAAGAACATAATTGCGAACATCGTGATGATTCAGATTTAATTATAGCAATTGCAAATGGCCGCCGAATCTAGTTACGGCTTAAGTTATGATCGCGACAGCAATGATTTTACTTTTGGTATATGAAGAAGAACGTTGTTTAATCTCAAATGCATATTGGAGTAGAGTTCCTGTTCCTTTTTATTTGCTTTAAAACATCGCTTTCTCTGGATTTGAATAAGAATTACACATTGTTAAATTAAAAAAAAAAAAACCATCTTTTTTAATGAAATAAATAGAAAAAATTATCACCGCCCGACTGCATCTGTTTTTGAAAATGCTGGCCTGAGAACCAAGAGATTAATTTTTTATGGCCTAATATATACAAGAAAAGACAATCTTAATGCATAATGAGAAACTGCATGAATATAATAGTTAACACATCAGTGATACAAGATCCTGATTGTTAAAGGAGGACATTTACAGTGAGTACCAGGTATTTCTTCTGGTCAGGTGGTTTAACTATCAAGTTGTTGTTCCCAAATTTGACTAATTTTGAGGCACACTTAAAGTATTAGATAAAGAGTACGAACAAATTCAAATAACACACCATTATCAGTCCTAAATTTAAGTAAATTTTAGTAAATGCAAACAGTATTGTTTTTTTCATTCACACTTTTATTTCCTGGTTGTGTTGAAGATCCACCCAATTTTAGTTTCAACTTAAAGCACTAATCAGTAAAATAACCTTTTCTTACCATATTTAAGAAAGTTTAAGAAAGAAAAAAAATAATACCAATATGATCACTTCCAATCCTCCAGAAGAGTTTAGCAAGGCTCATGCGGTTCATCAAGACGGCCCAAATAAACAAGTGCTTGGCAGGGTTCTTAAGCTGTCCCTGCCACTGCATTTTGGATTTCCTCTTAGATAATTTCTTTCCTTTTCCCACTATTCAAATAATAAAATAATGACTTGTCTTAACAAGAGGCCCATGAGCCACATCGCTCACCTGAGCAACAACAGACATAATAAAATCAGCTTTATAGAGTCATATACAAAATATCTCAACAATGTCGTATGATAGATCCTGTATAAAAAAAAATTCCCCTGCATATTCTTATGTTTATCATTGACCCCCTTTGTAACAGGATTATTTTACAGTCATATCACATATTGAGCATTGCAGTTCTCGAGAAGATGATCAGACCTAAACAACTGTTTATATATGGACTATAAACCTAAATCAAACTTTGAACCCCTTTTGAGGTACAAGAATCGTCCAGGGGCCAGAGTCTAAACAATTTTAAAGAATCAACAATATGTCAAAATACTTGCATATAAGTAAAACCATATATAAAAACCATTTGAAGTTTTGTGAACAATTTAAATGTTTTCCTTTGAAAAATTGGAACCCCCCCCCTTCCTTTGAAAAATTGGAACCCCCCCCCCCCCCCCCCTCCCCATGTGGCCCAACCCTACTCCTGAAGAATATGATTTTGACAAATTTTAATCTAGACTATTTGAAGACTGAACTGACTAAAGCTTTTCTAGATATTTTGTGTTTTAGAAAGTTTTTCTCTATATATTCCTATGTAATAATTTGACACCCCCCTCAAATTGTGGTCCCACCCTACCCACAGGGATCATAATCTGAATAATTTGAATTTTCACTACCTGAGGATGCTTCCAGACAAGTAGCAGCTTTTCTGAGCAAATTTGTTTCTGAGAAGAAGATTTTTCAAGATTTTTCTCTATATATTCCTATGTAAAAATTCGACCCCCCCCCCCCCCCCCCCCCATTGTGGCCTCATCCTACCCCCAGGGATCATGATTTGAATAAACTTAAATCTACATTACCTGAGGATGCTTCCACACAAGTTATAGCTTTTCTGGCTGATCAGTTTCAGAGAAGAAGATTTTTAAAGAATGACTCTATATATTCCTATGTAAAATTTGACCTCCCCATTGTGGCCCCACCCTACCCACCTTCTAGCTGATCAGTTTCAGAGAAGAAGATTTTTAAAGAATGACTCTATATATTCCTATGTAAAATTTGACCTCCCCATCCTGGCCCCACCCTACCCACGGGGATCATGATTTGAATAAACTTGAATCTACACTACCTGAGGATGCTTCCACACAAGTATCAGCTTTCTGGCTGATCAGTTTCAGAGAAGAAGATTTTTAAGGATTTAAGCTATATATTCCTAAGTAAAAAATTTGACCCCCCCCCCCCCCATTGTGGCCCCAACCTACCCCCAGGGATCATGATTTGAACAAACTTGAATCTACACTACCTGAGGATGCTTCCACACAAGTTACAGCTTTTCTGGCCGAATGGTTTTTGAGAAGAACATTTTTAAAGATTTACTCTATATATTCCTATGTAAAAATGCAACCCCCAATGTGGCCCCACCCTACCCACGGGGATCATGATTTGAACAAACTTGAATCTACACTACCTAAGGATGCTTCCACGCAAGTATCAGCTTTCCTGGCTGATCAGTTTCAGAGAAGATTTTTAAAGATTTACTCTATATACTCCTATGTAAAAAATTCGAACCCCCATTGTGGCCCCACCCTACCACCAGGGATCATGATTTAAACAAACTTGAATCTACACTACCTGAGGATGCTTTCTCACAAGTTTCAGCTTTTCTGGTCAAATGGCTTATGTAAAGAAGATTTTCAAAGATTTACTCTATATATTCCTATGTAAAAATTCTACCCCCCATTGTGGCCCCACCCTACACCCGGGGATCATGATTTGAACAAACTTGAATCTACACTACCTGAGGATGCTTCCACACAAGTTTCAGCTTTCCTGGCTGATCAGTTTCAGAAAAGAAAATTTTTAAAGATTTACTCTATATATTTTTATGTAAAAAATTCGAACCCCCATTGTGGCCCCACCCTACCACCAGGGATCATGATTTAAACAAACTTGAATCTACACTACCTGAGGATGCTTCCACACAAGTTTCAGCTTTTCTGGCCAAATGGATTTTGAGAAGAAGATTTTTGAAAAATACCAACAAATTTTCAATGATTTTTAATTATCTCCCCTTGAAAGAGGGTGTGGCCCTTCATTTTAACAAACTTGAATCCCCTTTACCTAAGGATGCTTTGTGCCAAGTTTGGTTGAAATCGGCCCCCTGGCTCTGGAGAAGAAGTCGAAAATGTAAAAAGTTTACGGACAGACAGACGGACGGACGGACGGACGGACAGACGGACGCCGGACAAAAAAGTGATCAGAAAAGCTCACTTGAGCTTTCAGCTCAGGTGAGCTAAAAAAGGAATCTGGTAAAATAAAATAACATTTTAAAAATACTCTGAAGTACGAACTATGTCTACTTTGGTCCGGGAATGACTGAATACTTACAGTAATCCTGACACGGCTTTTCAGATCTTGGAATGTACCCAAACACCACCTCCTCGTCACAGACATCAAACTCATTTCCTGTCAACATTACAGCCAAGATACACGATATCAATAAGATTTCATTGTGGACATTAACTTTCAATTTGATAACCCAGTACGTTAAAACAATTTTTAAAGCCAAAATAATGATACAGAGATATTATTCAGAATAGAATTGTTTTCTCTTTAACAATGATATACAATCAAACTTCGTTATCTCGAACTAGATGACAATGTTTAAAAACTTCAAGATATCTGAGTATTCGAGATATCAAGAGTAAAATACTTAAAAAATAAGTGGTTGGGACTTACAAATTACTTCGACATATTCATTGTATTCGAGATATCAGTGTTTGAGATATCGAAGTTCAACTGTAATACAATGCTTAAAGATTTAGTTAACTTTATATTGATAATAACTCTTTTCATACTCAATTTAATACATGTGTTCTTTTAATGTAGACTTATAAATGCTGGTGTACTTTAACACTTACACCAACATCAAAACTTACCCGAGTACATATTCATGGCCTCATCACCAAGGAGATGAACTATGACCTTTCCAATGTAGTTTAAAAGGTCAGGTTCAACTCCAATATCCTCTGCCTTTTTACAACACAAATATGCACCCCATGTTTGCTACAAAAAAAAATGATTGTTACATACTATATTGATGCATAAATGAAGTCATATCCAATTAAAAACCCTACACATTTATCTTCAATAAAGACACAAAATATGCAAAATCGAATTGATAATTCATAATTTGTCAAATTTACAATGTAAAGAGCTATCTGAGATACAGACTGATTCACAATTAGATTCCTAGAGAGCTTCTTTTCTTTTGGGCCCTCATAAAATGTGGTTTTATAGTTAACATTTGTCATTATGGTCATAAAAATGTGCGTAGGTTTTATTTATCATAATTGGTATTTATAAATTTATTTATATCAATGTTTGATATTATTCTGGATGTACATGTACCGGTATATGACATTTGTAAAACACAGAACTCAAATCAACAGATAAATGTGTTAAGATATTGCTAACTTTAAGGATTGTCAGTTACAAACACAGATTTTTTTCAGACAATGCAATGTGAAGAATTTTATTTAAAAAAGATTTGTTACAAGTACTATTTCTGTTAAATCAATTGTTATTAACTACCGGTAGATATATTTCCCCTTTTGTTGATTATAATTCTACAGATTTAATCTTTACCAAATAAAGAGAGAAAGAATTGTTTTTTCAGTGTATTTTTGAGAAAGCATTGAATGCACTTGATTTGATAAAAAAAAAAATCAATTCATGTATAAAACATGGAATTGAAGAGAAGATTTAAAGCCGAGAAAAATCATTGTAATGAATTGACAACTAATGGTGTAATGGGGTTTAAAATTTTAGATATTAAAAAATTCAAATGGGCTTTATGGGGAATACTTGATCACATGACTGACCCATATACTATATCATCATAAAAGTTAAACATTTAAGAATGATTCCTTATACCTTAATTGTTTAAAAAATCTTCCATCCCCATCCAGTCAAAATATTAATGATACTACCATATACATGTATCTTTACCTACTGTATTTAATATTCTCCCTAAGATATGTCCCGTATATTATTATAAACCCATTGATTTTCTCGTCTTGATACTGTCAATTTTACAGAGTGTGATCTTAGTGATCCGGATTCCACACTGTGGGTTTCCGATTCCTTATTACCACTCTCTGAAACTAATGACATAGTACACATTAAATTTCGTCCGTATTTCAGCATGTTTTAAAAGAGTTCGTTTAAAAATAGCTTTGTTCTATAAGTACCGGTAAACGTCATACAAATGATTTTAAAAAAGATAGGTCTATAAATAAAACTTTTAAATGGACAAGGGTATATAATAAATTTATCATTATAACAGTAACTTGATCCAAAGGGTCCCATCACGTCAAGTTGCCAGTCACTGATCATCAGATCAAACTCGACGCTTCGTGTCTCGTTTAGTCTGATAATCTGCACCTGGCAACTATATACTTATTTGTCAAAAGAATATGTTGATCCAGAGGTTTGTTATCAACACTCAAGTGAGTTAAACTAGGTACACTCCAAAAACCTGACCAAAATAAGACAACATGGAAAGTTGTGCATTGTTGTCAAGGTGAGCTAATAAGCATTACATAATTTAAACCCCAAAAACTTGGATGCAATATACATGTACCTTTATCCTTCCCTGATTAAATTAAAACATATAAAGAAAACCATAAATACTCTGACTTTCTATATGTATAAATAGACTTCTCAAAATAATGCGGCAATAATAAAATCATCAAAATGATATGCTTGCAGCATTTAGTAACAATTTGTTACATCAAGCACATATGTGCATGTAAAATTTGGTTGCATGTAACTAAATAACTTTCACTTAATCATTGAAAAAAATCATTTTCATGGAGACAATACATATGTTTTACCAATCTTGTTAATGCTTCCACATGCAGAAGCAACCATGTTTCACAAAACAATTTTCATATTCATACTTCCAAAAACTAAAGAGTTAAGCTTTCCCACTGGTTAATTGAGAATACTCATGAAAAAGAGAAAAGAGAAAAGTTCAATGAGCTAACCCACTGTCAGTTAGCACATGCGAGACTGACCATGGTTTTCCAATGATGCCATTCCTCACATATAACCATTATGTGACCTACCAGTACTCACCCTTAAATAGTTTATCCTGTTCATCAGCAACTGTGCAGAACCATCTGTTTTGTCATTAAAACACTGAAAATAAAACCATTCATCTTTAATTTCTTAATTTTTGTTTTTACTAAATACCATGTTTTTCAAAACTGTTGGAACTCAAGCGAAAATTACCAAAACAAAAACTGATACAATAGAAAGTGTGGAATGCATTCTGGAAAAGTAAATATTTGTCTGTCCTGTTTATTTCACAAATCCATGGTGAAAACAAAACATGTAGAGATGTTTCTATTAACATGATTTACAGAACATAAAAACCTTAGCTCAGAAGTCTTACATTTGAGTAGAGGTTCCATAGATTGCGGATGTCCAGAAACTGGGACAGATCAATGCCGTTCTCCAGGAAGAGTTTGACAAACTCTAGACGGTCTTGTATCAGGGCCGTCATCATAGCATCATCTAGCTTCAGCTCCTGTCAATTAAAGTTAATTTACAAAATCACCATATAAAGCATAATTTACAAAATCACCATATAAAGCAGACTATCTATTAAATATTTCATTTTGATCTCTCCTACATTAGTTAAATCCAAACTAACATAACTAAGACTTTTTCAAAAATCATTTAGAAATACTGAAAATGCAATTCGTGCATTTTGTCTACTGTTTTTGACTTTGATTTGCGGGTAAAAAAAAATGACACAGAAAACATCTGATTTAAAGACATTTTCCCCATATATGATCATTAGCCTAGTACACGTACATGAAACTGTTTTAAATAAAATTTAGGTAAGTTTTAAATATGAATTACATTACAACACCTTATGTAAGTAACATACAACCTCTCACAAATTAATATGGTATTTTATTATTCTAATATACATGAATAAATAAATGTATCATACAGGTGCCTGACGTTAAATTTTTTAAAATAATAAGATTATCCTCATCTTCGCTAGCGAAGATGGATTATCCTCTGTACTATAAACTTAAAATAACAAGGTTCATTTCTGGTTTTATCATATGAGAAGCAGGAGACTGAATTTGAAGCATGATTTTTAATAAACGAAACGGTTGTTTTATTAATTCATATGGATGATGCACAAGAATACAAATAAAAGTACATGCAGTAAGAGGCAAATGGGTATTTTCATACCTATCAATTTTGCATGAATCGCAGCTGGAAAATCATGGCAGATGAGCCGGTGTTAAAAATTCAAAATGGTGACAGTGACGAGATGAACAGAGTTATTATTACAGTACAGAGGAAAAGAAATATTTCTACATGCAGTAAGAGGCAAATGGGTATTTTCATACCTATCAATTTTGCATGAATGGCAGCTGGAAAATCATGGTAGATGAGCCGGTGTTAAAAATTCAAAATGGTGACAGTGACGAGACGAACAGAGTTATTATTATAGTACAGAGGAAAAGAAATATTTATAACGTAAGGCGCCTGTGATATATCCTGATAAATAAATACAAATAAACATGCATTTGATAAAATGACACTAGGCATGAAGAGCAGGTACAAAACATATTAAAGTACAAATTAAAGATGTTATGAATCTCCAGAGTCCAGATTCCTATACTTTGATGAATTTTGCCATTTAAAAGATGTTACAATATGCATATAATAATGATATTCAGGCCATGTAGGTTATCTGCTTTTTTATATCAATATCATGCTTGCAATGTGGATAACAGAATACGTACTATTTAAATGAAGATTACTGGTAAATATAATCTTGCCTCTGTGTGTGGAAAACATAGAGGAAGAATTGAGTGAATATACATGTCATTGTCTTTTAAAAATTCTAAATTTACAAGTGTCTGGCAATATACATGTACATCAAGCAAATTATATTTAAATTAGAGCTTCTGTTACTTCACACACTATAATCTATATCACAAGTGTCATTTCTTTAAAATATCAATCCTCCGGAAATGCTACACTGCATTGAAGCTAGGACATGTCGACAAAATAAAATCATCTTATAAGGGAAGTTATGAAAGATGTACATGCATATACATGTAAAGTACATCTAAGTCTTTGTTATATATAATTACATGCACAGCCAACACTATAAAGAGCACTGACTAATCCAGCTGTGTTTGGACTTACTTTGTACAATTCACTTGATTTCTTCTGTAATTATATGACTCAAAATGTTCAAGATAATTTGAAGTGACCATCAATTGGAAAATAAAGACTGTATTCTTACTATTTGAACATGTAAATTGTATATGCATTTTAAATAATCCCATCTGAAAGCAATACACTCTTTCTTTTATTCACTTTTTAAAAACTGTTACCTAAATCCATGTAAAATTTTGTATCAATTGTTAACTTAGTAAGCACAGGTGTATGTACACTGAATGGTCCTTCAAAGTACCCGGTATATTGTGACTAACCATATATTCTTTTTTTTCAATTGTCTACACTGCTAAATAAACTCTGTACCTGAGAGTAGCAAATAATTACCGGTCAAAAATTGATGGTACAGTAATGCATTGTGGATAATAGTCTTACCTGATAGTTGGTCTTGTTCGAGGCGGTGAAGATCTCATTCTTGGCAATGTCTGACCTGTTCCAGGCCAGGGCCAGACTCAGCTGGGCGTTGGTGTTAGATCTGTTGGCTGTAAGTTTAATATGATATATGTAGTACATGTCCATGTAAATGTATCATGCCTTGCATTTGGTTCAATCTAGTTGGTACTACCTGGTAGTGAATACCAAAACATACAAGTATATACCAGCATCATTGGATGATATACAGTTTTGAAAAATTGCCTTAAAATTTGTTATGAATTTATAGATAAGGCAAAGTTCTTTTTCAATAAATTTTAACACTATTTCTGATTCAGTCCCATAAAATTCATTTTGAAGTTTGGTTACTGCAATATTGATCTCATTTTATTTACCTTTTAACAGGGCATACAAGATTGCTCTGTCAAACTCCTTTGTTTCATTATCATTCAAATCAAACACTGTCAACTAAAATATGAGAAAAAAAACATATATCAATATTCTAATTCAAAATTTACTGAAAGTTCTGGATTTTATGAAAGCTAGCTGCCATAGAGCCTTGTATACCCACCATTTCTCTATGTTGTAGAGCCTCTCTGAGTTGCTTTAAACAGTTGGCCACCAATGCTGGCTTTCTAGGCAAATCTTTCTCCTTCCACTCAAAAATCCTGTTAGCTAACATCTCCATTTCTTCATTGAAAGTTTGGGGAAAGTAACTTTTCTCCTCACTAAAGATACAAAATTTAAAACATATACCAAGATTTCCCCCTGAAATCTCATCAATGGGATAAAAATTCAAGACAATAATTCTCTTATTAAAAAAGAATGTTTGCTTTTTGTGTAGGAATGATTTGAAAACTTTAAGGTTGTTTCATCATTTTAATTAACCTAACTATTTTAGAATTTATGAAAAGGACATGGTCACAATTTGAGGTGATCATAATTTTCAAATTTTACATTTCCTATCTAGTTGTTGACAACCCTTGATCAAGGTATCTCTAATATTAACCCAAAATTTAAATTGACCATGCCCCATTGTAAATATTGTACAATTGTAATGCAAATGTAATGCATCATCAAGATTCTCCCTACATAATTTTGTGTTTGCGCTATATTTCATTGTGAGTTTGATATACTTTTGCACTGACTTGAGTTTGTTGGCGGTGATATTGTAGCCATGTGCTATGAAGTCTGCAGCTCTCCCCGAGGACTGGAGCACTAGCACTGGTATCCCCCTCATCACAGACTGCCACACTGTCTTCATAGAATTGATTCCTCCCTCAACAATGATAGAAATCACCGGAATGGTTAGAGCTGAAAAAGGCAATTACCAATACTGTCCATCACAATGATATGGTATTTTTTCCGAAAATGATTCATTAATTGTTTAAATTATGCATGCCCCTACAGGGCCATTGATTGATGAATAAACGTATGCATTAGAGTTTTATAAGAATACATTTTTCCTACAGGTATTTACAAAACAATTAAACAAGTGCATTTGTACAAATAATGGGGAAGGAATTTGATTGGAAACACTAAATGTTCATGCAATGATGTAGTCAAGATTGCCTTACATAAATATTAGAGAAAAATAAAACACTAAACAGTTTGTTAATGAACAAAGAACAATACATGACAATCCACATTCACTAAACACTGTAACTTGTGTGTCGTCTGATGGTGCCACATAAACGTAGCTGTAACACAGATGCATGTGTCTCTCTCAACACCATCAATACATTGATTAATCAAATTAAAATATTAAAATATATTAATAAACGTGTCCAATTACATAATAAGGTTCTTTTTGCCAGCATAACCCAACTCTTTTGTAAAATGCCCCAAAATCAAATTTCAATCATTGAAGTGAATCAAGTTCTCAAATATTTTGATAATCTGATCATGGATGCCAATAAAATTTCAAAACAGCTTCAATGAGGTACCCCGGTAAGTACTATATATTTCAGTGATTTGTGGCAAATGAAGTGGATGTGTAATCAGTAGTTTTATAAACAAGACTCAGTTCGAGAGTCAGGACAATTTGGACAACTTACTTTTATCATCATTATTATTAGAACATAGATCTGTAAAATCAGTAAAGTAACAAATCAATGTCCTCCATTTGGTGTTCAGTACTTGAATGGTAAAACACTATTCAGATTTTCATTCTTAAAGGGCACAGAGTTGATAGTAATTCATAGGTCTACCAAAGGAAGTACTGATATCCAAGTCCCTGCTGGAGTAGATAATCACAGAATAGTAAACTACCAGTAATATGAATAAATGCATTTTAAAGATGGAGCTACTGCATTTAAAATAAGAATATTAATTTCCATGAACAACATATACTGTAAACCAACTTTTCTTCACATGCGAAAAATTTTGCAAAGTTCATAAGAGCCCGCTTTCGCGAATATGACTTGCCGCGAACCATTCCTCGAATGTCTCTGGTATATTATTTTTCAGGTAATCTATGTCAGGATCACCAAAATTACTCACCACAAACTAGTTCATCTCCAGTAAATCACGAAATAAAAGTTGGTTTACAGTACGTTGACACTGAATTAGTGGTCCAACACATAAAAACCACTTACATGACTCTTTGTCATCTGGGTCCACGCTCTGCTCCGAGATAAACTTCTCCAGGCTAGTTCTGAAATCTATTTCTCCGCCAAATTTGTTTTCGGAGCCATCGTCGATCAGAATGAAGTGCGAGTGGTTCTCATCCAATGGGACATTCCTTGCGCATGATAACTGAGCCTCCATCACATCTGTTTTGGAGTACACTGCTGGGAATAAGCCATTTCTCTGGCCCTGAAAAAACACATTACCGTACTTTTTCAGTATTCTTTATTGCTGAAACATCTTAAATATAACCTGAGTTAATTTCATGTATAATTAGAATAATTGCTTTTTAAAAACTATCAATTGAACAAATCTGTTTTAAATTTTTAGAAATTAATTTTTAAAATATAAACTATTGTTTAGTAAAGAAAAAATACATATATTCTAAATTTAAATTTGTATATTTTTCTATGTCTTTTTACAAAGTTCTTCTTTTTTTAGGAGATCACTATTGTCTAAAAAAAATGGCCATGACCATCCATTCCTCTTAAATGATTGATTCATCAAAAACTACAAAAAATGCATATTTAAGATTTTTTGCTATTTCATATCAGCAATGAAAACAGATATGTTATGCCATTGTAAACACTAACAAAAAAATCATTTACAAGCACACTACTGCAATGTTGTATAAAATTGCAAACATGTTTAAGCACTAACACAGCAATGGAAAACACACCAAATCTTTAATTATCAAAAAAAAAGATCAGCATCTTTTGTTTTCCTTGATGCAAAGATATATGTATGCATGTATAGTATATATTAATTGATCCATTGAGTAAACATTTTTCTGAATCTTTTTATTAAAAAGCCCGAAAACCTTTTAATTAAAACACAATGTTTAACTTCAGTCAAAAAATGGACGAATCAGATGAATTATTATACATGAAATAACTATTCTAAGCTACATATCACACAGCCTTTTTTTAAATAAGTTAAATTGTTTAACAAATCCTTACCCTGTCATCTTTAAGATTTCTCTGCTGTATGATAGTTGTATCAAATAAATGTAAATAGTCATCCAACAATAGCAAAACAAGATGTTGAAAAATTAAGAATCAAAATAAATTGGTCAGAAGTCATGTGTACTTAAAACAAGAGGCCCATGGGGCCACATCACTCACCTGAGCAACAATGGCTTTATACATGTATGGGCATTCAAAGGATATTGTGCCATATCGCTCTCGGTAGAATAACAAAAAAAAAATTACCGTAAAGTATCCAAATTTTACACTTATTTTTGCATACACTTAATCTTTGACATTGTACCTTTATGAAATACCATTTTTACCGCAAGAAGATCCTATGCAAGATATTAAACTAAATTTCTGGTAGGGGTACACTGTTAATTTCCAACTCCTTTCATTTTAGTTCTGCCTCCCCCCCTCCACACTTTATAAAGTGATCAAAATATATGAGCATATATGTATATAATTTCTTCTTCAACTACTTACTAGTTATTATATTTTATTTAAAAAATTCCTATATGTGAAAGAAGAAAATTGTACCTCAATGCGCTCAAATTAAAAACATTAAAAAATTTAATTGGTCTTCCCACTAATAAACGATTGTTGTTTTCATGGCGGGAACTCATGTGACATTTTATAACCTTACTCACTTGATCGATGAATACACTCCAATGTTGTCATGTGATATGTTATAGAGCTATTATAATCAATGTATTGACAGGCATATCACTCAGTCTATTTTACTTAGGCCCACCCATTATTTTCATCTTTATTCAAAAACAACAAATGGCAACAAACCAAGATGATTTTCCGCTGTAATATTTTCTTAAGAATAGCGATAATGCACTTATCCCCATAACAGTAATGTGTCAGAACTATGGAAAATGTTTTAAAGACGTTGGTTTTATTTACTTGTGTCTGAAAAACTATCAAAATTGGTGTAGATTCCATATAATTAATCGAATAAGGAGGGGGCCCAGAAAGTAGTTACAGCATATCATCCTTTTAGCAAGACATTTCTAATGATCAACCAAAATTTCAGCATCAATCGTAGAATTATAAACAAGATACACAGCTTGGTTTGAGTCATGTTTTTGTTCACACAAGTTTATTACATTCAACTAAAGATTTTTAAACTTGGTATTTCCTATTCAGCATAGCTGCATTTAAAATATTTAAAATATAAACAAACTAAAGCATGACCTCAGCTCTGTGTACAAACATTACATTGTGCGCAAAGCTCTGTATTTTGCTTATAACTCGAAGCCTGACTCTCAGATACGGTTAGTAAATATAAAATTGAAAACAATTATAACAAAAGAAAAATGCACTAAAACAAAGAAAGAACACAATTTATTTTTCATCATATATATACTTATATATTTCTAGCAGCGAAAATAATCTCCATTTAGACTGAAAATGATGAGCATTTTAACAAAACATGTTGCATTAATCAACCATTACGTAGAGATCGTACCGAATTAAAGGTACCAATAGTAGTGCATCAGATTTTGCTCATTTTGCGCAGGTACATGTAAACAATTAGCTGTCTGATTTACCGAAGTCTATATTTGATTCGATACGTAAAAATTCCAAAATACATGTAATTGTTCCCCTCAAGTTAAAAAGAAACGAAACGAAAATCAAAACAAGCTAAAACCACCGTCAAAGTGAAAATGTCAACGCATTGAAATATTTAACCTCAATTTACTTCACAAAAATGGCACAAATATATTTTGGATGTTTCAAATATTCCCTTCGCACGCAAACTGTTGCACAACAAGCAAATTCATCTTTGTCAGTTTGATCTGTTTATCACGTGTCCAACATGGCTGCTTCTAACAAACTAGACTGGTCCTCTGTCTCTAACCTGGTTTTCGATATATGAAATATCGAGCCCGAAGTTAAACTGATTGACCCCCATTCTCTCTGTCTTATTATTATTTTCGTAAATTACTCAAATTTGAAACAGAATTAATCCATAATTTTTGCAATTTATATTTTTCCTTTCCATAAGGATTATTTATGCTAAATTATGTTGAATTTGACTCAGTAGTTCTTGAGAAGAAGATTTTTAAAAATGCACCCCCATTTTTCTACAGTTTCGAGGTTTTCTCCACTTTGAATAAAGATCGGTCTTTCATTTCTGCAATTTATATTCATCTTACTATAAGGAAGCTTTGTGCCAAATTTGGTTGAAATTGGCCTGGTGGTTTTAGAGAAGAAGTTCAAAATGTGAAAGTTTACAGATGGACGGACAGACGGACGGACGGATGACGGACAAAATGTGATCAGAAAAGCTCACTTGAGCTTTCAGCTCAGGTGAGCTAAAAAAAACCTCACATTCCTGCACACCAACTTACAATAATTATCAGTAAAATTCTATAACTAATTTTTGGTATTCTGTACAATATACCAGTACTGCAAAAGTGTTTATTTGGTTAAGTACGCATTTTCTGTGGTCAAACAATACACGTGGCTATTAAATATGTGGATGCTTGATTTACCACGGGTAAGTGTGGGGTTATTTTATGCTGTTTTAAGGTACCTCATTACACCTAGACTTATAATTTTTAAGACACTACGTCACAAGATCAATCGTTTGGTTGTATATCGTCATAGCTCAGTAGTTAAAATATCAGGCTTGTGAACTGCAGATCATGAGTTCGAATCCACATTGGAATTTTGATTATGTTAACTGAATTAAATTTTAGAAAATATAATTTTTCATCCAAATTTGCACCTTTTTCGCCTATTTGACTTATATACTTTTTATCCATCATGCTATCTATCATAACCAAGTAATTTTCTGCTGATTTGAGAAATTTTTTCAAGGTGTTGTGAGCCACCTTAAGCTTACCACGTAACAATTGTAAATTTCTAGCACACGTTAAAAAAACCCACTTTACAATATAATTTTCTATAAACAAAATTTTGCTCCTACCTCCTCTCCATCCAAAGCTTGTCTGTTGGCCACACATCCCCAAGTAGCCACACCTAGTACCACCACATCGTTCTTACGGCCAGATGTGATGATGTGGTCCTTGACAGCATCCCCCACAAATTCCATCACCCCTGTTCTTGTTCCTCCAGTGATGATCCAAGCACCTGTCACAAAGAAAGATAAATGTTATCTGAAAATGTTCATAGACATTATTGGTATCAATTATTTTTTATTCATTATCATTATGACGGTTCAAATTTTGAAGTTTGTTTTCTTCATCTAGTGGGAACAACACCCAAAAACAAGAACTAATTTTAAAATACATGTAATATTTATCAAATAACCATAGAGAGAGAGGGAAATTTACATACATTGTATTTCCAAAAATATTTACACCACCACTGGTACACACACACCAAAATTTGCAGGAAAAGGGGTTTTAAAAGTTGTGCCTTTGCCAAAGCCATTTGTTTTCAATAACTCAATCTTATCAAACACCATTTAAAATTTCAAAATGATATTTGTAAATGGTTTAAAACTTACATGTTGATGTTGCTGCATTCATTAGACCTCTTTTAAATGTCTCCTGCATTTTGCGCTTCAGGTCAAACCGCTGAGCACCACCGGTGACTGAGATGATTAGCTGTGGTGGCTCCAGATGCCACTGATTTATCATCATATCCCAGACAATGTCCGCTTTGGTATCTGGTGCACAACGAAGGTACTGAAAGAGTTACCATAGTTTGTACAGTATTTCATTTAGAAAAGAAACATAAAGTACAATAATTTCTTTGTCAGAAAAGTATGATTTAGAGGTACAATAGAGTGGACCTGCTTATAAAACTTCAACATTTTCACTCATATAGAAAATGAAAAAAATAGTCTGAAATTCAGCTTTTGAATATGGTTACAATTTTTTTATAAACAATATTTATAGATGCACTATCCCTGCATGTTTACCTTGCATAAGGCAAAACACTTTGAAATGTGACCTCTTTTCTGATTGTTAATTAAATATGTAATGGTACCTTAAATCTTATGATTCATCTGGAGAGAGAGAGAGAGGAGAGAGAGAGAGAGAGAGAGAGAGAGAGAGAGAGAGAGAGAGAGAGAGAGAGAGAGAGAGGGGGGGAAGGAGGGTGTCATTCACAAATCCCTGGGATGAGACTAGTGCCCAGAGATGCATTTACTTACTGGGGAGGTATCAATTTCACTTCCAAATCCTTTGAAATTAATTAATCCAAAAGAATCTGAGGGCTCTTGTCTGGTATGTGTGTGATAATGCCACACTTGTTTCGTAGGCTTGTGGAGATGAACATGGTGTTTTCTCAATGAACTTCTAAAAAAACCAAAATCATTTACATGTTAAGCTCTCAGAAAAACTAATACTAAAACACCTGCTTGTGACGGTTTTAATGAAATCTTTCAGAGAAATCTTTCAGAGAAATCAGTGTGCATATTAAACTAAGCTGCAGTAGCCCTTTTCACAAAAGATCTTACGATCAATTTTTATCGTAAGTGAAAATTTAAGTTTTTGTTTATTTTCACAAAACATCTTATGAGATTCTTACGTGTAAAATTTGTCGTAACTTTACGATAGCACATACCCTCTCTTAAGTATTTCAAAAATGTAAAAAATCATCATATGATGTAATATGTACAACAGAAACAGCTAAATCTAACATTTTGGGCCCCATTATACCGTTATTTTGCATCATATAGCAGTTATTGTCGAAAAAATACACAAAGAAATTCTCCAAAATTTTTTACGGGAAATTTTTCTCTTAAGAATTTCCTTCGTCACATTAAACACACATTGTGATTGTGACGTCATATTTTGATTTCTACTACATCACATTGATTTCACTCAATGTAAGTGGTACATAACTTTTGTTTTGCGACCTGTTTATGAGAATTTTAGTTTATTTACATGTTTCTCCTCTTTTATAAGAATTATTAAGTGAATTGAAATCGTTGCTAGGGAAAGGATAACTCTTAAGTAAAATCTTAAGTGAAATGTTACGAATGCGTTCGTGAGAAGCACTTAAAATTTCTCGTAAGAGATTCATAAGTTAAAATCTTACGCAAAATCTTAAGTTTTTTTGTGAAAAGGGCTGCAGGTCTGTAGCTCCCGGTCTGAAAAATTTGGATAGACGACCTGGGAGCTACAGTGTCTCCAATAGTAAAAAAGTGCAATTTACGGCGCACAAAAATTGTTAGGAACTAACTAACCTTATTTACACACAAATCCTGTGGGAAAAAATAAAACAAAATTCTTCAGGTAATTTACTACTGATATTGTCTCCTAACTAGCTGCAAACTTTCTCCCAAACATACTAACCGACCTCGGAAAATGAACTATGTTAAATTCACGTCGAGATCAAGAGTCGCCATATTTACATGTAAACAAATTGCACCACTTCATTTTTCAGGGCTGGTGATGGTGTTTAAAAGAATATCAGAGGCAAGCAAGTTCAGCGACAACATCTTTAGTAAAATGTCTAAGGAATTTTTTGGAATCAAATATTGTGCAGAATGTGTTCATAAATAAGATTAATCAGTCTAAAACTAGCGCACTTTTTGCGCACCATAAATTGCAGTTTTTTACTTTGGGAGGTACTATAACTCCCAGGTTGTCCAACCAATTTTTTTTCTGACCAGGAGCTACACACCTGCAGCTATATTACACTGTAATTTAATTGAATGCTAATACTTAGCTCAACAACTTCATAAGTCTTATATGATTTTATCATTCTAAAAATAAATTAGTTATTCAGAGAACCATACTTACTCTAATTCATCTTCTTTCAAAGGAATTCTTATCATAATTTTGTTCTTCATTACAAAATCCCTTAGAGATCTCTGCAAAATGAAAGAACACATACAATACCATATAATAATCTACAATCAATTATATAAGTTAACAAAATTCCCACCTTAGTCAGTTTTGTACATACATATTAATATAAATATTCATGTTTTAACATTATTTTGATGTTATATTTACAGTTTTTTGTGATTTTTTTCAGCTCAATCAATTATGATTTTCAATATTAATTCTCATGAAAAGCTGAATTTACCATTGCATGTAGAAAAGAAATTGCTTTGAAGGCAGGGATTTATTTTTTCATAAAACATATCAAGTACATATTATCCTGTAAAAGCAGTATAGATGCATATAAGAAAATTACAAGAACAAGATGTAATTATAATTGGGGCGATTATAAAGTCTCCCAAATGAACAAGGCCATCATTGGGGGTAGGGATGACCCATATAGGTCAAACTTTACAGACAAAAAGATTTAATACTTGATTATTTTTATTTCTGAAATTTCATGACGTTCCCCAGGGGTCATTTACTGTATATCAGGTGAACCGACATGACCCCAGGAACAAGAATATATATGATTTATGGGTGGGAATCTCAACTGTTTTCAAGATATTTGGGCAGTTCCTGTTCAAAAGGGGGGTCAGGACCACCCCCAGGGCCCATGACCTACATACCATTTGATGCCGTTAACACAAAGAACAAGAATAAATGTAGTATGGGGTGGGGATCTCCACGGATTTGAGATATTAGGGCACTTCCTGTTTCAGGGGGACAGAACCACCACATATGGCCATAACCTATATACCATATGATGCCCCATTACACAAAGAACAAGAATTTATATTGTTTAGGGGATGTCAACAGTTTTTGAGATATTAAGCAATTCCCCAGACCTGGGGGTTGGGGATGACCCAAGGGACCATATCTAATGTACCATATATATTGCCCATAACACTCAATATATGTATCTGAAGACACCATGTCAATATCTTTCATGGTTTTCAAGTTATAACCATTTACAATATAGTGTATAATTTTTCCCATAGGATTCAATGTTTGACCCCACCCCTATTTGACCCCCCTAATATATGGTTGACCAACCCCAAATTAACAAATTAAAAACAGAGTGCACAACTAGATATGCAGGCCTATCATATCCTAGAGTTTTGTACAATTCTTTTCAGCCATCTCTGAGAAATGCGATGGACAAGTTCAGAGGCGAGAAAGAAGAAAAAGAAGAAGAAACCATACAAAAACAATAAGTCTCTAAATTTCATTTGGGAGACTTAATAAATAGGTCTTCTTTAAACCAGTTCTTACCTGATTCATTCTTGATGCTCCAAACTTCAAGGTTGATCTCCTAGATGTTCTCTTTTTAGAAAATCCCACTGGGCCTTTCCTACTCTGCCTCATTCCATCAATGCAATCCTTGTCCTCATCTTTTAGGGTATAGGTTCCATTACTTTTTACTGATGCAGAGTCCACAGCAGGGCCAGCATCACTGAAGGATTTGTTGCTTATCCCTTGTATAGTGTATGTTCCTGTACTATCATTCACCTCTGACCTCTTTCCTCTCTTTGATTGTCTTTTCGAAGACCTTGAAAGTGGATCACTGACTGTAAAACTGCTGCTGCCTTCTTGAGACTTATCTTTATCTTTCTTGTGTTTTTTGCTTTTTGATTTTTTGTTTTTCCCTGAGGGTCTATAATCACCATGAAATGGGTCCTGATCGTGTAAACTTTCGATCATGTCATTATAACTTGCTTGAGTTCCGTACCTTGGAGTTCTCAAGTTACTTTCCAAATACACATCACTGTATTCCCTCTCCAATCCCATTGGAGGTTTTCTAGACGTTACTTCCATGAGCTCTGCAGAATCCTTATATCGTAACTTTTTTACTGGTGTCAGTTCCTCATCGGAACCTCTCTGGTTTTTCTCTGACTCCTCCTCTTCAGTCCACGTTCTCCGAGGACTCCCCATTGGATCATTGTGAGTTTGGTGTGAGCTTCTATGTGGAGGATCAGAAATTCCTGGTTTTTGGTTTTGAAAATCCATGTATTTGCTTGTGTGTGAGCTCTCAAGACTCGGAATGAATTGTAAATTGTCTAATTCTCTATCTGAAGATATGCTGATTTTTCTTCTAAGAAAATCATCATCACTCATCCTCTAATATTCCTCATGCTGAACTAAAAAGACAACAGTTAAGAAATAAATATATATGAAACCCATTAAAATTTATCTATAATTAAAACAGTGTTTTCTTGAAAAATACTGAATTGACTCACAATAAATTCATAAAATTGAACCCGTTACAAACTCAACTATCTAATTTAATTACCGTAGTTATCTTCACACAGAATAAAAAAGATAAATTGAAAACATAACTTCATACTTTTAAACAATATTGTGTACAGACAAGTTCGAATTTATTTGAAAAAAAGAAAAGATTGGCCTATACAAAAGCATGGCATGCATTGCGTCTGTCAGAGGAAATTCAAATTGTCAATATTGGCATGAACATACCAGTTTTACTGCAATAGCAAATTTGTGTCTGCATGCAGGTTATCAAAACATTATATAAATAAGTGATTAACAATAAAATATAATTGATACAAAACAACAGAGTACCTACAGTTTTACACTTGATTTCTATCGTACACATGCAAGTTGTTTTGCTCTCTTCTCACAGTGTTATGGCGTAGCTAGGTTGGCCGCATACACCATAAGCCTATAAATGTATAGTCTGTTTCGGTACTGTGTTATTTTAAAAATATCCCTGTCGATCTTTCATTATCTAACAAACTGAGGTAAATTATCTATCCGATATTTAAAATAAACTGGAAGGAAATGTTCACCTCAAATATAAACATGATCAACATAGGAGAATAAAACGGAACAGGATGGGGCCTATATGGGAGGGGGGGTAGGTAAATTTCTTTTTTATATTTTTTATGTTGAAATGTATTTTTTAAAGTTAAACCTTCTCATTTACTCGTAGAAAGATGAAATCATTTAGTATGTACACAAAAACAATCGATACTGTTGATTTATAGCCATGCATCTTCCGTTGCTGGCGCCAGTCGAGTCCTTTTTACCCCCTCCCCCAACAATCAAAATAAACACCATTTAATTTCTTTTCTTTTTAAGTTTTAAATTTCGATTTGCTTGTCAATATGATTTTGGGTGAGCCCTTCTCTAAAAAAAATCTAATTGCCTCTCGAGAACCTCCGATTATTTCTCACAAAAAATAATTAAATCCAACCGTAAACAATGTTAATTCATTGAAGTTACAAATATTTTATGTATAAGAAAACCAACTAATGTCGATATCCTTAATTTGAAAAATATTGAAAGTAATATTAGATGTATATATTGAAACATAACATTACGTTAGTTTTTTTTTTGGTTTTTTTTAAAGGCGCCAACAATGGACATTACGTTTGACGTGCATCGAACGTTAGAGTACAGTAAAGCACCAATGATGTCATAAACGTTACGCTGTCAACATTACATGTACATAGCGTACAGTAAAGAAACAAGGAAATATATGGCGATGGATGCTTTATTGACATATTCAAGGTAGATTCACAAATCATGGAATATAAACTTTCAGCGATCGGAGATCCATCATCCTTTAAAGAGAATGGATCAAGTCTGCTTGAAGCGGAATCAACAGAGATATACAGAAACTCGTCCTCCTTTGGCGACAGGTTCCAGCTGGCCAGCAATACTAGAGCAGTCTCCCAATGTCGGACCGAAAAGACTCATGAATTTAATCCAGAGAAGGAAGCTGCCGATGAAAGGTACACTCAGTTACAAGCCATCTTCCAGGTTGCGGAGGAAGACGGAAGGGGCGGGTTGGATATTGACGAATTTAAGATAGCGTTAAAGAAAACTGTGGGCTTCATGATGAGAAACGACCAGATTGAAATGTTGTTTAAGAAAGTGGACGCTAATTGTGATGGTCGCGTGGATTGGGAGGAATATGTTACATACAATCTACTTGAGTATCAGGAGAGGACCCTGATGGTTGAGAGATTACGGGATAGGCCTTTCCCGCAAGAGACCAAAGATATAAACACTCGACACAGAGAAACCATAGTCAGAGTAGCAATTTATCCGACCGTTCATAAGAAAGCCAGTACAAACAAATGCTCACTCGATTATTACACGGCGCGCTACGTGTCTCTCAGCAGAGAAGGAATAGTGACGTTTTGGACTCCAAAGATGAAACAGATAAAGAGTTACATGACCCACCCTCATGTTGACAGAGCCACACAGCCGTGGCTGACGGACTTTGTGTGTGCCTATAACGTCAACATGCTGGCGGTAACGTCTACTGACAGGGATATCACGGTATTTGACACTCAGGCAAACTTATTCAAAAAACGCTACTACATAACGGGAATAGATAGTTGTATTACTTGTATGGATTACTGGGCAGATATCAGAGATCTGAATAAGTCTGTCATGGTCTGGGGCGATACCTCCGGAGCAGTGTACGTGTTAGTGTTCGAGTGTTCACTGAAAGGGGGGCTCTTTGGTGCTGTTGGGGGGAAGCAGACCGCCTTCAAGAAAATCTCACTTCCAGAGATATTGCGGGGGTTTCATCTTGGAGTCAAAGGATACAAATTGGGGAAAATTCACGACAACTGGGTATCTGAAATTAAATACATTCCCGAGCTAGACCTTTTTGCGTCTTGTTGTCAATCGAGTGAAACGTCCATGTATCTCGGAGACTATAACTACAAGAAAAAAATCAACACCTATTTTAAAGTCAATAAAGGGCTGTTGGCATTTGACTATTGCCCTGAAAACAACATCATTGCAACTGGAGGAATGGACTACTTGATACGAGTTTGGAACCCGTATGTTAACAGCAAGCCCGTGGTTGTTCTGATAGGACACTGCAAGCCAGTCACTCACATCATCGTGAATTCCTCACGAAACCAGATAGTGAGCATTGACAAGGGTAGAAACATTCGAGTGTTCGATATGAAAGACCAGACCTGTGTTCAACAGTTGAGCGGACGTGTCATCAAAGTGGGGCATCTTCCTATTTCTTCAGTGTGTTTTAATCCGGTGGCACAGAGACTTGTGCTTGCAACAAATACTTTAGCAATGTTAGAACGAAGTTTGGAAGATGAGAAAAGCGTTGAAATTATGTCGCACCAAAAGTCAGTTCACGGGGCTCTTTATAACAAAACCTTCAAGTCTGTTGTCAGCTGCTGCAAGGAATCGGTTGTTAGTGTTTGGGATTTGAACACAGGGGAGAAAATAATCCAGTTTGTGAACGCACACAAACGAATTGAAAGGGGTGTGGAAATACCTATAGAAATCACAGCTATGACTTTTGATGAACCCGGCAGGCGACTCATCACTGGCGGGAGAGACGGCAGTGTAAAAATATGGAACTTCAACAATGGAAGCTGTCTTCATGAGTTTGTAGTTCCAGACGGGCTGGAAATCACGGGGATAGTCAGTGCAAGACAGAGAATCTACGTGACGGGCTGGTGCCAACTGGTACACATCTACATTGATGGGGCGAGTGAGGATTACAGGAAAAACTGGAAGAGTCGTCACAAAGACGATATTCTGTGCATTGCCTGCATGGAGCCAAACTTAGTGGCAACGGGGTCATATGATGGCGATGTGGTCATCTGGTCAAGAGATACTGGGCAGGTGTACTGCATTCTGAATGCAAACAAGGGGCTTCTTCCCTTCACTGAAAATATCAACAAAATTGAGACTAAACAAGAAGAATCCGAAGCGCAAAGTCCAGAAGTCAAGACACCACAGGAGGAGTCCACCCATTCAGTAGAGGTAGCCGACTGGAAGGCAGCAGCATCGACTAAGACGATCAAAACAGGGCTAGGGCTACTGTCTAAAGTCAGGGGCGGTTTACTGAGAAGCGGATCCTCCTCGGGAATAAATGGATCAAGATTCTCCAAGCCCGTAGAGTCACCCGTCGACCACCCTTTGCTGTCGTCCTACGAAACTTACAAAAAGCCCGAGAGCACCAAACGCGAAGAATATGACAACATTTTTAAGAAATACGAAGCGGCCATAGAAAAGATTTTATTCTTGCAAACAAGAGACGCCACCAGTAAAGATACAGCCGTGCTAGTGACCAGTGGAGCGGAGGGTTGGGTCCGATTCTGGTCCATACACCATGAGGGAGGTCTGCTGGGCCAGTTTAATGCCGCGCACCGTATCGGCGAGAGTGTCCATGCAATGACTACAGACCAACAAAACAACCTCCTCTTTACAGCAGACACCCTTGGTTATGTCAAGACATGGGATATTTCTGAATTTTGCATATCCAAGATGCACAATAGTGCAAAGCGTCTTGTACGATGGCACTGGCTTCTTGACACTTTTACGTATCTGCGAGTGGAATGGCGGGGGAAACCGATGCCAAAATCTTTCGTTTCAAGAGGTATGAAACCACATAACATTGGAACTCGGCCGCCTCCTATGATCACGGAGCCGAAGACTACCTTAAAATGGCCTCTACTTGTAAACTCATACAGGTGAGAGGAAATAAAAGAACAGGGGCGTAAAAGGCTTCTCAAATATCCTACATTCAGAATGTAAAAATGACTCATTGATATAAAAAAAATCTCCTGTTATACAATTATATACATTAGTATTTAGTACTGCAAAATATGTACTGGTCAAAATATGTGTATCAAGCGCCAATTAGTTAATTTGGATAAGATTTTGAATCTTATATATGTTATGTTTATAAAACGGAATGACAAAGTTGATTTACATCACAAACAATGCATGCCGGACAGAAAAGGAAAACATTTTATTACATTCGTCATATACATGTAGCTTCATACTTTATTGTTACGGCTCATGTGCCATTATCTCTATGCTTTTTTTTTTATACAAGTCACAGATTTCTTTGTAGTTTAAACGAAAATGATTTTCACTGATCTAATTTCAGGTTCGTAATTGTTAGGAACCCTATGCAATATATTGGCTTTTTATTAACAACCAGCATATTTGTATGTTGTCTAGGGCACACACGAAGGCTATCAACAGTATAGAGTATGTAGACGATTGCTCTGTCGTCATAACGGCCAGTTCAGACTGTGCGATCAGGGTGTGGACTCTAAGTGGAGAGTACATTGGAACGTTTGGAGAAACATGGAAACCACTTTTAGACAAGACTTTAAAGAAGCAAACTCTGAACGACTTTCGCCTTCCCAAAGACCTACGACGTGTTGCCTCCGCAAGAACATTTCGTGTTCTGAACCACGGAACTTTTCCCAGGTGGAGGCTCGCAATCCAAAGAATCAGAGAACAGGGCTTGGAGAAAATCTTATCCCAATACGAGCCTGTCATCCCAAAAGAAGAAGACCCCAAAGAAGACGAGGAAACGGAGTTTAAACTGCAGTCTAGTGACATCTTGGGAAAATCTTACAAGCGAAAAATCCGACACAAGCTACCAAAGCCGCGTCCCAAAATAATAGAGACAGCAACATCCGTATGTATATGTTCATAATCAAACTGTTATAAATACAGATACTTAACAGTTTGAACATTATTGTGAATGATTAAGGGGGATGTGCGGCCATCTTGTACATTTGAGGATAAGAATGTAAACATTTCTTGAACTGGCTTGTTTCTGCCCGAAACTGGCCAAAAGTGTTGCCAAAAGATAGAAAAGCAATAAATATGAAGTCCTACATGTCATTTTGTTTGAAAAGTATGCATACAAGAACAGGGCAATGCATTTTTAATCACTCAGAACAGCTGTCGAACTGCGCATGTACAGACTTATTTTGAAGATTTAAAAATCTGTAAAAATATGAAGGGGGTTCATTGGTGTCCTCTCTACAACCGTTTGTTGAGAAAAATGTCTAAGCTTGCTTATTTAAGTTGTAACTTTGTCTCAAAGTAAGGTACCCTATTCTTAAAATGGGCCTCAAAAACCACAAGATAGATTTGTCTAAGTCTATGGAGGTACATTGCTGACATATTTTCATTGAAATATGTATACTTTTTCAATTTAAGACAATCACTTTTTTGGACTCCTATCCCACTTCTAAAATAATATACTTTATTTTATACTTATAGAACTAAAAATCCCCATAAAATAAACATGGGACAGGTATAACAGGTATAGAGATGTATATCAAATTCAAAACAGATTGTTTAGAATTGACATTTATTTTTTTCTATGAAAATATAACGTCAATGTGTCTCCATAGACACAGGAGTTCTTAGTATAGACTGGATTTTTCTTGTTCTAAAAATAGATTCCATGCCGACTGATAAAAATAGGGTACCCTAATTTGAGACAAAGTTACAACTCAGATGAGCAAAATTCAAACTTTTTCTCGACAAATGGTTGTAGAGAGGACACCAATGAACCCCCTTCATATTTTTTCAGATTTTTAAATCTTCAAAAAAAGTCTGTACCTGCGCAGTTCGACAGCTGTTCTGAGTTATTAAAAAGGCATTGTCCTGTTCTTGTATGCATACTTTTCAAACAAACTGACATGTAGGACTTCATATTTATTGCTTTTCTATCTTTTGGCAACATTTTTGGCCAGTTTCAGGCAGAAACAAGCCAGTTCAAGAAATGTTTACATTCTTATCCTCAAATGTACAAGATGGCCGCACACCCCCCTTAAAATATTCATGCTGGCCTGCACTTGTTGTTTAATAGTAAATAATGAGATTTTAAATAAGGGTAGGCTACTTCGTTATTGATGTTTTTGTGTTTTGCAGGTAGCCGTGTATCATGCATTGTCCTTTGTCGACCTCACTGACACAGACGACATTCTATCCAAGAATATCGTGAAGGAAATGAAGGAGAGGCGATTTGGTGCAAACGTGCGAGACCGCTTGAAAGGAATACACCGGAAAAAGGAGCAAGGGCCGGTCATTATGGAAGTATTCAACAAGGTGACCAAAAAGCCGATCCTACCCGTGCAGCCTTACAAAAAGAAACCGAGCAAAATCAAGAAAGCGCACCGTATACTTCAGAAGAAGGTGAACGACAACCTCCCGCCAGTTCTCACAGAGTCCGAGACACAACAAGTGCACGGCAAATCCAAGCCAGCCAGTAAATCCGAGCGGAAGGCAGTCCTCTCATCGTCATGTACTAGCAACTCGTCTGCTAGCTGAATTTTTTAAGACATTTTAGTCTCAAGTATTTTTCATGTGAAACTACTACTATAACACATGGTTTTATGATCACTTTTCTGAATATGGTTTTCATTGTTGGGGGATTGGTTATTTTCATGTAGAAATGAATAATGTTTTTTTCTGTGACTTTTGGATAAATAAAGTGAATCGAGAAATCGTGCCCTTTTACTTTTTAGTGACATGTCCAGTAATTCAATGGGGTCCAGTTATTCTTTTAATGTTAGGACTATTTTTAAGGTATATATATGCCGTTTTTAATGGCATTTTTGCGATGTTGAAAACCAGACCCAAATTTTATCAGCATGACAAGATGTATTAAAAAAAAGTTTCTAAAAAAATTTTGCAATTTTTTGATAAATATTGATAAGGTACTAGCCATAAATTAAAAATGAATAACGGCGATTTACATTTGCATATTCATGATCGATAAACGTTTGATGTGGATTTGCGCATGTGCCCGGGAATAGTAATTCAGAAAAGCAGCTTGCAGAACGAGGTAATACGACAGGTTTGTTTACAGTTGTTTGAATTCATATGTCATGTTGTAAATTTTGAATTTACTGGGTGGGTGTAAATACAAAATTTACAACATGACAACTAGTTGTCATTTTGTAAATTTTGTATTTACACCCACCCAGTAAATTCAAAATTTACAACATGACACATATATAAACAGGTTGTGTGCTTTTAACAGAAAAAAATATCAGATATTGTCATCTGCATTTCATGAGGATGGTTGCGTATCGTTGTCGATGTCAATGGATGAGAGCTCTTTTGCAATTGACCATTATTTTCATATATTTGACAACATATATAATTATAAAATAGAACGTCAAAATTATCCCTTAAGGGGCCCCTCGACTCAAAACATATATATGTACGTTCTAAAATTAGCTTGTCACGTCACGTGCTTATGAATATTTCAAAGTTGGGCGTTTATTGACCGACCCGGTCATTAAATAAATTATTTAGAATTTTTATTTAATACTTTTAAATGCTTTTAATTTAAACTGTATAATTTGCAGAAAGTATTTAACTTTTGTAGCTTAATTGAAAAACGCAAACATTTCTTTCTTTTAAATTTTTATATCAAACGGCATATATACCTTTAAAGGGGCATGGTCACGATTTTGGTCAAAATTATTTTCCGTTTTTAATGTTTACAATGCTTCAGTAAGGCATATCTAATAGTCAACCAACATTTGAGTATCATTCGTCGTGTTATAAGCGAGATACAGAGCTCATAATTCTTTGTCATGTAAACAAATCTCACGTGATGTTTTTGTTTACGTTTTGAATGTTGAAGTCAAAATTCCAGTTTTAGACCTAAAACGACTGTGATAAACGCTAGGAACTATTTATTTATGCTTAAACGAATTAGAAGAGAGAGAAATCAGCTTGAAAAAGAACTTTAACTTGTTTATTGAACAAATGGAAACAAAAACAGGGCACGAGCCTATTTCTCTTTCTCTCTCTCTCTCTCTCTCTCTCTCTCTCTCTCTCTCTCTCTCTCTCTCTCTGCAATATGTTTGGAGCAAATTCTGAGGGTTCTGTCAACATGATCAAACATGAAATTAAAGTTAGAGAGTTTGATAACTTTCGTAAAACCACGCTGATAATGTATAGGAAAGTTTAAAAAAAAATTGTGTGGTCAAGTTTTACAAATTTACCTTTGAAACCCTCTTTCTAAGATTCGACATAACTGACCCCATGTTTTGGTATGTCAATTTATACTGAAATCATATAAAGACATATAGGCCCTAAAATACGAGAACAATGTCGTATTAAAATAAAAATGATTAAAGTCAGTCCATTTTTGGGGCGCCGTTTTGATATTTGTAAAGTATTTTCTGATATCAGAAAATGATTTTTTGATATCAAGAATATCAAATTTCTTTTATTACCATTATTTTGATATCAGAAATTCTAATAGGCCTAATTGATATAAAAAAAAAAACCAAAACATCCTTTTCTGATATCAGAGAATGATTAAATTTTTTTGTATCAAAAATCCAAATTGATTTTTTGATATAAAGGATTATATTTTCTGATATCAGAAATTCAAATAAAATGGCGAATAAATTTCACATAGTATTATTTAATTAATACTCCTTGTCCCCAAATTAAATTGCTGAACCACAGGGCCCGATTTGCATTCTTAATTTTTTTTTTCATTTGAATATTTATTATATGTAAGAATTTAAAAAGCGCTAACTGTAGGACTGTATAATGCCTTTACATCGCGGGACGCAAAATTTTCTTTTTTTTTTTTTAGGATCGTCTCAATATTCACAGCGAATCGCAAATAATGCAGCGCTAATAATTGTATCTGTGGAAAAACTTGCCAAAATGAAATCAGCTTTAAAATTAAGCACATTTATTTAATCTTAACATGCATCTACAAGTTTGAAACACAATATTTCTTACGAACTACAAAAGTTGAATCACAGGGAGCATTCATTAAGTTCATAGTAATTTTATGTAGGTCTTATTTTCTGATATAAAAAAAAAACATCGATTTTCCGATATCAGAAATTACAAATGACTTTTTGATATCAGAAAATGATTTTCAGCATGATATCAAGAATTCGATTTTTTCTTTTATATCAAAAAATGATTTTCTGATAAAAAGAATTCGATTTTTTAATATAAAAATCATCAACTTTAATTCTTGATATAGAATTTGATATCAAAAATGATTTTCTGATATCAGAAAATAGATTTTTTGATATCAAAATTAATTTTTTGGTATAAAAAATTATATTTTGATATCAACAATCTCGAATTATTGAAATCAAATATTTATTTTTTGATATCAGAAAATACCTCAAAAATATTAAAACTATTAATATTACCCGTAATATTTTCACTTCCGAAGTGAAGAAGGGGGTTAGCTTTAGTCTGACTATGGTAAAAATCGCAGAAACGAGTGTCCTTTTTCTCCCAGTATAATGTGTTTTTTTTATGTTTTGTCAACTTATTACATACTTGATTCAACAGTATGGAGTGATACTTTACTTAAATATTGGTAAAATTGAGAGAACTGTCAGCTCAAATTTTTAAAGAAAAACAGGTAGAAAGTATAACATTAGGAAAATAGAAAAAGACTATAAAAGCAGACGATAGCGGAAGTTGATGTACAGTAATCACGTGATTTTTGACAACATGGCCGAAGAAGAGGAAAGCTTGGAAATAATTTTAAGTACGTTCTGTGCGACACATTTCTATACATTTAAAGTCGTCTTCATATATTGTTAACAAATATGTTTTGAAATCATCGATGGTTTTAGCATAAGTACGTTGATAAACACTGACTCGACAACAGTCAGTGGACCTATAAACGATAAACCAATTGACAGTGATGACGATGCCAACTAACGTTGATCAGGTCCGATGCAATCTCTTGATTTAGCTACATAGCTTGATATACCTATTCAATGTATCTTAGTAAAGCTATTCACGAAAACGATGTTTGTAAGAAATATAGACAAAATGTCGCAAGTTTGTGTCGGACTACTCTTTTCTGTGGGTCGAACTATGATTATTTTACTATAGTTTGTCCCAAGTTATTGCTTCCGTCACTTTTTGGTGATTTTTAATTAAAATTAATATACCTGTCAATGAAGTACAATTCAAATCGATAAAAGGGGAAAAATCCAGGAGTTCTTCATTGATAACCTTACATCATCTATTAATACCTGGAGAATTTCACACGAACAAAAAACAAACATCCCACAGAGATTCAAAATGGGAAATGTTTACATCTTTTCTCCATTCGGAAGTACTCGAGACACCTTGCACAATCTTTTAACATTATCATCCGGGGTACTTAATGTTGTTTGCAATGCAAAATACAGTAGAGGGGCGTTTCAGAACTGATAATCGGAACTTTTTTCATTCTATACTGTCCCGAGTTTTTGCTTCCACCACTTTTCGCTTGATATTTCAACAATCATAAATACCTTTGTGCTCAAACTACATTCATCCACTAATATAAATGTCTAGATTGTCTGTTTTGAAACGCCCCCTCTACCGCTTCAGGCTTCAATACACAATCCAAAATAGAAAATCTATGGGGATTTTGCATTGCATCAGCCATGAAATAGCCCAGATGATAACGTTGAAAAATTTTGCGAGGTATTCGAAGTGAATTCCGAATGTTAAAAAGATGTAAACATTTCCCATTATAAATCTCCGTAAGAAATTTGTTTTCGTTCCTGTGAACTTTTATCAGTGTAAATTGATAATGTGTCAATGAAGATATCTTGGATATTTTCCCTTTTATCGATTTCAACTGTATTTCTTTCACAGGTATATGTGTTTTTATTAAAAAATCATCAAAAAGTGATATAAGCTATAACTTGGGACAGAATATAGCATGTTTAGTGAATGGATGTACAGGTGACACTCGATGGCTCGAACTTCGATCTCTCGAAGTTCTTGATCTCTCGAAGTGAAATCACGGTCCCGATTTTTTTCCCTATATAACTAAGCAATTTTACTCTTGATTTCTCGAACTCCGATCTCTCGAAGTTCTTGATCTCTCAAAGTAAAACCTGGGTCCCGTTATACATATTTCATTGTTTTTGACTCTTGATAACTCGAAGTGGTGGCTGTGTACACACGCGACCAATCCAGCGTATAATTACCTCCGCGTGGACCTTACCTGGATGATCGAGTGAACCCCTGGGGCGAGCGTGGTAGTGTTAATTGGTTAATTACGGAAGTGACACTACCCATTGCTTCCTTCAAAGGGTAGATAGTCAATTTGTAACTGATCTATTAGTTTCAACAACTTGTGAAATTAACGGTAAATCAAAGCGGTCTTTATTTAAACTATTCTGTGATCAAGAAAACATAAAATACTTTTAAAAAAATTATAAGTTAACAAAACAATAAATAAACACAAAACTAATTTCTGTATTGTTGAATTTGATGTAAAGTAGCAGAAAATACAAATGAAACCATGTTAGACTATCATTCCATGTTATGAATATAAACTTCCGGCTACTATAATTTTAGAACCAACATGACGGGAACAAAAATTTCCGGATTTTTTTAAACTATCGATCTCTCGAACTCTTGATCTCTCGAAGTTTAATCATGGTCCCCTGAAGTTCGAGTTATCGAGATTCACCTGTAGTTTGGGCACAAGAGTATGTATTGAGATATTATGCAAAAAGTGGTGGAAGCAGAAACTTGGTACAGAGTATAGCCCTATAACATGTGCATCATTATAATGCACACATTCATCGTCTTGTCAACGTGCTACCAAATTTGAGGCAATAGAGAAAAATTCTAAATGAGATAGTATATCGCACAACCTTTTAGTATGCCAGAAGTGGTGATTCAACAGACTCATACAGATACAGATGACACAGATCTTGTTGTCCTCTGTCAACCTCTATAGACAAAGCTTGCAATAGTCAAATTAAGTGTATAATTTTGCTACCCATTGACTTTACTTTATAGCCTAGTTAATTGAAATTCAATTATTTATATTTTCTTTCTTTATATTACAATGCAGATTCTGCTACAAATCCAGTAAATAGAGATGAAGACTGGGAAACAATTACAAAGTTCTGTGAACAAGTTAACAAGGAGTTGGAGGGGCCTCAAATAGCTATCCGTCTTCTGGCACACAAAATACAGTCGCCACAAGAGAGGGAGGCACTGTATGCTCTAGCAGTAAGCTTTGATTTCTTTCATGTACATTGTACTACAAACCTAGTACTATATGTGTCAACCTTTATTTTCATAAATAGCAAGCAACCTCTATTTATCTATACAGTCAAGCAGAGGTTATTGTTTTTTCTTCAAGATTTAGTTTTATATGCAGACTTGTAAAGAGTTTATCTGTCTGTCATTATGATTTAATTTGTTATCAACTCTGACTAGTACTTATATAGCAGTGGGTTAAGGGGGGCGTGAATTGGTATTATTTTGGCTACTTAAGTGACTGTCTAAAAATACTGGATAGAAGGATTTTATTGATATGTTTGAAATAATGCATGGTTTATTGGAGTTTATTTACATTGCAGACTGTAGAAGCATGTGTGAAGAATTGTGGGAGGCGATTTCATTGCGAAGTTGGAAAATTTAGGTTTTTAAATGAAATGATAAAAGTGGTGTCACCAAAGGTTAATATTTATTTGACTGTGATATTAACAATGTACATGTATTTCAATGCAAAACATTCCTTTACTATAGTAACTTCAATTTGATACTAAGATTCATAATTCATATTGTTTCTATATTAAATACCAATATCTTCTGTATTTTTTTTATCACATACATTCCAGTTTTTGATAGAATTTGAAGCTAATTTGTATTATGTAATTTCTATTTTTAATCAGTATTTAGGAAATAAAACTTCTGATAAAGTGAAGAAAAAATGTATAGAACTCATGTACAGTTGGAGTAGGGGCCTACCACATGAAAACAAAATTTTAGAAGCATACAAAATGTTGAAACAGCAAGGCATTGTAAAAGAGGACCCAGACTATATTGAAAAGGTAATGATGTCTACAAGTTTTTTAAATGTTAAGTTGTTTGTTAAGTCTAAAGTGTGAAATTTTGAGTTTTGGATTTGTTCTTACATGAAGAGGTTGGCATGGAATTTGAACAGAATGTGTTTATTTATTGTACAAGTTGGATGATAAAGGATTTAGAATTAATGAATTACAGAGTGTGAATTTATTACTTTTTGTAGGATTCAGAAATTGTGAGTAAACTAGATGTAGACATGACTGTACAATGACTAATATTTGTTTTCAATATGTGGTGGGAAAAATCTAGCAAAGCTAAATAAAATGTAAAAACCAAATATAACCATTGATCAATCCAAAACATGCAAACAAAACTCTACATCCCTTTAAAAAAAAAAAACTTACTATGTACAAATCTTGTTTAGAAATAATTTTTTGAGTGATTTTTTTTCTTCAGAAGTTGGACATTTTCCCGCTACCTAAACCCAGGATGGCGACTTTTGAAGATGAGGAAAAATCCAAGGTGAGGCCAAGATACTATGTAGATCAAAATGTACAGTTTATCTTGTATAATTTTTTCTTTAAATTTACATGTACATGTAGGTTAATCACTGTACATAATGTATATCAGTGCAGTGAATTAATTTTAATGGTATTTTGTTTTGTTTCAGCTTCTTGCGAAATTACTACAGAGCAAAAACCCTCAAGATCTACAAGCTGCCAACAGATTGATAAAAAACATGGTGAAACAGGTTCGTTTAATAACTGCTCTTTTATGTGATATTTTTGCACTATAATATTTTTACATGTACATGTGTCATATAAGAATAACATACCGCACATGTGTACATGTAGCTTCAAGCTCTTAATTTATTTTAAATTGAAGGATGTAGACAAGATGGAGAGGACATCTCGCAGAATAAATGAATTGGAACAAATTAACAATAATACAAAGTTACTGATGGAGATGTTAGACCACTATTCTCCTGAATCCTCATCAAAAGCAGACTTAGATATGATGAAGGTAAGAATACATAGATGAAATGATACTAAATAATTATCATTTGCAACCAGCTTCAGGAATGGTTATTGGTACATTGATGTTGGTTATGGCTCAAAGTGACATTTACAGTTGTAATATTGATTTAATCAGATGGAGTTGAGCAATAAATTTCATAATTATTTTTTAAGGCAATATGGTTTATGTCATTTGACAAGGATAAAGGATGTTATACTAGTACATGTACATGTATTATAGACATTGCTAGGTTTGTTCTGACTTTTTTCTTTGACTTACAGGAGTTGTATGATAGTTTAGAGAAACTGAGACCAAATTTATTTCGCCTTGCAAGTGATACAGATGAAAAGGACAATGAGGCTATAAGTATGTCTTGGTTTATTTTGACTTATTCATATACCGGTAATCTAATTTAATGGGGTCAAGTGGGTTGTTTGGAGGGAAAAAATATGAACTCTGTGGACAGAATTGCTCTTCAATAATATGTTTTACAGTGGGTCCATTGGGGTGAGTGCAGCATAAGTCATTATGCTAAAAATTACCAAATGAATGCATCAATGTGATAAAAAAAATTGAATAAAGTTGAAATAATTTTTTCGCCTGTGATTTCTTAAATACTTTTAAAATCATAACTCTTATGTTCCAATATATAAGCATTAGCCACAACATGTGATTTATTAATGAGGAGAACTTGGTCAATCATTAGTTACATCTTTCAGTTTTGTTTATTTCAATGCAGATTGGGTTCTGTCCCCTTTTATGAAAGTCATTGAGGCGCCAGAGTTCACATTGGCATTTTGGGTTTTTTTGTCATCTGGTTTTCTTTTTTTTAAATCTCTCTTGAGAATTAACTACGAGCATCAGAATATTTTACAATGTACATGTAGTTATCTTTTTACTGCATGAAGTTCTTAAAATTAATTTTTATCTGTTCTCACGAGAACGTGAAATTGGCAGCCATATGCAATTTACGTGGAATTGTGAGTACAATTCCTACGACAGAAGATGCAGTATGTCAAAGGGAGAAGTAGTTCAAATTTTCTCTTCACCCAGGCGTTGTTTGGCTTTTTTCTTTTCAAAGTAATATGGTTGAAAATAATAGAGATATAAATTTATATATTTATGCCCCCTTTCGAAGAAGGGAGGGCATATTGCTTTGCTGCTTTCTCTCTGTCTGTCGGTCGGTCGGTCCACCAACAGTTTCCATTCATTTTCTTCACAGGGGTTGCACATATTGAAATGAAATTTGGTATACAGATTTATCATAATTATATCTAGGTCAAGTTCGATTATGGGTACGATCGAGCTATTTTCAAGAGAGTTATGCCCCTTTGATGTAGAAAAATTCAAATTATTTGCTGTTTCCGTTCATTTTCTATGCAGAGGTTGCACATATTGAAATGAAATTTGATATACCGTATTTTACGGACGACTCGTCGATGTGGACTACAAGTCAAATTGATCATTTTAAGCCAAAATTTAAAAAAAATCCTTAGATATGTCGATTCGAACGATACGTCGATCTAATAGCTTCAAAATGGCGTATCAAACTGCAGGTAACATAATCAGTGTATGATGCAAAGGACATCCCCGATATTGCTACCAATTATTATTAATGATTAACATTTAAACAATTACGTTTATAATTATGCATGGTATCTTTAAATACCGGTAACATCTATAAAATTGCTTGCATGCAATTCCCGACATCGCGTGTTATACAAGTTGTAACAGGGTAAACTAAACTTACGTTGTCAAAAATATTTAATTCCATGTATTAAAATATTTATCCACTCTGACCACTATTCCTTGCATCAAACAAGTTATCGCCAGTGTATTCGCCATTACGTAACCAGCCACCTGTTGACTCGGCGCGTGGTCAATGTTTGTTTAACAATTTCCGGTGTCAGAAGCATGCACCTGTCTCGTGTCGGACTTCAAAGGGGCATCTCAAGTGCAGGAAGATTAGCAATTATTTTGATTCGATTTTACTTGGTTACTTTGTGTCCAGTTATGCAGTTAAATATTATTGCTTTACTTAGACACTGTTAAAAATAGATCGATCATTTGTACGACTTGATAATGACGATATACGACATACATACGTTTCTTTACAATGTTTATTTAACAACAATCAAAGAATTGGACTATAATTAATCAGTGAAATATAAACACCCGTATAACGGTACGCTTTATATACACAGAGAGTCAATTCAATTCATTTATTCTCTCAAAACCATGAGTGAACACATATAGATCTCAGCCGTAGGGCATGATTAATAACACAATCGGTGTCAGCCTACCGTGAATAAATGCAAAAATACCTACGATAATTATCAATTAAAAGATGAACACTAATACAACTTACACAATTTAGTAATATGTAATTAAATATCTCATATAATTAAACATTCCCGGGACTTACCGCAATAATTTGTTCCATTCGAATTTGGTTTCAATTTTACTGCGCAATGTTATCTTCCCACTAGTAATATACGGATACCATATGACGATGTGTTTAAAATTACGGAACGGTAAAACTTTTAATTGATTAAAGACATGTACCATTTTTTTTAATTACTGGTATTATTATGTATACTACTGTTAACAAATGAGTGAAAACGACAATAAATAAAGATGAACAAAGATTTCAACAAGGTAATATCCAATCACACAACCAATTTTAAATGATTAAAACCAAGATTTTTAATGCTATTTTTGGAAAATTTTCCGAACTCGAGCCTTAGACAAGTCGATCTGGACAATAAGTCGGGTGTTCTGCTTCAGAGAAAAAAAATATCGTCATATCGTCCGAAAAATACGGTACAGATTTATCATAATAATATCTAGGTCAAGTTGTATTTTAGGTAGGATCGAGCCATTTTCGACAGAGTTATTTGCTTTGTACTTTGTAAAATTCCAATTATTTGCAGTTCTTTTTCTTAGCAGATGTTTCCAAGGAGGGGGGCAGAAGTGTTTCACAAACATCTCTTGTTTGTTTTGGTTTCAAGAAATGCATGCAACATTGAGTTTCTACATGTAATATGTTTACACTCTGATATAACATGAAGAAAAAAAATTTAGTGCTAACTACGGTACCTTCAATTGTTAATGCTTGTAATGCTGACATTGCTAACAATGTTATAAATGTACATATACTCTGTATTAAATTTTTATTCTTTTAGATGAAATCTTAAAGAGCAATGATGAAGTAATGCAGATTATGGCTCAGTACAAGAAGAAAGTGGGTGACAACCCAAATCAAAATGGTCACACATCTGGTAAGTTTGTGCACATATGCTACAATCAATTTGTACTAAATATTTCTGGAATTATTGTATATGTTCTCGTATGGAAACAAACTTGTAAAACTGTGTTTAAATAATACATGTATTACAATGTATTACATGAATGCATAATTTTGGAGATGTTTTTCATCTACCCAATATGTATTACAATCAAATCATTTTTGAAACAAAATAAGAAGTTGATCGCGGAATTGAATTTAAACCATTGAACTGAAGCCAACTCTATACATGTAATTCCATGCTATATAGATCCAGCTTCTTCCTTACTTGACCTGGCAGGGCAATCTCTCTCCTTACACCCTCCTACACAGACCAAAGACCCCAGCACTGAAATCCTTGATGAAGAACTCCTAGCTCTAGGTAAACATCTTAAAACTTTCTTACCAACCTTGTATCAGTACATGTACTGCTATACTCTGTCTGAAGTTTTATTTCTGTCAATTTTCATTGTTTTGAATTGAGACATATGCCTATCAAAGAAGAATGATTAAAATTTTGTTGAGGTAAAAATGCCCCAATTTTTTTCCATTGACTTGTATTCTTTCTCCCCTGAGAAGTGACAAAAATGAAAACAAAATTCTTACAGGAATTTATGATGGGAAAATGTGACATCTTTCATCCATTCAAAACATCTTTCATCCATTCAGAACTTTTCAAAACACATAGCAAAATATCACCCAGATACAAGGGTACTTTATGTGTCGTTTGCAGTGCTAAATACTGATATACTATATATTGTTACTCAAACTTAGCCATGTCATTCAACCAGATATAGAGGGGGCTTTTCACAACTTAAATCTACTTCATTCTAGTTTGGACACAGAAATGTTTCTGAATATTTATATAAAACAGAAGGTGATGGAAAAAGAACCTGAAACTTCCTTCCTTTAATGTCCATACTTATTCTTTTTTAAGGAGTTATGTTACATGAATGTGAGATGTTATTTTGGCATTTACACAGGCTTTTATCTTTATTATGTATTTACACTGTACATATGTACATACCCATGTTTGTTCCAAAATAACCTGTAAATGTGTCCTGTTAAAGGTTTAGGTGATAGCAGCACTACCGGTAAATCGGAATCTCTACTTGGTGACCTGGATGATATATTTGCTGCTTCCTCAGCAAGCAGTGGATCAGTAAGTTCAATATGTTTATTTCATTTTATAAAAAATTATCTTTGTAAATGTACCAGTACCTGTTGAGAAATTATATGTTTGTGTAATTTTTACTGTAGAGATAATCATAATACATTACATAGATGGATAAAAAAAAATCAGGAGGTAAAGGGATTGAATGCTAATACCCCTTTTCTCCCCCAAAAGGAGGTGCTTTCCTAATAGAGTTCTAATTTTTAGTTACTTTACTATACATGTACATGTATATAAATCTATGTATGAATCTCCCTGCCACACCCATTCAGGGCAAGCATTATATATACATGTATGTATATTGCAAGTTTATTGAAGAAAACAAAATAATATGCAGTAGTTACTAGTTCTATTCTTCATCTTTAGAATAAGCAACATGCATTTTTATTATACAGACACAGACACAAGGTTTAATGACTGCACCAGCCATGAGCAGTGCATTTCCAGTGAGCAGTGGACAGCCAACATTCCAAAGTTTCAATCAGGCAGCCAGAGCTCCAGTTCCAAATTACTCAGTATCACAGCCAATGACAGGAAACTTCTCTCAATTTTCATCTCCAATGTCTCAACCAGTAGCTTCAATATTTACAAGTAGTGATTCAGGTACTTGCTATTGAACTGTAGCTTTTTTTTTGTTGATAAAGAATGGTCTAGTGTAAATGCTTAATAATTGTAATAAATGTTATTTAGAAAAGTTAGCAAAATGAAGTTAATATTATGTTTGTATAATCCTGCACATGTAGGTAATTTTGAAATGATCATGTAGAATAGCAGGTACAATATTTTTTTTCAGTGTTTATTTCTGTAACAGTTATAAAGTTAGAATTTGTTGAAATGTTCATGTAATTTTACTTAATAGACACATCAGTGTTCAGTCCAAAACCAAAACCTACTACTCAACTGCAAACACAGGGAATGAAAGATTTGGACATGTTAGGACAAAATCTACTACAGCAAAATCTGCCCAAGAATTTGCCATTTAAGCCTCAAGATACAGGGTATTTTGATTTCGTAGTTCTGTACAATTCTGGTTCTTTTTTCTTGTAATCAAAAGACATAGTTGTTGCATACTGATTTGATTTTTGTTATATTGTAGACAAAAAGTTCCTATGAACCAAATGGTGACCAAGACCTCCCCCCAATCACTGCCGGCTAACAGCCTGTTAGAGAGCCCTCTGGCCGGGGCACCTGCTCAGCTCCCTGTGTCCCAGCCCTCCCAGACTTCTACCCCCATATCAACCCCCGTCAAGCAAGGCGCTGAGGCTCTCAACCTCACTGATGTATTTGTACCACTCGAATCTATTCAGCCAGGTGAAATTACAGTTTCATTTTTCATTTAAAATAAAAACTCTTAAATAAGCTGCTCTCAAGTACAGAGGGTTCCGCTTAATCTGATAGTCAATTTGTCAGAGAAAAATTATCAGATTAACCGATTATTAGATTAACCGATTTAGCATTTTTGTGGTCTTTGATTTTGGTATAGAATAAAATATAACATGTTTCAAGACATAGTTTATCAATGAAAAGATATAATCTGTACGCCAATAGTTTGAAATGAAATTATTTACCTTGCATAAGTTATGAAATAGCATTTTAGTCTTTATTTTGTTTGTAAATGCTCAAAAGAAAATGTTTCTCTTTACGATGGTTTCAAAGTGGCCGCAGTTTTGACAAGAAGTAATAAGAAGAAATGGCTAATTTCTGAAAAGCCCTTCTTTTCACTTGGAACATTTATTTGAATTCTTTTTTTCTGATATAGAAAATGCTCTTAAATACTTAATTATGCATAATAATGTCATATGTTCCAAAGCAAATCATTAAATAGATTCAGAAAGTCCATGTTTAACTGATTAATAAACTTTGTAATGGTGCAAGCCCTGCTTCAAATTAACACATACAATAGGTAAATAAACAAACAATAAAATGTGTACACGGGTAAGGTCAGTCCTGTGTGCAGTCATCTGGAACAACTATCGATGTCGGTAGCTTTCATCTTACGAAGAAGGGAGCCACCTGTGTGTGTTGAAGTGTAACTAATGCCCTGTAAAGAGTTACTGTGTACACAAGAGGGGTGTCAACCAATTAAACAAAGGAATATACAGGTGTAAGAGGGTGGGAAATCATTATTACATGGTCACAATCCTATCAGATTAAGTGAAAATGACATTTTTTCTTATCAGATTATCAGGAGAAAATATAAAGGGATATATAAGAAATGGTTTGATGTTTTGATATTATATCAGATTAACCAAATTATTCGATTAACCGCTATCAGATTAAGTGGAACCCTCTGTATTATATAAAAGAAAAAAATTCATGAAATCATAAACATGTACATCAGAAACTTTATTACAGATGGTACAGCCCCATTGAATGCTTATGATAAGAATGGACTGAAAATTGTAATACATATAGCTAAAAATAAACCTCGTGAGGATGTGAAAGTCATGGTTGTATCTACAATTAGTACCAACACGAACCCTATCAAGAACTTTGTCTTTCAAGCAGCAGTTCCAAAGGTGTGTAAAATCTGAATAGAACAAAAAATGCAGGTGTATTATTATACATGTATTATTTTAAAAAAAAATTAAGTACCTGTACATGTATGTTTTCAATGAGAAGCTTAAAAAAAAGTGAAGAACAACGTAAAAAACATAGCTATTTGTTACGTACATGTACTATATACAATGTAATATGAATAGGTTACTAAAACACCCGTTTGTACAATATACATGTACTATTGAATATGTAATTTAATGAAGCAAAGACATGATAAATATTGGTGTTCAGTGAACAAAAAACTGAGTTTGTTGTTGTATTAATAGGTGATGAAGGTCAAGCTTCAGCCCCCTTCAGCCACTGACTTACCGGCTTACAATCCCATCCTCCCACCAGCTGCCATTACACAAGTTATGTTGTTGGCCAATCCACAAAAGGTATGATGGACTAACAGGGCTTTTCTATGACTATGTTTAGTGGTTGACTGTTTTCCCCCTTAAATATGTACTAATACAAAATTGAATATTTATATATTTGTTCTTAAGTCAGTATGATGTATTTTCTTCAATAAGCATATTGAAATTTGTTGACGCATGCTGCATTACTTTTTCTCTCCATTTTAGGAAAAAATTCGTTTAAAATTCAAGATTACATACAATGCAAATGGAGAGAACCTATCAGATGTTGGAGAAGTTGACAGTTTTACAATTTCATAATGTTAGAACAAATACATGTATAGTATTTATGTTTTCATTGTGATGGGAAAAGTGCAAGAGAAATGATTGTTCTTTAAATGTGAGTGATGATTGAAAATCTTTGTCTGTTAGAACTAATTTGTTTGTTTTGTATGGTTTCTGCGTCTTGTTTTTATTTGCTTGGTGCCTCTATTGTGATTCACTAGTATTTGAACAGTTTTTGAAATGTGTTTATTTTTTTAAAAAATGATGTCAGAGTGAATAACAAGTATTTAAATGAATAGAGAAGTATACTTGTACATGAAAGGTGAATATTGTCAATAAATATGTACATGTACATATACATGTACTTGTAAATGAGTCAAAAGGTTGCTATACATGTTGAATAATGAGATATTACTGGCAAAATTTCAACAATTTTCCTCTGACCAATGGTACATGAATTTAATGAGCATAGCCAACCTCAGACATTCATGCAAAATGATTATATAATTAATATGCTGATGAGAACAAGGCTATCAATGCGATTGAGAAGTCTTTTCTTATTAATTGAATATCAAAAAACAATTACATTGATTTGTATGATACAAGAACAAATCCTCACTTGAAATATATATGTACATTGTACATTTATATATATTTTTTGTTGGCTTTTTACATACTGTTTCTATTCAATATACCTGTCATGATTAATTTAAACATTTGACTGATGTTGCTTGAAACTTTTCTGCAATCTCAAAACAAACTTTACAACATCAAGGCATTTTAAATTTTCATGCTCATAGAATGGAAACAATTATAAATATTTTCCCAAACAAAATGTATCAATGTTTTTATTAGTATTGTACTATACTTTGTCCAAGGTTTCTATTTCCATCACTTCTTGACAATTTTCGCAACCTTGCTAAAGTTAGACGTTTGACCGATGACATTTGTGTATTGAAGCATCCTCACATCTCTAAATAAATCCATATATCAGTCAAGAACAGTTTAGAAGGTAAATGAGTACAGGTTTTTGTTTTTTGTGGAAAAATTTACTTGGATTTTTCAAAACACCTTTGAAAAATTTAAACATTTATTAGCATACATTTACTTTCATGTCTTGCAATGCATAACCTAGTTGCAATTTATTTTAAGTTATGTCAGAGGAGGCATTTCAGTACAAATATCTTCAAATCTTTTCATTCTAGTGAAAAAAGAGTTTGGACAGAAAGGTTAATTTATGAATATAGAATGTGATGGAAATGGAACCTTTGACAGAGTATACACATATTAGTTTGGGGAAAACCCATATACATGTACGTGTAGCACTGAAGAGATATTTAATCACCTGCTTTTGATTCATGTTGAGTGGTATTTAAGAGTTACATGATTTTAACTTGATGGAATGATCTGAACAAGATTTTCCTACAGTACATGTAATTTTTAAAGGTAATGTTTATACCATTACATTTACTCCTTAATTTGCAGTAATTTAATGATTACAGGGGTACAAGTTTATGGATACTTAATATGTAAACTGTAGGGTATAGATTTTAGGCAACTCCAAAATAGAGTCAGTTAAATTCTCACCATTGGCTTAACATATTATACAAAGGGAATATTGTACACACCTACATATGTATAAATTATTTGTTTATTTTTGTTATAAACTGACAATAGTAAACTGTACATGTGAACATAAATAAATTCTTAATATGTAATTTTCATACCCCACTTGTTTTCTGTTCAGTATGGTAGATCTAATATGTGTACGTTAAAATTAAAACATAATATACATGTATGTACATTTGTACTGGATGTTTGCAAGTTGCAGACGTCAGCCACTGTATCTCAGTCATCTGATTCTGAATAGAAATCAATGAAGTATAGTTACTTTATTAAACATTGTTTAATGTATATTGTACACATTGCAATATCCCTATTAATAACTAGACATCATTGAGATGGTGACCATCTCAAAGGGCCCCAGTTAAATAATGGACCTTAGGATAAAAATCACTTCAGATGACTTGCTTTGACCTTAACCTGTGATCTAGAAATTCTCCATTTGGCAAAGAACTTTAATTCAAACTCATTGCTAACCTTTTAAGCATTTGTTTGGTTTAATCTGAGCAAGATTAAGCCTATGGAAAGAATTTATGGTCCAAGACTGGATTTTAAAGATATCAGCTATGACCTTCACATTTGACTTGGAAATACTGTTCAAAAGTCACTGCAAACCCTTTTCCTAAAAACTCTGTTTATGTGAAGTATGCATCAGATAGGGCTAAGAGGGGAGAACATATGATCTGGAATTACTTTGTAAAAGTAATATAATATGACCTTGACCTAGAAACTTTGTTCAAGGTCACTGCACACCCTTTGACCAAAGGCACTCTGTTGGTGAGGTACTTGTATGAGCCTGATTGGACTAAGAGGGGAAAATATATGATCCAGACAAAGCTTTATAAATATAATTCTGCAACCTTATATGTAGAAACTTGGTTCCAGGTCACTGCACACCCTTTACCAAAAAGCAAATAAAAAGAAAATATGCTCCAGACAAGTGATCTCGAATGGACAGATGGATGGATAGAGAGAGGGACAGACTGATCCGCTAAGCAGGGACCTAATAACCAACAATCCTTTTCTCCAGTCACTTTAATAAATGATATAGATTTGTAAATACCACTGCTAACTGTTAACCAGAATCAGAATAAATAAAGCCAGTACTGGTATTTTGAAAAAAGATAAGTTTAAACAATTTGTATGGTTGATTTGAAAATTTTTTTACATGCACCCGTATGTTCCATTATTGGAACCCACAGAATTTCTACCCGTTACACTAATGTGTAATGGATAGAAATCCCATAGGTTCTGGTAATGGACATTAATGAAATAGGATAAGGGTGTAAATTTCCATGTACCCTGTATTACATTACAGTATGTGATGGGTACCAGGAACGTTAACTTGGAGGAGAGGCTGGCATACCAAAGAAAAACATGGGTAGTTTTTTGCTTTGGTAGGGGCTTAAAAATAAGTATAGCAGCTTTAATAGATAGTTATGACATATTTTATTAAACAAAACATTTCAGCACCTTTAATGTACAATTATTGCACTGTCCCAATAGTCATATTATTGTCACATAACACTTTTTAGCAATTCATACATCTTGGTCCTTCTCTGCTTTTGTACACAGAGTCTCAAAGTACTTGTATATCCTTACAAGTGGGGGCTATGATAAGATGTGCTGGACACATCTGAGGGTGATTGGTAAACTGGTGTTATCTCTGTGCCATCTTCCAGTCTCTATCTCATCATCAGGGTTCAACACAACATTGGCAAAACTGCAAGTGTATAGACATGGCTAGACATTTTAAGATTCAAATGTAGTGACACAGGTTTTTGATAACAGAACTCAAAAATAAGATTCTGTATACTATATAATTCTATATAAAAAGTGTATGCATGTATATTAACATACTTTGGCAGTTTTAGAAGGTTGATCAGTTCTTGTGCTCTGCCAACCACTGCATCCTTAATCTCTGTATCTAAGAAACTAGCCTGCTGTTGCTGGGCAACCTTTGTCAGAAGGAGTATTGACCGTGGAATCAAATCTTGACATTTAGAAGCCAACTACAATTTAATAAAAGTATAGTGTTAAACTAAAAGTTAGTAAATATGTAAATATTCCATGTATTGCATGTAATACATTGGCAGACTGATTCCTAATGTAATATCATACATAGTGGAAACAGTTTATGGAAAAATAGATGGGAACATTTTGCAGAAAATCAATGAATCAAAAAGAGTTTAAACTGTGTTTTCTCATAATGTTTTAAAACTATAACCAATTTAGGGAGATGGCCACAGCTAGACACTTTGGTTAAACAACTATTGCTCTACCAATTGAAGTAAAAGGTTCATTCACATTCACTATCTTAGTGTGTATATTAGGAAGTGGCACTCCTAAGCTGTATACAGACTGTCACAGTACAAACCAACCTTTGAGATGGAGGACATCAGCATACAAATGATTTTAGAGGGATTGGAAATTTCCTCTTTTAAATGAGCAGATGACATCCCTGAGAGTTCATAAGTCAGCACTTCAAGTGTATCAAAGAATCTTGTTATTGTTTCAGCTGTACACCTGCTGTCATGCCTGACTGAACAGAGTTCACCCACACACCAAACCTGATAAAAAAAAAATAGTAAAATTTTGATAGAAATTATTGATTTTTTACATTGATTTATTGATATGAATAAGTCAATACATTATACATGTATGCATGCACACCTTACAGTTGAATTTCTTTCTTTTCTTTTTTTTTTGGGAGGGGGGTGGGACTATAGAATAGGGGGGGGGGATTCTGATTTCTCCCTTAAACTGCATATACATGTATATATAGTCTACTGAAATAATGCATTGCAAAATACACATGCATGTCCAATATTCTTTTGCATTTTAATCTATGTACATGTATAATGACATTGGATTTCATTTAACATGTACACCATTAAAATTCACCCATTAACTATAGCAAAACAGAGAACAAAATAAATCTTTACCAAATTCGCAAAGAATTCCTCTCTACCAGATATATTCCTAGGACTAATGAGAAAATCTTTAATTTCTGATGCTTGGTCATACAGTATTTCTGGATACTTCTTTAAGAGATGAACTACGTTTTCTGCCAATACTCTACAAAATGGAATAAAAGTTCAACAAATGTAAAGAAAAGTACGCAGGCTTAGATAATGGTTATCCCAAGATAAGGGTAAACTAACTTTCGGATATCCGCTTGATATCCAGGAATGTTGTACAAGAAGGCTGTCCTCTCAAGAAGAACTGGAATTAAGTGACTCAAGAAATCCGAGGAAGCATCATCCAACACTACATCAAACCAAATCCTGAAAAGAATAAAAATATATCCATATCAGATCCTTATAATTTAGCAAAAAAATTAAGGTGGTATGGGACACCTGTCGATATTAATGTGGATAAAAGTAAATCTATAGGAAGTATGTCACAAAATGGAGGTGTCCGATTCCACCTTAACCCAATGAAATCTTAATTTTTTATTTCTAGATCTTTTTGCACTTCACACAAACAATTTTGAATTACAGTTAATTGAACCATGTGAATAACTGTAATTGAATACCCACCTGAGTAACACAGGAACCACCTGAGAGCAAACAAGAACTCGAGGGTGTTGGTTCATGTCTCCTAGAATATTATGAAAGAGAGACAGCCTGCAAAAAGTACAATTACATGTATGAACATTTACTAAATAATCTAAGAGAGAAAGATAAACAAATGATGATTCCTGGTAATATACTGTGGAATCATTTTTATACGTGGGGGTCAGTGTTCGTGGGTAGCAAAAATTTCCCTACTTCGTGGGGATATAATTTCGTTGTAGCATGTTTAAGATAATTTTAATAAATATGTAACAAATGCTTGTAATCAAGTTCATGGGAATGTAAATTCGAAATTCGTGGGCAAATATAAAAAGAAAAATAGTGTACAAGTCTTGTATATAGAACAAAATTTTATATTTCTAGGACTTGTGCTCTTTAAATACCATATTTTGAATTAAATAATCACTGAATTTTTGTTTATTTATAGGGCCTCAATTGCTCACTTACCTATTTATCGTATCTCCATGTCCTCCTTCAACACGTGTAAAGAAGTTGAACATTGGCCTGTAGAGGGCGCTCTGGAATGCTGACACTGAACTGGTTGGTTCTGCTTCAGTGGATAAGGTTTGAACCTCACTCTTCTTACATCGCTCTGTTATCTCCAGGGCAACAGTCACACAAGGTAAATCCAGGAGCATATGAAATACCTGTATAAATTTTGAATTATGATTAGTGAAATCATTCATTACACTATTTACAATCATGTACATGTATATACATTGAAGATTTTGTGAAGTACTGGTATTCATAGAGATCGAATTACTTATTTCACTTAAATGCATGTACAATATACCTGGTGTATTAATGTGTGAGACACAAATTGAATTATTCAGATATGACATACTTCAATAGCAGTGTTTGGAGACATAAGAGCTGGTAAAATTTCCTCAAAATCAGCCAGGTAGGACCTGGGATTCCATGCCAGCATCTACAAAATACATGTACAAAGTATTTATAAAACACATTGTTATTCCATTCAAATTATGTAAGTACTGTTTTATCCAAAACTAAGCTAGAGTTACATGCATGTTACAAAGAGAACAATTCTATGGGATCAGTCATGTTCCAGGGATTATTGTTTCTATTGTATTTTTATTAATTATTAATTTTAAGAAGTATTTTATTCAAGTAAATAAGAATACATGAATCGGATTTATTTTTTGATTTACTGGCTACTGTAGGAAAGCAATTTGTAATACATGTATGGCCAATAACCAACAAGTCAGCTGCCAAATCTAGATGTTGTGTGTCATGTCTCTAGACAATGAAGCTTATCTGTTCTGTCTCAGTCCCTTTGTCAGATAAAAAGGGGAAGCAACTCATGCTCAAAGTTAACTTCTAATGTACTTACCGGAATGTCCCATCCAGGGGCAGTCAATGACATGCCTTAGGAACACAAAAACCAAATTTAAGTTTGTAACTCATGAAATAATGGCTTAGTGTCAATATCAGTAAAGAATATACAGTACAGGTATTAATTCAGGTGAAGGGTATTCACATGCACCAAAACTATTGATCGCCTGCAAATATATGATACCGAATAAGACATGTTTTTGTACCTTTAGGATGTTTGGAAAATAAGTGGATAATACGGTGGTGTTACGACAGAGAGTTTCTAGGTTGTCTTTTATGAAAGTGATGGTGTCAAAACTGAAAGCGGGGTCCAGGTAGCACTGGGTCAGCAGTTTGTGGAAAAACAGAGTGTAGGCCTCCTGTGGGTCATGTTCCACACTCTTACCTACAAAGAGAACAATTTACCTCTAAAGAGAACATATATGTACATGTATGTAATACTTACCTCATCTTGTATAATGTTTTTCCACAAAAACTCTTATTTGGAAACTATGTGTAAAATGGGGCCAAGAGGAGAGAATTCATGTTTTAGACAATGATTTTACACGGAGATCTGACCTTAGCCTCTGAAATAAAATCTTTGACTTTCGACAAGGTCACTCTTTTACCCATGAGTATTCTATTGGTGAAGTTCTACAGGTAGAGTGTGAACCAAATAAGGCCAAAAACTGGAGAGAAAATGTTTTGGATAAAGATTTTACATACAGATTTATCTTGACCTACAACCTAAATCCTTGATTTTAGGTTACGTATTGCATATCCTTAACCCATAAACATTCTTAAGGAAGAAGGGAAAGAAATCATGAAAATTTATGGAAAATGAGAGTGCATGTATGTTTGTCAAATACTTGGAAAATTCATTTTACCATGATTAAGGAAAAACTGCAGTACTGGAATAAGAAGCCTGGGTTTGTCTGGTTCTTGCATCAGTCTCTGATAAAGACGTCGTACTTCCTGGAACACTCGGGCAACGTGTCCTGGCTCAATCTTACAAATCATGTCCAGAACATTTACCACCTCCAACAAACACTGCAATCAAACATAAAGTTGAGTCTAATGTTAATATATTTGTTACGTAAAGAATAAATTCTTGCAAATACATGTATAGGAAATACCTTACACAGTTTTGGAGGTCTATGTCTGATGGAATTTTGGGTTCTGCAAATATAGAGTTTATATACATATATTTAATAAAGAGAACATATCACACAATTTTTTTTTCAAAAGGTTGCAAAAAAACTTATGGATTGGTTTAAAAAAAAACAATAGATTACCATACTTGACTATTTCTTACTTCTTTCACACTGGTCCATAATCCTGAAGCAGTAGTCAATGGATTTGTCTACCAGACTTTTAAATACATGAGCACTCTTACTGGCCATGTCTGAAGCTTCTTCAGTTGATGTTTGTGAGTGATACAGCCATTTGTACAACATAGAAAAACTATATATGTTTAGGAACTGGTCATTTGTGTAGTATTGTCCTGCAATGAATGGTCTTTGATGAAATTGAAGAATGTTTGATAAGAGAATACATTGCACACACACATACACTCCTTTCTTCTGAATGCATTCATACCTAATTGTTGAAATAAAAGTGAATATCACTAATATATACCCATGTAGTTGATATTAGTACATGTATCTGAACTTGTTCTTTCTAAATTTATAGCAGAATTCTTACCAATGTTGAGCACAGTGAAGAAATTTCTGCTTGGAGTTCCATCGACCTCATTCACTACTGGAGTCTGGTCCTTCTTGAATGGGTTGATGGTGTATGGATTGGGGAGTTGATACAGGGAAGCATTCATCAGCCAGTCACTGGCCCTGCTGTTCACTGTCTTCATTGTCTCTGCATAACAAATATTAAACATACTCTTTACAAGACGGCAATACATGTACTTTAGAATTTGTACATAACATATAATTAGCAGTTATTATTCTCTTAAAAATTCAATAAAAAAGAATTTGAAGAGAAGCCACTAATGCACAATAATGAATACACAAAAAATTAATACTGAATACCAGTGACTCTAATTCTTATTATCTACAAACACTGACTCATGGCAAGGGTAAGTGTACCTTCATTGACCAGTCTGTTGTGTAAAACCTGGAGAGACACAAGAAAACAGAAGGCCTGCCTCTGTACGTTGAAGTCTTCCTTCCCCGACGACATCCATCTGTAAACAGGGACAAGTAGTTATCACACTGATGGTTTTGATTTCTTTTTTATACTTGATATAACACATAAGCTAAATTATACATATGGTTAAAATAAACAACAAAACCAACACACATGTGATACTACAGGTGAATCTCGATAACTCGAACTTCAGGGGACCATGATTAAACTTCGAGAGATCAAGAGTTCGAGAGATCGAAAGTTAAAAAATATCTGGAAATTTTTGTTCCGGTCATTTTGGTTCTAAATTTATAGTAGCCGGAAGATTGAAGGAGTGTCTAACATGGTTTCATTAGTATTTTATGCTATTCTACTTCAATTTCAACAATGAAGAACTTAGTCGTGTGTTTATTAAGTGTTATTTTTTTTAAGTTTAACATTTTAAAGTATTTTATGTTTTCTTAATCACAGAATATTTTAAATAAAGAGAGGTTTAATGTACCGTTAATTTCACATATGTTGAAATTAATAGATCATTACAAATTAACTATCTACCCTTGGAAGGAAGCAATGGGTAGTGTCACCTACGTAGTCAACCAATTAAACTACCATGCTAGCCACAGGTGTTCACTCATTCATCCAGGTAAGGTCCACGCGGAGCTAATTATACACTTGATCGGTTGCGTGTATACACAGCCACCACTTCGAGTTGTCAAGAGTGAAAAACAATGAAATATGTATAACGGGACCCAGGTTTTACTTCGAGAGATCAAGAACTTCGAGAGATCGGAGTTCGAGAGATCAAGAGTAAATTTGCTTAGTTATAAAGAGAAAAAAATTGGGACCGTGATTTCACTTCGAGAGATCAAGAACTTCGAGAGATCGAAGTTCGAGCCATCGAGTGTCACCTGTATTTACCTACCTTACAGCATGTGGAATGATATCAGCCAAACAAAATTTCTTGTTTCCCTGAAAAGAAAATGCTATTTCAAAATGGTGGAAAAGTTATAAACTTTGGGATAGTAGGGAGGAAAGTTTTTTTTTTAAAGTTCCATTAAAATTAATTGAAATAGATCTGCAATAATCTAAATATAAAAAAGAATAATGCATTGATAGGAAGCTAATTATTTCACCAAGCGGTCAGGAGAAGGCAAACAAACAATTTTATAAAGGTGGCTTAGTTTATTATAATTATTTTTTTTCTTCAGTACTAATTGCCTTTGTATAATAAACATATATGAAGAACGATAATTAATAAAAACTCTTTCAAAAACTGTACGTTTGTGACAATTTTAAAGAATTTATCTACCTCTGGACAAAGGAGACTTTGATTAATTTTAACTATACATGTATCTATGCCATTTATGATGACACTAATTTTTATTGTGCCATGATCATGATGATGTCGATCTTGATTAGCAGAAGATTTAGCGGGTTTAAGGATACCGATACATGTATGTACCAATTGTATATATATATCATCAAGCCTCAAAAATTGACAATGAAATATTTGTAAAACCTTTGGTTGTTTTACCTGCATTAGATAGAGAGGAAAACAATTGGCTGATGACATTGCATTTTGATAATTTGAGTTTGGATAAAAATCTGAGCCCAGATCCTCCTGTTCACGAGGTAAAAGTTCTGCAAGGATCTGCTCACACAGAAGACACTCCTTTGTTTTGTCATGATCCATTGAACTCACCATGTTAACCAGAGTTGAAATCATATTTCTTGGTAAACTGTAACATTACCATTATGTCTGATGTAAAAATTTCATATCAGAATGATTGCTTGGCATAAACAAAACTCATTAACAATATCAGAAAAAGTTAAAGTATTTGACATTTTAATCTTCCACAATTTTTTCAGCTATATAAGTAAATGGATCCTTGTACTTAATTATGAATAGGAAGGCAACCGTGAAGTGCTTGCAGTTTGTACAGATTATCTTACCATGGCTCTGTGTGTGAAGCTTGAAGAATGAAATAAAGCTGTCTCAACTGGTTCATACACTCAATGGATTTATCAGGTGCATACAGGTTCTCTAAAACACCTTGACAGATTCGATCAATTTCCTCTTGAGAAGTATGACTGAAAATAGGAACAACAAAATAATATTTACTCTCATACTTTAACGGTGCCTTCTTTTGCACAAGTTTTATATTTTAGGGGTTTGATATCTGTATTCAATCAAAAATGTATATCATCTATCAATGCATCTTTTGTTTTCTATTTTATAACAAGTCCTGTTTTTCCTCTTTTTGTCTGATTTGTTGCTGGTGTTATTTTTAGAAAAGATACTAACGAACTTAAATAGTACTTCCTAGTGTTACAAACAATATATTTTCTGTATGAGGGAAATATGACAAAGTAGTCACAAATACCTAGAAAATATGTCCATTATCTTATCAATTGGACAAATTCTTCTAAAAGATTTCAAGATGGAAAAAATCATCAAAGAAAGCATTTCATAGATTTAACGATCAACAAATCCCTTTCGTGGCATTGTAGAAAATTGTTTGTGGCATACCATTAGATTATCACAAGGACCTACATACTAATGAGCCTTAACATAAATGTTCTTTGCACAGCCCTATTCAGTAACACGTATAACAAGTCCCTGATGTTATATTGTATTAGCCAGTTAGCCCCTCCCCCCTTATTCTCTTTTGAGAAGTGGACAGACATAGCCTACATCCACTTTTCTTCGCAAGCCCTCGTATTTAGATTCTGGAAAACGTGTAAATGTCGGAACCGAAGACGGTCTACGCTTCGACCCATGTTTCGACTCCAGTTTCCCTGAATTTTTCGTAACAGACCTATTATTTCTACATTTTAAACATTAATGCACGCATACATCACAATGAAATTGACACTAACCCGGTGTCAAATCATTTTCTCAACTTCTACACTCCAGGTTTAAATTTTGTGCATCACATTGTTTATCTAGGTCAGCGCAGCTTAATGTTTGTGTTTCCGATAAAATTGGAAACGTTTTAAAGAAAATAATGCCAAAACGTCACTGAATCAACTTAATCTTACAATGTACACACAAATAGTAAGTCACAAAATTACATAGTGGTATTTCTTCCCTTTTTAACCATCTCTTTTTAGTGAAAACTCAAAATTTGCTATACATCTATTCTTAAACATCAAAACGAACTTTGATAAATATAGCATGCAAGAAAGATTAAAATCATTTTTTGTGACACAATTATTTAAATGTATGCATGTTGCTAATGTTCTTAAAATAGTAAAACCATTCTTTATACCTCTTTCAACCATAAGAAAAATACATTTAATCTAAAGTCTACAATCATACACACAGAACAATATTTTTTCCAGTTTTCCCGATTTTGAATTTTCTACTTTTTAGACCACCTATAGTGAGCGATCTCATAATTTAAACCCGGAATGTAGAAGTTGAGAAAATGATTTGACAGCGGGTTAGTGTTGATTTCATTGTGATATATGCGTGCATTAATGTTTAAAATGTAGAAATAATAGGCGTTACGAAAATTCAGGGAAACTGGAGTCGAAACATGGGTCGAAGCGTAGACCGTCTTCGGTTCCGACATTTACACGTTTTCCAGAATCAAAATATGAGGGCTTGCGAAGACAAGTGGATGTAGGCTATGCCTGTCCACTTCTCAAAAGAGAATACTCCCCCCTAAGCATGAATTTTGCAGAACAAAATTCACCGCTCATGATGAAAAAAAATTATGCTATCTGATGAGGAGATTGAACCTAGTTTATAAGTGTATTTGTTAATGATTGCAAATTACATGTGAATGTATTGGTGGTGTTAAATGCTTAAATTAAATTAAAAATTTAAATAGTTTTATGAGAAAATTCAGGTTAACAAGGAATAGTCTTGTTTTTAAGAGATCCTATATTATGACAGCTAATTTGATTATACCTCCTGAAAAACAAACCATTATATTTACTCAAAAAGCAAAGTTAAATACAAAGAACATTAACAAATAACTCTTATGTACCCCGCCTGAGAAAATAGACTTTCTATCATGGAGAGCGCCATGTTGGACACAACCCAAACCATCTGAAAAATGAAACGATAAGATATAAGGTTGTGTCTGATAAATGATCTCAGTTTTAAATAATAAAAGTATCAACATTAATTTTCCTACAGTAATGTATATTCATGAAATTCTTGTCATCTCTATTTAATAGTATTGTTTATCCATTTTCGTTTTGTTGTTTTTCTATTTTTCAAAAACTTTGAAAACGGAAGAACAAGTGCGCATGGCTTGATTACCGTTACTCTTGACAACACCTGCAAGTACTCTATGCCAAATATCCTAGGCTGTGATTGAAAACATTGCAAAACTTTTTTCAACAAACGTAAGTAATTTGTTGTATGAGTGAAATTTCTGCAATGTGAATGTTGAAGTAAACTCAGTTTTGAAATAAACTGCATTGTAAAAATGAACGAGATATTTCATTCTCATTCAGTCAGTGCATGCATGTTTGTAAAACCAGAGACATAAATAACATAATAATGTTATGTATGTCTCTGGTAAAACTAAGACAGCTGTAAGACACAAAACAAAGGTGTAAGCTGGTAAATAAGTGAAATAAAACGTTAAATTGTGTCGTTGAAAAATTAAGAGAGAGTAGATGCTAATGTAACATCTTTTCATCCTCTATCAGTTTTGATGGACTGAATCGCTTAAAAAATTGGCACATTAGGCTCGCCTAGGCTTTAATTGTTAAATTCTTTCATTAAATCTTATATTTATTGCTGTTTTAAGAAAGAACATGTACTCACTATCAAAACAAAATGAATATTAAAATCATTTGGGATTGTTTCACATTAAATTCTGCATATTCACTTATGTATAGGCCTATTTGCCTTTAGCTTAGTTACAGTATATTTTAACTTATGTACTTTTGTGATCTTAAACATTATATACATTAATTGAATACTGTAAGCAGGGGACACTGACAAGAGCAAAAAGACCTAACCATGGAGATTGTGTATGTATACACAAAGAAGCGCCAGGAATTTGGCAGACAATGCAACTTCTCAGACAGACAAGCAGAGTTGCATGTGGACATCACTCCAGACCCCTCACTGGCAGATAATTTTATTGAAAGAAATCCAGTGGACACCGGGATGCAATGTATCCAGGAAATGTCAGAACATGAGGTATGTTGATAGAGAAAAAATCTAACTAAAATTATTACATGGAAATGCACATAATAATATTATATTTTATTATACATGTATTATTAAGTGTGTTTTTAAATTACGTTTTTCACTATTCGCATTATAAACTTTAACTGAAGTGATTGATTGCAAAATTGTCAATATCATTTAGATCAACACTGAAAGATTTGAAACCAGTGTAAGGGGGATAAATCACACAGAGGGAGGATGGCCGAAAGATGTCAACCCACAGGAAGTTGAACATGTCACAAGATACAGGAAGAAGGTGGAAAAGGATGAAATGTACATTTCTGCCATACAGCAACTAGGAACAGTAAGGATACTTTCTAGAATTCTTAACGCATTGCATATTAATGGTCAAATTATCCCTGTGGTTTGATACCAAAACCAAGAAATGACAATTATAACGCTAATAATTTAATGTAATTAATTGTAGATCATGGAACACACAATTAGACAAAACAATGCCATTGATATTTATGAAGAATACTTTGAAGACATAGAAGTGGACACAGTGGATGAAACTCCATCTGCAAAAACGATCAATGTATTTAGGTATATACAGTTCACTGTTTGCTATAGTATATGTGCCAAAAAAGTTTCCTATTTTCATTAAAAACAAGTGGACAATTTTTATTGTTTTATTAAAGTTACAGTGGCAAGAATAAAATTATAAACTCTTTTCAATATGTTTGACAATCATATAATCATAATGTGCATTTCAAAATGTTTATCCAGAGATCCAAATGAAATCAAGAGAACATCCACACACATTTCCTGGTTCCCAGATGGTCCCCGCAAATTGGCAGTAGCTTACTGTAACCTTGAATTCCAAGGCTCAACTCCTGACACAAGCATGGAATCATACATTTGGGATGTGGGTGAGTAATTTCTTATAACTGTCAAACTCTCTTGATATATTATATTGGTTTTTCACAAAATTGTAAACTCTTCAATTACTGAATCACTGAATAATTTTTCAATTATTATATAATGTTTCTTCTACAGAAAACCCCAACAAACCAGAAACAGTTCTGAAGCCAGTATCTCCTTTAGTGTGCTTAGAATATAACCCCAAAGACTCCCACATTCTCCTTGGAGGCTGTTACAATGGTCAAATAGGTAAAGCAATCAATGCTTTAAGTTTTATTTAATAACTTTTGCAATCTATATACATGTATAAGCTGATATTGCTATAAAATGTCAAACCTGGAATTTATATACTTCCATCGGTTCATATATACATTTACATGTATTACAAAACAGCTGTTGGTTAAATAATGTGTAGTTTAATTAAGGCAATATGAAATTGACAATATCACCAATGACACTGTATTGTTATTTATGTAGCATACTGGGACACCAGAAAGGGATCCCAGCCAGTGGAAATGTCACCCATTGAGCACAGTCACAGAGATCCTGCCTACAAGGCCCTCTGGATCCAGTCCAAAACTGGAACAGAATGTTTCTCCGCCTCCTCAGATGGACAGGTATTATGGTGGGACATCAGGAAGATGGGAGAGCCCACAGAAAAACTGTACCTAGACCCAACAAAGAAACAGGACCCCACCAAATCACTTGGAGCAATGGCACTAGAATATGAACCAACTATGGTATGCATCGTTTGGCATAACTTTGTTAAACTATTGATAAGGAATCTAAGCATATTCTCAATAAATATATAGGAAAAAATTACATTAGAAACATTTTTGTATATGGGTTTTACTTAATATCATACTCTCCTTTTTTCAGCCAACAAAATTCATGGTAGGATGTGAACAAGGTTCAATATTATCATGCAACAGGAAAGCCAAGACACCAGCAGAAAAAATAGTAGCTCAGTACAATGGCCACCTAGGACCTGTGTACTCACTTCAACGAAATCCATTCTTCCCCAAGAACTTCCTCAGTGTGGGTGACTGGAAAGCAAGGGTAAGATTGACATTTGATGCAAAAGTATTCTTTGAGTATTGTTTACGAAGAAATATTCTTGATTTTTATGCCCTGCCATGTAAATGGCTGAAGCCTGTAAGCGTATTGCTTTTGACATTCACCCCTCCATCATACGTTGTATTTAGCCCATTTTCAAATTTGAAGGTTGCTCGATATTTTTATCAAACTTCTACAAAACAAATTTTGTGCTGAGAGCAATTCACCTATGTCTTTTTCAGACCTTGGCCTTCCCTTTGACCTTGTCTTTCGCATTTACCATATTTTCAAAGAAACAGTTCAAGATACAAAATTTCAAATATACTGAAATGGACATATTTATAATTTGGACATTGTTCTTAATAATAAGGTTTTTTTGCTTTTTACAGATTTGGTCAGAAGATATTAGGGAATCCTCTATCATGTGGTCAAAGTAAGCACCAACACGTACCTTTTTCCAAAAATGATACCTTTTTTGGTCGTAAAATTTAATGTATGTAAATTTTAATCAATTCTGTTTGAAAGATTTATGAAAAAATCAATGAAATTTGTTTTTCCTCCCAGACAATACAAGTCCTACTTGACGGACGGATGCTGGAGCCCTGTCAGACCATCTGTGTTCCTTGTCACAAAAATGGACGGTACACTGGACGTGTGGGACATCATCTTCAAACAGAATGACCCAACACTCAGCTTACAGGTCCGTAATAATCAGTCTTTGTTACTGTCAGAACCATTTTGTTTATCATAGACATACATTGTACCTGGTAATTAAGCAGATCATAAAAATATTAATAAATTCTGCTAGAGCTAGGTGCTTCTCGCGAAGTTATGTGGATATTATTTTTCCCGCATTTAATTTTGATAATCTACATTGTATGTATGTTGTTTGATTTTGATTTTATTGCTGTATGATCTGTAGGTCTGTGATGAACCTCTGCACAGCCTGAGGGTACAGGAGCAGGGTCGACTGATCGCCTGTGGATCTCACTCGGGTACCACCACCCTGTTAGAATTATCTGATGGTTTAACCACTCTCCAGAGGAACGAGAAGAACTTAGTCACTGCTGTAAGTCGGGCATACTTATAGCTGATGTGATACACAGATATTGTTCTATGGAATATTTTCAGAACAACTATAGATAATACTGAATGGAATGTGCATTTATAAGTAGATTTATTTGCAAAATTTAAGATTAACAGGGGAGATAACTCTTAGGAACATTTGATTCAGAATACATTTTTTTTGTCATTGATATAGATGTTTGAAAGAGAGACAAGAAGAGAAAAGATTTTGGATTCTCGACACAGAGAAATGAAATTAAAAGAGAGATCAAAGAGTTCAGCTGATGGTGCAAAGGTAAGCTGAATTAAAAATCTATGAAAAAAGAAGCAAAAGAGAAACTTGCTGTTATTTTTATTGATTATACAACTATATTAGTCTCTGTGGACAGGCAAGATATTTTGTCTACTGAATATATACTGCTAAATTATTAGCTGTAAGGTAGAAAGTTTTGCAGTTGCAGAACTCACTGGTACTGGCACTTTCTAGACAATGTTCATATACAACAAATTTTAAAATGTAATATGATCACAAAAGCAATTGTGATTTTGGTCATTTGGATATTATTTGTATTTGACTTAAAATCAAAGTTCAGAAACTCATTGAATTTTTCCATGCATTTTACAGACAGACCAAGTAAGTAGATGCTAATAGTGGATTTTATATGCACATTGAATTACTGGGTTGTCGAAGGCACTTCTGTAGACTGAATTGATCAAGTGAAAAAAATGTGAATATCGGAAAATAATTACATGTAGTTGATAACAAAACACTCTTTTGCAGCGTGATTTGAAAAAAAAGTTTTACATGTTTTTATAAAAGATTGTAGCCAATGCTTTGCTTTAAAAAAAAAAAAACTGCCCACAAAATGAGCTTTTTTTTGCAGGAATGGTGCACACTTTTAAAACACTTAGAATTTTGTACTTTTTTTTTATTTTACTGTTAGATGAATTTTTCTATCTATTTTTGGTATATATGACTCAAATTTTCTATAATGATATTTGAGTATGAGAACTGATTTGTGTCATACAAAATTACATTGTTTATTGTTATTAACCTTTAACCTATATTATTGACAGGAGGAGGAGCCTGAGGAGGCGCGTCTGGAGGAGGAAGATCTGTACACCAAGGCCGAGAAGGAATTCTACAGCATCATAGAACAGGAGAAGAAAATACTGGAGAAAAAGCAGCAGCAGGGAGGCGACTTAGACAAGGCAGATACTGGAAAAGTAAGTCAATTAATAGGCTAAAAATTGTCTGACACATTTATATCTCTCACTCCTCTCTCTTTTAAGGGGGAAGAGGTATAGGTAGTGTGATCAACTAGATATTCTTGATCAAGTTCTGGGGAAGAGAGGGTTTAACAAAAATAAAATGTTCTGGGGTACATGTTTTGTAAATCTCTTACCCTCATCTATACTACTAAAATAATGGACTCAATTTTTTGTGCTTTAATACTGGTAAATCAGCTGAGAACTGTCAATTAATTGCTATAGATATTTCAAGCATTTTATAAAATTTTAATATGCCAATCGAGGCTTAAGTTTGTTTTTCTATTACTATTAATTAATTAATTATCAGCAAAAATAAGTCCAAAACATCTGGAATTTGAACGAAATGAATTTGAATTTTGTAATTGTCTTTGGAGCGGATCCATGTTTTGCGGTTTACCGGTAATAGTATAATAGTATACAAGTTCTTCAAATGATCATGCTGTCCTTCAATGTACATGTATTGATTGAGAATAAAAAAAAATATATGAAGAATATTGCTAGGACAATGCAACAGCAAGTTCTTCAAATTCACCTATAAGCTTTGGATTCTTGGGGGTGGGCAAAGAGAGTTTAGTTAGAGCCATAACTTTTGTTATAAAATTTTAATATTTTTATTAAAAGCATAAAATCTCTTCACACCCATTTGGTCTTCTAAAATACTATTTGCAGTAGCGTTGTCTCGCACAGTAAAAATTGTGTCTTGAACTGTGATGAAAAGTGCTAGAAAAATAAGAAAATATCCCATATCTGCACGAAAAATATTATTTAAAAAAAAAATCCAGGGATGGAAATGCATTGTGAAAACCATCTAACCCAGGGGACTCTCTTCTATGCTCTTTGCCCATAAACACTAATGGAAAAATCTTTTAGAGAAAGGGTGGTAGAAAGGGCACTTTTATTATCTCCTTTTTAAAATTACCTGGTATGTTAATCTAACTCGATCAATCTGCATGTGCATGCATGGGTTAAATCTAATTTTGGGCAAGAATTCCAATGACTGTGGGTTAATATGAGTTATTTCCCTTTTTAAAGAGCATGTTGCTTTTCTTTTACAGCAATCACCGATTGCAGAGGGGGATGAAGAAGAGAAAACAAATGGAAATCCAGTAAGTAGCTGTCATATTTAATCTCAGGTCACATGTGTATTGGTTTCAAGAATAAATAAGCTTTAAAAGGTGTTTTTCTGTTAAACCACAAATGTTTTTAATTTCACATCAAATTGCATGCAAATGATGTATTTTTTTTTCAGAAAAAAAAATAAATAAAAATACGGTAACAATTCCAGTTTGAACAGTGTTACTGCTATTTAGTTCCAATGTTGCATTCAGAACTTAATAGTTTGATTAATCTGGTCAAAATATGAATTGAATGCTTGGGTTGATAATGTAGCTTTTGTATTTTAACAGAATAACTAGAGTTACCATCTTCACTAAATGCATTAAATAATTTAAATATGTTCAACAATTTAAATCAATACATTTACATGTATGATGTATCTGTTTACTGATTGTAGCTTGTTTTTTTTTATTAATGGATTTCTGTAATGGTGGATAGTTATATGTATATCATATTCTTAGATTTACTGAGTGCATTATGTACAAAGAACTTTTGGCAAATTGCACTTGGGTATTCTAAGCTTTGTCAGATTTGATTTACATGAATAATTCAATAACAATTTTAGTTCTTACCAAGTTTTTCCAGTTGACTGTAAGGATCACCGTTTAAGCATAATGGCATTATTCATTAGCATATTATGTGAGAAAACATCATTTATTATATTGATTTTACACAGAGATGACCTTTATTTTTAGGAATCGGAGCAGAAGAAGGATTAATGATGTAGATTTTTGCCCTGAAACTTGTATTGTGATGCAGCTAAAAGCCAAAGCAAGGATTTTTGCCACCATATAAGATGTAGCAAGGCTATATATCATCATGTGTTTTTGGGTTTTTTTTATTTGGCTGAGTAAGAAAAGACTTGATCCTGATCAATATGATATTTGGTGAGGCCTTCATGAAAAAACATTACTTGCGGAGACATTATTTAAAGAACATTAGAGTGCTTGAAGAGTGATAAAATATTTCATTCCCAGCGATAATGTACCAAAGTCAAACAGTGGTACATGTACTACACTGAAGTAAAAATTTTGTTGATTAATTTTTTTGTAAATTTATTAATAAAAAAGTGAATTGTTGTGGAAAAATATCTAATGACAGTTGTAATTAAATAATTGAAATCTATTATTTTATTTATATACCATCTTGTTACCAATAAAATAATTTTTAAAAACTGATTTTTTGTTAGTCTTAATATTTTGATTCATAATATACAATTTGTATGTATGAATTTGTTCCATATTTTATGAGTTATATGCATAAGGACAATGCAAGTTTGCACATATAAGGCCAAGTAAATTTTCACTTTAAATGCCCTCTTTTAAGTAACAACTTTCAGCAGCATAAATTTTTCTTTACTTTGTGCAAGTGACTGCATACACATAGATTTTGTATTATGTTAAAAAGCAAAGGAACTTGCAGATGTATTTCATTGATAGATCAATTGGAGAATTGAGAAACATTATAAAACTACTTCATAAAATTCAAGCTGACATTGTATACCCCAATACATGAGAGTGAAATTCATTTTTTATGAAAATTTTATTGGCTAACATATCATGTGATGCATAGCTTTAAACTTTTAAACATTGTACCATATAACGAATAAGGTCAAATATGTAGCATATAATCAAAATCATTGAAGGATACTCTTTCAACTAATGAAAAAGAACACATAAAATGGCTTTTGCTATTGGGGAAAGGAAAATCAGACAGACTTTTAAAAAATAATCTGAGGTAGTTGTTATTATTAACCAAGATTAAAATTACTAATGAAGAAAAGAAAAAGAATCCATTTTTAAAAAAGCTGTAATGGAGCGAAACGGTCTCCTATTCATTGTACATTTGTTATCTGCCTTGCTCGGTTTCCACCTGTGGTATTTTCATTATGGTATTCCAAATGTAATAAAATATTTATACACAGCCCCCCGTCATAAAGGAATTGTTCGGAGTCCATTTGATCGATTTTCCCTCTACCTGTATAAAGCATCTTCAGTATCCTTCTAAAAGCCAACGAGTCAACTCTACATTCTTATTCCTGTACTACAGCAGCCGACACCTATACCGAGCCAGAGCGCAGGGCAAACATGGGTGTGGCGTCAAGGTTGAAAATCACACTGGCAGTTCTCTCTGTCGCATTCATCCTAAAAATGGTGATATTTTTCAGCCCGGGCTGGGCTATCGTCAATATCCACTTCCCCGAGCGGATTGCAGGGGACCTAATGGAAGAGTCTTTTGAAGAAATTAATTCCAAAGACCACAAGCCTGGGGACCCGGTCGACATGCCGTACGACAAGGATGGAATTGTGGAGGGTCACCGTCTGTCCATCTCCATGGGCCTGTGGTATTTCGTCACCTGTGTATACTTCAAGCAGCCCCGTTCGATGTTCTACAGAAAGGAATGCTTCCATTCTACTTATTCCTCGGCTGAGGAGGAAATGAAAAACCTCCCCCAAAATTCGCCGTATGTCAGGGGAACGTATCAGAAGATACACTGTAAGTGTTTTAAAATACCCTTTCTGTCAAATATAAAATAAGTTTAGGAATTTTGTTCAGCTGTGTTTTAAAGATTTTCTCCGAAACATATTAATTTATTATTTAATTTACTGTGTATACATTTTAAATAACCGAATTGTCATGCAAAGAGTAGAATCTCTTTTTGCGTTCATGGAATGAACAGTAGTTGATTGTTTGATGGTTGTTTTGGTCGACAATTGTGTGACCCAATGCAGTAACATCTGATGTTGAACCATAGATCATTCCCCAGTACAACTAATTAAATCACCTATTTTATTTAATTATTCATTGTTCCAAGACCGCAAAGTCAATCGATGTATGTAAAAGATATTTATACCCGTCAATTCTAGTGATAGCGCATTCAGACCTATTGCAATTGCTTCTGCGCAAAAATAAAAATGAATAGCGGTTGGGGGGATGAATTTCTAACTGGTCTGCTAGATGCTTAGTCTGTAATTTGATGACGATTACACTGAATTGTAACCTGAGTAATTAATAAACACTGATATGTTACTGCTACGAGCTGTTATTACCTTAACGATTTTTACTGCAACTTGAAACATATAATAACGGCGTGTGTCCGCAATCAGTGGGTAACTCGAACTGTAGAAGGTCTTGGATAGAGCGAGATGATTAATATGTTAATCCCCTTTTACATAGCCGCTGGACCATTGTAATCAGGAAATATTATGACTTCTTTGTAAATTATCAAAAGTTCACATATTGAAAATTATCATGAAACTTGCGAAAATAGTCAAATCGTGAGGATTTTTGTTTGCGTCTTATGCAGGTATCAATAAAATCGGGTTTTAATCATGATAAAAATTACATCCATGAAATTTATTTAAATCATCAAAATTATGCAAGATCGCTCTTTTTCCCCCCAAACATTTACAATTACGAAATTTTTATTATTATATCAGAATAACAATAAAGCAGCTGGAGAAAGCTAAACTGATTGAAAATAACAAGACTGCATAAAACCATTGCCAATTTTCTTGACAAACCCCAATCTTCCCCAAGAGGTAGATTTCTGTTGTTTATTGCTCCTTCTTCTCATTTTGTTCTGTATTGATCCTGATCTTCTGCTTGCAAGTTGTGAAGCATGTAGCTGCGAAATGACTTCTTTGTGTATTGCAAATTTAATTGTTTTTTTTTAATTGCATATAATTGCGAGCCTCAATTTATTTCAATTCCGTTCAGAGTAAAATATGACAATTCCACAAAAGCGACGATAATGAATTGAAACAGCACAATTCTTGATTTCATTATCTCTTTTTTCTCTCTACCACTCCTTTTCTTGTAAATTTAATTAATTATATTAAAACAACTGTAACATCAAACGACCAAAGTGACTGTCATACTAACCAAGACCTGATTCCTTATTTCCGAGCGTAAAGGTGTTTGAACAGATACACTTAATTTTTTTTCAAATAGCTGTATTGTTGATGCGTATTGTAAACTACAATCAACGAACCATACACTTTGGTGCATAAAATTCACGCATCCTTAAATAATTGATGTTGAAGAAACCTTTTAACATATACAAGTATTGCAAGAACAAATAATTTCTTTCTCAGTATGAAATAACGATTGATCAGGCTTCTAAATCAAACAATTTACATTATAACAGATATGACTTCAAACATGTAGTTCTTTTACCACGCAATCACAAACTTCATCTGGTGATACATGTGCCAGTAGATCTCTCGCCACTTACCGTATTACTTGAAGATGCTGCTGAAATAAATCATAACCATTTATTCACTCGATACATGTATAATTCTTTCACCACTCAATCATTAACAGACATCACAAAGTTTGGTCTTCTGGAGTTCCAGATAGAGACGGGTCTGGCTGTCGTCTGCAGTGTGTTGGGGGTACTGACCACCGCCCTGTACTACAGGGCTCAGGGCAACAAGCGATCTGTGGGACTGGCGGCCTGCGTCTCTTGCCTCCTGACTGGTAATACAGTGTAACAAACGATGTCGACATTTCTATGAACAATTTCTTTAAAATAAGTATTCAAAAAATCACCCCCAACAAGCCCCTTCATAATTACAACTGTTTATTTTTAATGCATTTTTATTATACATATTGATGAAATTGTGCCTTCTTTTGACAGGAGTCCTCTTTTGGATAGCTGTTGGAAAAATCTCCATGAGTCTGTTACATCTTCATGAAATGATTGATATGTACTATGGGGGCAACATGTACGGCATCTTTGTACCAATCCCATGGTGCCTAGTTCTGGGAGCACTCACTTCCTCAATCTTTCTGGCAGGCGCAGTGGTTCATCTCTTCATTGTCTCACGTGACCCGGGTGGCAAGAAGAAAACTACAGTGTATTCGACATCCTCGGAGAAAAGCAGCCCCACCATTCCCGTGGTGACGACAGGGTTTTATCCAATCGAAAAGACCGACCTCCCACCGTTTGAGGTCAACCCGAGCGAGGACCCGATGCCTGGATTCCCTCTTCCCAACAAACAGAAGCTGTGAAAGCTTCCACAATGTTTGAAGGACATTTTATTGTACGTCGTTTTGATTTGTCGTCATATATACACATTCTTAGGTTACACGCATCTGTTATGTAAAACATAGAGATATTTGTTATTCTTCAGAAAACGACAATTGCTGTATTTTAAATGAATTTATGTAGTAATAACACGACATGACTGATGTATGGTATGCTTTTCATACAAGAATACAAAGCAAACAAGATATAAACAAGACTTGCATAAAAACATTTCATTTCAGTATTGAAGCTATCTTTTCCTCTCAATTTGTAATTTCATTTAAACTTTAATGTACAAGTATTTATATTATTTTTTTTCATATAAACATTAGACATATCAAAAGAAATGTTCATTGGTATTTATATAATCTTGCAAACAAAGGTTATGTTAATTAATGATTGCTATATGATTATTTTAATAAACCACTTCCTGATGAGTTTGACTTACAGTAAAAAAGATATTGACCCCATGGGTTTTGGCAGTCTTACCCTTTTTATTAAATTCCTATTACTAGTATGCATTAAGCCATTATACTAGTGTAAATTCAACTAAGAAATATACTTTTTCAAATCAAAAGTACATTATCGTGATTTAACTTCTATATGATAACTATATGAACTCGACCACAAATAGCACACTGTTAAAGAGGAAGTAATATTCATATTGTAACTTATACATGTATACACATATTTTTGTGAAATACAATAAAAGCTTATTAAAACGACTTTCAAATTTCGATGGTAAAAGAGTAATCAGATTGCCCATGTAAGGCTTACTGCACAAATATTTTTGTCTAATAATATCAAGAACTAAGAAAACCCGGAAGCTACAATAAGTTGGTCTCGCTTAACTGCTCTAACGTTGCAGGCAGGTATCTTTCGATATTTGACCAAGAACAACACCGCACGCATGCGTGGTAAATTGTTTAGGTGCACCCGAAGAAAGAAAACATCGTAATAACACTTTCAAGGTGGATATATTCACTCATTGACAATGTTGCTGAGTCGTCGGAAACTGAAGATATTCTCGATATTGGCTTTTGTTGGAGTGGTTTTTGTGACCGTATCGTTTGTCAGTCCGGGATGGGTGAATTGTAAATTGAGTAGCATTAGGAGTCTCATGGTCTACAGTGATCAACTTGGATACCCAAAAGAAGCACACCTGTCAGCAGGACTGTGGTATTATACTTTATGTATTCAAAGATTAAGTTGGACTGAGTCAATGAAAGAGGAGGAATGTCACTTGGCTACATACCCCTTTAATATTGAGACACCGTTCTTAGAACCAGCGTATAAAAAATTCAGAGGTAAGTAATCAGTAACCGAAACACTGCTTTGGTGTCCTGACTTTGTTGTTGCAGTCTTAATGTTATCTCTGGCATTCCGATAATAATGGGCCAAGCATCGGTCTACATAGTCCGAAATATCTGACGTTTTTCTGGCTTTTTGTAACGATTTTGATATTTTACTTCCTTCCAAGTAAAATATCAAAATCGTGTAAAAGCCAAGAAAACGTCAGATATTTCGGACTACGGTCTACAATGTTATATTGCATTTGATATCACACTTTGTTACATGTAGTACAACCTCAAAATAAAACTGTCTCAAGTGAATCAACAAATCAACAAAATTTAATAATTTAATGATACACATATATGGCTCACCCAGAGCTGTATTTAGCATAAATAATGTATTTAATTTCGACTCTAGTAATCAGTGTTCAATAACTCTGATATTGCATTGCACACAACAAATATATTTTTCAGGATTGCCTGGAAATTTTATGCTGGAAATCCAGACCATGTCCTCCATTGCAGTTTTCTGTGCAGTGCTTGGCTTCATGGGGACCATTGTATACACACGAACTTTAACGAAATCCAGATGGGCTGGATTGTTAGCCTGCATCAGCCTCTCAATCTCAGGTATTAACAAGGACTTTCACCACATTTAAACACATGCACTTAAAGTTAAAACAATCGGTTTTGATCATGATAATTTTTCTAACCATGCATAAAATGAAAAATTATATTAAAAACAGGTCCTTGCTAGAAAAAGTTTTGCATGTAAGTTACTAAAGAGTCATTGCTAATATACATGTATGTATGCTTTCTAAAGTTTACATATTTTTGTTACTTTAGGTGGGACGTATATCGCAATGATTGTAAAGACGGCAATTGCAACTCATGTAAACAAAAAATATTTTTGGGAATACACAGGGTGGGAAATAGACCAATTTTATTGTCCATGGGGTCTCGTTTTGGTAGGAATTGGGGGCGTCTTTATCCTGGTTTCAGCCGTTGGACACTTGTGTATCCTGTCCAGAAATAAAACAAAGGCTGACATACACGTGTTCTATATGCACAAAGGAACCAACCAAGGAATCATGTCGCAGCATTCCCACACGACCATAGCACCACCAGGATACCACGCTAATGTTGGGTTAAAGGTGCCACTAATTGGCAGTATGGAGAAAAATGAGGAGGCGAGCTGTCTTTCATATAAATGAGAGATATGTTGTTTAATCGTTCAAAGGGGCATGATCACTATTTTGGTCAAATATTTTTCTATTTTTATTGTTTACAGTGCTTTAGTTATGCATTTCTAATGATCAACAGAAATGTTAGTGCATGTCAGTCGTATATCTGTAAGCTCGTGCCATGTTTTTGTTTACATTGTTTCAATATATCGGTAAACTTTCTTTTTCAAGCTGATTTTTTTCTCTCTGCTAATTTGTTTTGAACATGAATAAACATTTCCTGGTGTTTGACACATTCATTTTACGTCCGTAATATGATCGGAACTTTGTTTACATAACAAAGAATTGTGAGCTCTGTATCTCGTTTATAACTCGACGAGTGACACTCAAATTTTGGTTGACTATTATAAATGCCTTACTGCAGCATTGTAAACATTAAAAATGTAAAAATAAATTTTGACCAAAATCGTGACCAGGCCCCTTTAAATTGCTGATTCATGTTTTAATTATAGTTGTAACCTTGATTTTCATGGTGTATTTCAAAATATTTAGCCTATAATTCCGACAATGCTTGTTGTGAAGATTTTTGTGTATTAAGAACACAGCTAATTGGATCATCTTGGTGATGTAGTTTGGCCAATTCAGTCCAATTCTCCAATGTTTTTACCCTTAGTTGTAAGAGATGCACTTCCATTGTTTTTTAAGCACTGAAAGTACATGCTGTACATTTAAAAATATCTCCTGATAATGTCCGTGAAGTATTGTTCAAAGCATTTCATTAATTTGCTTATCGTGTCACTAAAATATTTTCATATTATTTCATTAATCTTAATGTTACAAAGAACATAGACACTTTTGTTATTCCATATAAAGTGTTTGAAACTCGTCAGAAAACTAGCTGGATATCCAAGGCTGATAGCTAGCAAAAGTTGTCGGCCCTGCCATAATTTTACATGCCCTAAGTTCTCTGCTGTGAACTACAATAAGACAAAATATTTGAAATTGTACAATAAAACGTAAAATATGCGTCACCCAAATTTGAGTTATTAAACATAATCAAAATATGTTTGTCTATTAGTGTTATAATTCTAAGGTTTATATTTTTTTGTGCTGACATTATTAATCACATTCATCACTATCGCATTTGAAATGAAATAGAAATAGTTAAATTTTGCATTGCCAAAAACCTTTTAAAGATAATAAAATTAATGTTTGTGCTTCTATTTATGAAGGTTTCCTTTTTGTTAAATACATAGAAAATTATTCTAACTTGTAACTTACAGTGAAAGTAGTGTTTGTGAATTACTTTTTAAGAGAAAAAAAAAATTGAACACTGAAATGTTTCTAAAAAGCAGTTGCATCATTTATGTTTAAATGACATTTAATAGTGTCATGACCCCGTCATTATGATATACCAAACTTAACTTTTACAAACAATTATGCTATTATTTTTTGTATTTAAGAAAATATTTAAAAAAATATTTCATGGCTGTTTTGTACTACCCTTAGTATGGGAATAGTTGAGAATAAATATGTTTTAAATTGTTGAACTTTGGTGAAAAAAACGATGCAAACCCGGAAGCTAATATTATTTGGTCTCGCTTAACTGCGTTGCAGACATTTAACTTGATTTTTGATCAGGTACACCATCGCATGCAAGCGTAGCAATGTGTTTTGATGCACACGAAGAAAGAATATCGAAATAACATTTTCAATGTGGATATATTCTTATTGTCGATGTTGCTGAGTCGGAAACTAAATATATTCTATATACTGACTTTCACTGGAATGGTTTTGATGACAATATCTTTCGTCAGTCCAGGATGAATGAATTGTAAGTTAAGTAACGTAAAAAGTCTACTGGTCTACAGCGAACCAAAAGGACCACGTCTGTCAGCAGGACTGTGGTATTTCACCCTATGTATCCAAAGAATAAGTTGGACTGGATCATTGAAAAAGGAGGAATGTCATTCGGCTGCACAACCCTTTAACATTAAGGCACCGTTCTCAAATGAAGTTTTAGATCCAACGTATAATAAAGACAGAGGAAAGTAATCAAACCATCGAAGATGTCACTACTTTGTTCTTGCAGTTTAATATTTTACATTTGGCAGTCCGATATTAGTGAATTTCGCATCAGTCTAATATTAGTCTGTGTTAGTAGTGCCATCTTTAAAAATCCGACTGTCTCAATTTAATAAACATATGAAATAAAAGGCAGTGTTTCACGAATACGAAACATGGTTCATACAGAACTGTATTTGGCATGAACAATGTACAAAAATCTGGCATCCTGTAACGCTTCAATAACCAAATGTTCATATATTATCAAAATAACCCTCTAAAATTAAGATATTGAATAGCATGCAACAAATGAAATTTTCTAGATAATGTCCTCCATTGGAGTTTTCTGTGCAGTGCTTGGCTTCATTGGGACCATTGTATACACACGGACTCTAACGAAATCAAAATGTGCTGGATTGTTGGCCTGCATCAGTCTCTCCATCTCAGGTACTAACAAAAGAGTTTAACCACTTTCAAACACATGCATTTGACGTAAGAAAAAATCGTTTTATTTCTAAATGATTTTTCTAACCATGTATATGGCACGCCAAATTCACAAAAATGAGCTAAACATAGTTTCATATTTAATAAATTAGGTTTATCGACTGTTAAATATAGTTTAGGAACCGCAAACTATAGTTAACGATTCGTTGTATTCATATGTAAAACTATATTTAATGGTTGTAAACTATAGTTTACGAATGATAATCTAAGTTTATCTGTCTGCAAATAACGTTAACAATAGCTTTTGCTAATAAAAATAGATTCACATCTGTAAACTATAATTTACATTCGTTAACTATAGTTAACGAACGCTAAACTATAGTTAAAAATAGCTTATTGTTAACTATAGTTTACGAACCGTAACGATCCGTTAACTATACTTTTCACCTTCAAAACCATATTTAACGGTTGTAAACTATAGTTTATGAATGATAATCTAAGTTCATCTCTCTGCAAATAACGTTAACGATAAATTTTGCTGATCAATGTAAATTCACATCTGTAAACTATAATTTACATTCGTTAACTATAGTAATGTGTTGTTAATCATAGTTTTGGAATCGTACATTTATCATATAAACACTGTTTTGCAATTGCAAATGGTTGTTTTCTGTGTTAATTATAGTTAACACTTCTGAAACATATGTGATCGCGTTAACTATGGTTTACAGATGTGAAATGTAGATTATAGTCTATAACTAAAGTTTTCTGCCCGGAAACTATAGTTTACAACCGTTAAACCTAGTTTATCGACTGTGAAACTATAATTAGCTCATGTTTGTGAATTTGGCGTGCCATACATGTAAAGGATTGAAATTTAAGTATAAAAAATGTTATTAACGTTGAGTTTATCGCAAGGAAAAGCTTGCATGTTACTTATTAGGAAGTCATTGCTATTACATATGACGAAATAATGCATTCTAAAGTTTATACCCTTTTCTTAATTTAGGTGGAACTTTTTCAACGATAGTGAAGACAGCAATTGTAACTCATGTTAACAAACATGTTTTTGGGACTACACAGGGTGGGATATAGTCCAATTTTATTGTCCATGGGGTCTCGTTCTTGGAGGAATTGGATGCTTCTTAATCCTTGTCTCAGCTCTTGGTCACTTGTGTATCCTGTCCAGAAACAGAACAACTGATGACATGTGTACAATATCCACAAAGGAACCAACTTGGGATCGTCTCACAGCATTTCTACACGACCATAGAACCACTGGGATACCACGCGATGGTTGAAGGTGCCACTTGTTGGTAGTATGGAGAAAAAAAATGAAGAAGCAGCTTTCTTTCATATACTTGTAAATATAAGATATATTGCTGTGAACTTTAAATGTATTTTAAATCGTTTAAACTGCTGTGACATATTTTGCATATTATTTGGAAACTTGACCATAACCATTTACGTTTTTGTGCCAACATTGCTTGTTGTAAAATCTTTTTTGTGTATAAAAGCACTCGAAAGATCGAGTTAACCTGAATTTGTCATCTTATTGATGTAGTTTTTCCTATCCAACTAAATATTTCAATCGTTTAATCCTTAGTTTTAAGAGACCTACTTACATGTAATTACTAGTTCAGTTTATAACATCACCTAATGAAAATCATGGAATATTGTTCAAAGTATTAATTTCATATATTGCTTTTTTGTGTCTACGGAAGCTCATTGAGGCCAGTTCAGCAGAAAAATTAATTTCTTTTGCGTTTAAACGCAATAGCTATTGTGTTAAATTGCAATCTTTTGCATTAAATCGCAATATGTTTAGCGTTTAAAAACTATTGCGATTAAACGCAAAGAATATTGCGTTTAAATGCAATGTTTTTGCATTTAAATGCAAAGTATTGCGTTTTATCACAAAAGTATTGCGTTTAAACGCAAAAAATATTGCGTTTAAACGCAAAGACATTTTTGCGTTTAAACGTAATATATTTTGCGATTATATAAAGATGTGAACGTTCAGCATATTGCACGCTCTGAAAATACTTTTCGTCGCCTTTATTTATTAAGGTTTTTACTGACAATATGCTTAGATATATTTCGAGTTGTTAATAATCTATTAAATCAAGAAAAAAGAGAAAAATCGAGAGTTCTAAGGACTGATTCACGGTTTAAGATCGAGATTTGTTACAGAGTATAAAACACGATCGCCAGACAATGATAACAAATCCATAGGTGATTTCACCTATTCAAACTCAAAAATGATATCACTTTTAACAAATGCATGGTATCTCTTGTTCAAATAAGTGATAACACCAAATCAAAAGATGAATAGGTGATAACACATATTCTAATAAATGATATCACATTTTGAATAGGCGATATTACCAATTCAATTGCAAACTGGCGATATAACTTTATTGCAACAAATGCCAAATCAATCCGTCATATTGGATAAACATTTTCACTTTCATTTAACAATATCATAAAGCATTATGGACGACAGTTTTAATCATGTGCGGACTAAATGATTAGAAAATGTAAATTCGTAAATATGAGAAACAATATGAAAAAGCGTTAGAAATAAAGGAGAGAACACGACAAGAAAAGCAAAAAAATGTGAACATTACGTTTGATGGACAGATTGACGGACGGTTGTGGTAAAACATAAGTATGTCATATTAATATGACAATCTTACTTTCGTTTAAATATAAACAATAAAAAATGTTTTGCAATCTAACTATTGCGTTTAAACCCAATAACATTTGCGATTAAACGCAACGATCATTGTGTTAAATCGCATAAATTATTGCATTAAATTGCAAAACCAATAATGCGTTTAAACGCAATATTTTTTGCGATTAAACGCAATACTTTTTGCGATTAAACGCAATACGTTTGCAATTAAACGCAAATTATTGCGTTTAAACGCAAAACTTTGCGTTAAAACTCAATCTTCTTTGCATTTAAACGCAATGTCATTTGCATTAAATTGCAATCTTTTGCATTTAAAAGCAAAACACAATGCGATTAAATGCAAAAGATTGCAATAGCTGTATAATAAAGTGAAGTATTATGTAACAGTAATAAAACTGCTTGTTTCTTTTACATAATGCTAGACTATAGAATTCATTCATATTAATAATCAGTATCAAGTAATCGACAGATTTAAAGCTTCGCTTGAAGTAAAAGACTATGTATTTATCAGTGGTTTGGAGACTCTACCTGCTACGTGTAAACAACTGAATGAAGAAATTTAATGCATGTAAAAAACAGCTTGGCGCAGGTGAAAGATCAATACAATTTAAGAATATTTTACGAAATATTGGTAGAGACTATACGTACCAATGTGAATCAAGCTTGAGAAACCAACGGATTTACCCTAATTTTATGTAAATCGCTTTCAATTAGTAAAATGTGCTTTATTTTGATAATTCGGCTAAATAGTTTAAGGTTTCTCCACCCTTGATGCTTTTATGGTTTAATTAATGTAATTGTTGTTTAAATTTGAAGATCAATATGTAAACAATCAAATTTAACTAAAATCTATATATGTTGCGAATATATTTTTCATGCTGTTTGAGTTAACACAGGTACACTATCAGAGCAATTATACCGACGACTGCTCCCCATTCAAACATCACATCATTCTTTTCTGATTTCCATATATAAAAGCAAATCTTTACTGAAATTGATCACAATCCTTTTTTCATGTTTTATTAACAATCTAAGGCCATTAAAACTTGCAAATATGTATATTATGACATTCACAGTGCATTTGGATTCAATTTTTCAACCTAAAAAAAAATAAGTTTAGCATCTTAAAATATCTATAACTTATTAAATTATGATTCAAACCCACTAAAAATTGGTACATGTGTAATTCATTATGTATTATGTATGGAATATGCAAAGAAATAATTACTTTGCCAGGTAAAAAATGTTGAAAAATGGTGTATGTACATTGCTGCCATATACGGTTTTATAAGTTTTTCATTAAATTCTGCGATTCCATCTTAAACAACTACCTAAATTGTTCATTATAATTGTTATTTCACTTTAAATAACTTAAAATGTGTTGAAACACAACTAAAATGAAGAAATTTTTACCCAAACCATGATTTAAGTTACAATAATATTAAAGCCGATAACGGTGAATAGTCTTGAATGCTCCCGATGACGTCATGCGACAATCGAAAGACCTTAACAGTATCTTTATTAGACGAAATATATAATTCAAGCCCAAGCAAGAACCTCAAAGTATATGACATAATAAAGGATTTCTATTTAAAATATTCATGATTTAATGTCCTTAATCACCTGCGCCGATGCGATTTAATTAGGTAATATGCTATATTACGATACACACGTCACGTGACAACGAATTACATATGACGTCACAAAAATGCATCAAATGTAATGTTAAACATTGTTGTCAATATATGTTATTAAGATTTTAAGAAATACTCCCAGTCAAAGTATTTTTTCGTTAATTCAAACAATATCGTTTTGCAGCCGTATTTTAGCTCCGGGACACCTTAACATTGCTGCGCCCTATGAATAAAATGATTCCACAGTAGCTAACAACGAAATTCTTGATTTTGTAAAAATTGATAACTAAAATGGAAAACTTCCATCAAACTTATATCATGGTAATAATTAAACCAGATTTGGGTTGCTAATTTTTACGGCTTACTGAGCAAGTATTTTGTAAAAATGATAAAAAATATACACTTAATTTAATGCACAGTGGTGGAGAAAACAAGACGAAAACCCGGATGCTTAAATTACCTTGTCTCGCTCAACTGCTTTAACGTTGCAGACAGGTAACTATTGATTGATCAGGTACAACATCTCACGCATGCGTAGCAATTTGTTTTGATGCACTTGAAGAAAAAAGAGAATCAAAATAACAAAGGTGGATAAATTCGCTCATTGACAATGTTGCTGAGTCGGAAACTGAAGATATTCTCGATACTGACTTTCGTTGGAGTGGTTTTTATGACAATATCTTTCGTCAGTCCAGGATGGGTGATTTGTAAATTTGATTTTATAGAACCTTTCATCCAGCTTGACTCATCGGTATATCTTGATGGATACCCTACCGGAGCTCATCTGTCAGCAGGACTGTGGTATTTCAGCATATGTATTCATAGGTCAAGTTCATCTGGATCAACGAAAGAAGAGAGATGTCACTTGTCTACATACCCTTTTAACTTTGAAAGAGTGTTTTCAGGTTTAGGTCTATCGTATTATCAAGTCAGAGGTAAGTAACCAGCAATTAAAACACGGTTATGATTGTCATTATTTTGTTCTTGGAGTCTAAAAATTACCTTTGGCAGTCCAAAATTAGCAAGCTTCTATGTTCAAAATCAGACTGTCTCAGGTAAATCATCAAGTCAAGTAATGAAATTTAAAGGGAACGTTTAAGTTGATGTATGGTTCATACATTTCGATATGAAAAAAAAAATATATCAAAAAGCTTCCTTAAAGAGGCTGGGTGGTCAATAAATTGACCATCAGATCTTCCGTAAATTTTAAGATATGATCTGATTAGTTATAACTATCAATTAGTAAAGAAAAAATCCAAATATGTTAGATTAAAAATTTAAATATTTTGCTATATCTTTATTATAGAGCTCTCTTTTTAGGAGATTAATGTAATCTTAAAATGGCTACGACTATCCAGCCTTCTTAACAGGTCTCAAACTCTCTGATAAATTTATTCCATACATAACTGCAAATAGCATAAACAATGTATTCAATTCTGGCTTTTTGTACGCTTTAGTAATCAATGTTAATGTATTAAGAAAAATATCTTTTTTAGGACTGACTAAAAACATTATGCTGGAAATCCAGATAATGTCCTCGATTGGAATTTTCTGTGCAGTGCTTGGGTTCATCGATACCATTGTATACACACGGACTTTAACGAAATCCAGATATGCTGGATTGTTGGCCTGCATTAGTCTCTCCGTCTCGGGTATTAACAGAATATTTATACACATGCAATTGACATCAACAACAGACTGAGTCCTTTTTATCTTAAATAATTTTTTCTACCCATATATATATTAAATAGAAAATTATTTACAAAAATTGTTAACGTAATCGCTAGCAGGTATCTTACATATTGGTTACTATGGAGTCATTGCTCGTTTACTTTTTTATAATGGTCTCTAAAGTTTAAATATTTTTATTAATCTAGGTGGGACGTATATCGCAACAATAGTGAAGACATCGATTGCAACTCATATTTACAGAGACAGTGTAAGGAACTACACTTATTGGAGTGAAGATGTTTTCCGACTTTATTGTCCATGGGGTCTCGTTCTTGGTGGAATTGGATGCTTCTTAATCCTTGTTTCAGCTCTTGGTCATTTGTGTATCTTGTCAAAGCACAGAACAACTGACGACATACATGTGTACCATATCCACAAAGGAACCAACCAAGGAATCGTCTCGCAGCATTGCTTCACAACAGTAGCACCATCGGGATACCACGCAACTGTTGGGTTAAAGGTGCCACTTGTTGGCAGTATGGAGAGAAATGAGGAGGCGAGCTTTCTCTCATACAGATGAAAGATATTGCAATGAACTTTCAAAGTAGTTTTATGATTTGTGTTTCAGCTATTGTTTTGAAACTTTAGTTTAAATGCATGTGCTTTTTTTAATTTATTTATGTTTAAATGCTAACATGGCTTGATGTAAAGTCTGTGTATATAAGCATACGCATGATCGAGTTTACCTAAATTTGCTTTCTTTCGATATAGTCTGGACAATTTTAACATTTTTTTCAATTATTTAACCCTTAGTTGTTGAAGACGTATACTCGCATGTAAATCCCATTTTCTTGTTTTTTCATCTCTGGAAGTACACACTTGTTCATTTATGACATCTCCTGATGATGTCCATGTTCAAAGTATTTTTTATGCTACTTGTTTGAAAAAAATATCTTTACACATTTTTTCATTTATCTTAATGTTATGAAGAACATCTAAATTTCTGTTATTCCATATAAAACCACGATTGTACTGTTCATACAATAATTCAAAGCAAACAAAATCGACTTGCATACTGAAGCATACTTTATTTATTTTATTTTGAGTATTGCATTTGTATTTTTCTCTCAATTTGTAATTTCATTTGAACATAAATGAACAAGAATTACTTTTATAATTATAATATATATTTCTAAGTAAACATAAGATATACTAATTTCATTTATAGTTTTATCATATCTTGCAAACAAAATATTAATCTGTTAACGATATATATATTTATTCTAATAAAATATCACTTCCTGTCGAGTTTTATTCTACATATTGAAAAAAAAAGAGAATAGCTTGATTAGTTTAAAAGTCTTTGACAAGAGCTCCTAATATATGAATTAAGACATTATGATTACTAGTATTAATTTATTATTTATAGCATTAATTACTACTTACAAATCAAGATTAGGTTATTGTAAGATAAACCTTTGTGTGAAAACTACATTAACAAGATAACAAAAAAGCTAAAAACACAATTCTTTTGTAAATAAAACTTACTGATAACTAATAGAAAATGATTGTCAAATTTTGATGTGGAGGCCGAAATAAAAGAACAAAAGAGAAGTTTGGCCACACTAATGAGGCTATCTAGTGACAGACACGAATGAAAAATCCTCTGTGTTGACTTTTTGAAGTGGTTTTTGTGACAGTATCTTTTGTCAGTCCAGGATGGGATACTTGTAAACTTAAACTGAGTAACCTAAAAAGTCTCATCTACCTTGATCAATCGGGATATGTTAAAAAATGTTCAATATGCACCAGAGGCACATAATAATGTGCTTTTTCACATACTGTTTTCAGGGAAGCTTAAGTTTGAATCGAACCATATCTGGATGAACAAATGAGCAGAAATGTCGCTTGGTTACCGTTACACAGCCCTTGAACTTTAAGACAGCGTTCTCAGATGAAGTTTTAGATCCTTCTTATAATAAAAATCAGAGGTAAATAGACCAGCAATGGCATTGTGTACGCGTCCGTAATAGATATTCATTATTAGGTAACATCACTCTGATATAGAGAAGACATGTGACAAATGACAAATTTATTTTTTAAGGATTGAATAAAAATTCTATGCAGATCATGTCCTCGATTGGAATTTTCTGTGCAGTTCTTGGCATCATCGGGACCATTGTTTAAACCCGCACCTCAAAGAAATCCAGATGAGCTGGATTGTTGGCTTGTATCAGTCTCTGCATCTGTGGTATTCGTATTTTTTACCTCTTGTAAACACATGCATATTATGTATAAAACAATCGTTTTGTATTTAAATATATTTTGTAACTTTTTATATAATAGAAACATTATAATAAAACCTTTATAAAAACACTTTTAAATGACTAACAAAAACTTGAGTTTTAGTTACAAGAGATATGTTGTGAAATAGACAGAATTTTCAGTTAAATATATTTTTGTTCATTTAGGTGCGACGTATATTGCACCAATTGTAAATACAGTCATTACAAATCATGTTAACAAAGACAATTTAATGGACTACAATTGGTGGGTTGTATTCCAATTTTATTATCCATTAGGTCTCGTTCTGAGAGGAATTGGAGGTATCGTGACCCTTGTCTCAGCTGTGTATCCTGTCCAGAAATAAAGGAAATAATGACATACTGTGTTCCATATTCACAAAGGAACCAACCTGGGTCTCGCATTGTTCCTACACGACCATAGCACCATCTGAATGCCACGCGAATGTCCATATCCACATAGGAACCAACCAGGGTCTCGCAGTGTTCCTACACGACTATAGCACCACCCGAACACCACTGATGAGTAGCTACTTATTGGCAGTATGGAGAAGACTAAAGAGACGATGTTTCTCTTTGATGAATGAGAGATATATAGCCTTAAAGTTTAAAGTTTAAAGTTTAAACTATTTTGTATTTAAGAAAATATTAAAAAAAATTTGATGGTTATTTTGTACTACCTTTAGTCTGGGAATAGTTGAGAATAAATATCTTAATTGTTGCAATGTGGTGGAAAAAAAGATACAAACCCGGAAGCTAATATTATTTGGTCTCGCTTAACTGCGTTACAGACATTTTATTTGATTTTTTATCAGGTACACCATCGCAAGGATGTGTAGCAATGTGTTTTGATTAATACGAAGAAAGAAAGAATATCGAAATAACATTTACAATGTGGATATATTCTTATTGACAATGTTGCTGAGTCGGAAACTAAATACTGTAAACATATTATATTTAGCGTGTACGATATTTGGCAGAATAGGATTTTTCAACAAGTTAGCGTGAATTTGATTTAGTGCATTTCTGAATGTACCTATTTATCTACTTATATATTTTACATTTGGCGATGCACTTGATTTATCGGACACCGTTTCCCGCCAAAAACGCTAAATAGAATACACAAATGTAATATGTTTACAGTATATTCTATATACTGACTTTCACTGGAATGATTTTGATGGCAGTATCTTTCGCCAGTCCAGAATGGATGAATTGTAAGTTAAGTAACGTAAAAAGTCTACTGGTCAACAGCGAACAACTTGGATACCAAAAGGAAGCACGCCTGTCAGCAGGACTGTGGCATTTCACACTATGTATCCAAAGAATAAGTTGGACTGGATCATTGAAAAAGGAGGAATGTCACTCGGCTGCACAACCCTTTAACATTGAGGCACCGTTCTCAAATGAAGTTTTAGATTCAACGTAAAATAAAGTCAGAGGTAAGTAATCAAACCATCGAAGATGTCACTACTTTGTTCTTGCAGTTTAATATTTTACATTTGGCAGTCCGATATTAGTGAATTTCGCATAAGTCTAATATTAGTCTGTGTTAGTAGTGCCATCTTTAAAAATATGACTGTCTCAATTAAATCAACATGTGAAATAAAAGGCAGTGTTTCACGAATACGAAACATGGTTCATACAGAACTGTATTTGGCATGAACAATGAACAGAAGTCTGGCATCTTGTACGCTTCAATAATCAATGTTAATATATTATCGAAAACCCCTATAAAACTCAGGTATTGAATAGCAGTTTGTTATTGTCATTTTTCATGGAACAAATGACATTCTTTTTCAGGACTGCCTAGAAACTTTATGCTGAAAATCCAGATAATGTCCTCCATTGGAGTTTTCTGTGCAGTGCTCGGCTTCATTGTGACCATTGTATACACACGGAATTAAACGAAATCAAGATGTGCTGGATTGTTAGCCTGCACATATTTATACACATATTTTACAGATGTGAAATATAGACTATCGTTCTTAACTATAGTTTTCTGTCCGTAAACTATAGTTTACAACCGTTAAACCTAGTTTATTGACTGTGAAACAATGATAAGCTCATTTTTGTGAATTTGGCGTGCCATGCATGAATAAAATGGAAAATTAAGTACAAAAATTGTTGTTAACGTTGAGTTTATCGCAAGGAAAAACTTGCATGTTAGTTTTTAGGAAGTTATTGCTAATATATTGATAAAATAATGCATTCTAAAGTTTATACCTTTTTCTTAATTTAGGTGGAACTTTTTCAACAATAGTGAAGACAGCAGTTGTAACTCAATTGTAACGCATGTAAACAAACATGTTTTTATGGACTACACAGGATGGGATATAGTCCAATTTATAGTCCATGGGGTCTCGTTCTCGGAGGAATTGGGTGCTTCTTAATTCTTGTCTCAGCTCTTGGTCACTTGTGTATCCTGTCCAGAAACAGAACAACTGACGACATGTGTACAATATCCACAAAGGAACCAACCGGGGATCGTCTTGCAGCATCCCTACACGACAATAGAACCACTGGATACCAGGGTTGAAGGTGTCACATTTTGGTAGTATGGAGAAAAAATGAAAAAGCAGCTTTCTTTCATATATTTGTAAATAAAAAAATATTGCTATGAACTTTAAATATATCTTAAATCGTTTAAACTGCTGTGACATGTTTTGCCTATTATTTTGAAACTTGAATTTAACCATTTACGTTTTGGTGCCAACATTGCTTGTTGTAAAATTTTCTTTGACAAATCGAATTAACCTGTGACAATCCGGAAATTGTCCTTCCGCCTATGGAAGGTTTACTAGTTAATTTTTGTCCACCAGGTGGCGTTGTTTGAAAAGTTATATAAGCGAGAGCTTCGTGCGGTAAGTCAGTCGATGCAGAAGCTGTGCTAGAGGAAGGTCGTAAAAATCATTAGGTAACTCTCTTCAAAATATCAATTGTGGTTTTTTTTCGTACAAAGTTTAGACGTGACTGAATAAGTCTTTCCTGGCATTGTATATATTTTTTTTTATATATTGTTAATAAACGATTGAATACCGTGCTGTTAGTGCCGGAGCCATGAAGAGCCGCACTGAATGAGCCGAGCCTGTAGATTAGAGCCAGCGCATGCTTGTACATACTTGATTCTACGACAAGCAGTCGATTTGTTTTTATAATCAGTATATGTATATATTGATTAATAACTACTAGTCTTCAGAAAGATAACTGAGGGTTCCTATCCACTTTTATATTTTATAATCAATAGGGTTGCACGCTACAAAGTTTTGGTGGCAGCAGTTGGATAAACACTAGTAGTTTCAGTTTTGTTTAAATTGTTATTGCTTTATTTTGATTTATTGAGCATGGATCTGGAGGATATAAACGCCAGTCAGAGATCTGGAACAACAAATTGCTGCCTATGAATTTGAAGAACGCGCTCATTTTACCCCTGCTGGTACGAGCAGACCTCACAGCCAAATTACTCCTGATTGAGGTATTGCTACAGCCCAATTCTTGGAAGACGATGGAGCTGGTATAAATGCTGGGAATAAAAAGTAATCAGCCAGATTAGGATCCAAAACAGTCAACGCTTTTGCGAGGGATGACTATGATCTGAGCCCTTATCTACACAGAGATGATAAGCAGATTACTATTGATGTATCCCGGGCACAAGTGGAAAATATAACATTTAGGAGGAAAACACGTTCTCCGACCAGGAGAGATCCGCATCTCACTGATATACAGGATGCGAGCTGTGTTGATCCATCGATGAGCCAGAAAAATGCTCCAAATATCAAACCTGCAACATATGACGGAACAACATCGTGGCTTGATTACAGGTCGCATTTCGAAGCATGTGCAAAGTTGGGTAAATGAGATGAAACAAAGAAAGGTTTGTACCTTTCTGTATCTTTGAGAGGCAGTGCTCAAGGAGTCCTGGGTAATCTGTCTGATCGAAGAGAAATGAATTATAATAAGGAGCTCTAAGTGACAGATTTGCTCCGCCAGATCAGATGGATTTGTATCGTACTCAGCTAAGAGAACGAAGACAGAAAGCATCAGAATCGTTGCCAGAGCTAGGACAACATATTCGGCGACTCGTTAACTTGGCCCACCCAACGGTACCATCAGATGTCAAAGAAACGTTGGCTAAAGATCACTTCATAGATGTTCTTGCCTTATCAGACATGCGGTTAAGGATTAAGCTGGCCAGACCGTAAAACCTTAATGAAGCAGTTAGACATGCCATTGAGGTAGAAGCATTCCTTAAAGCTGAGCAGAGACTAGGAGCAGTGAATCCCTCAATGAGAGCAATGGTACAAGAAAAAAATTCTCCAGATATAAAAGTTACATCAGAGCTGAATGATGTATATGCATCAATATTAGATCTTCAGAAATCAATGAAGATTATTATGAAGGAGTTGAAGGAGCTGAAGGAAAAATCGGAGATTTTCAAATGTTGATTGGAAAAAATCTGCCATATGCCATAACTGTGGAAATAAAGGTCACATTAAGAAAGAGTGCCGCTGAAAGAAATATGACAATTCGTCTCGAAGAGCGTTCTCTGACGGAAAACAAGATCGATCAAAGAAGGTTAAATAATCAAACTCTTCCAACAAAGTAGGAGTTGTAGGAGATGCTGTGATGTTTATCGAGGCATCTATCTGTGGTCTTTGCATATGCATACTGGTTGATACAGGAGCCACTCTATCGGTATTGGGAAAAGAAGTATTTGATAAAATATTGAGTATATCTGCTTCTTTGAACACTATGGAAAAAGAAGGACACCCTGTGTTATCTGCCAACAGCGAGCTACTGAAAGTCTACAGAAAAATGGATCTGCCAATAACAATTGATAAGCTGGTGTATAATTCAACAGTTGCTGTCGCGGACATATCTGTGGATACGGGTTTAGACTTTTTGCTTAAGTTTGATGGTGTTGTAAATGTGCCGAAACATATCCTGAATATAGGAGATAACTCTATATCTATGATACAGAAGGGCCACTTGGGATGCTTTCGATTGAGCATGGCAGACACTATTCACATACCGCCCCGTCAGAAATTGTCACAAACTGCAAAGTGTGCATCCCAAACAAAGATAGATTGGCAAAAGGCACAGGCATAATTGAAGGCGATGACGAGTTCTTAAAGTCAGAAAAAGGGTTTATGGGGAAAATTCTTGTTTTCATTAATGAATCCGTACCTGTGAGGCTCATGAATTTAAGTTCGCAGGTACAAGTTATACACAGTGACACTGTTGTTGCAATCTTTCTCCAGTAGATGAAGTGATAGAAAGACCTAGAGACATCAGTGAGGAGAAAGCAAAAGAACTTAATCCAGCTCTGCAAGATATGTTCAATACGTCTAGCAGTACACTGAATGTAAAAGAGAAAGAAGAGTTAAGATCTCTACTGTTACGAAATTCCGGATTATTCTCAAAAGACGACAAGGATTTTGGTAGGACAGATATAGTGAAACATTCTATTAACACTGGATCTCGGATGCCTTTACGCCAGTCATTAAGAAGAAGTCTAGTGCATTGGAAAGATCACATAGATAAACAAATAGACGATATGCTAAAGGAAGATGTGATAGAAAAGTCATCGAGCCCTTGGGCCTCCGGTGTGATTCTTGTTCGTAAGAAAGACGGAAGCTTTCATTTCTGTGTTGATTACAGGAGTCTTAACGATGCCACGATCAAGGATGCATATCCATTACCAAGAATCGACGAGACCTTGGATCATCTTTCAGGTGCTCGTTGGTTCTCAACATTGGATCTCTCCTCTGGATACTGGCAGGTTGAAGTTGATCCCAAAGATAGTCCCAAAACGGCATTTATCACAAAGAAAGGACTCTATCAGTTCAAGGTCATGCCATTCGGACTTTGTAACGCTCCTGCGACATTCGAACGCCTGATGGAGACGGTTCTATGTGGTCTCCAATGGGAAGCATGCCTGATACATGTATATCTAGATGATATAATTGTGTTCAGTAAAACGTTCGATGAAATGACCGAAAATCTGCAGAAAGTTTTCAATCGGTTGTATTCAGCTGGTCTAAAGTTAAAGCCAAAGAGATGTACTTTGTATGGACATAAAGTGGATTATTTAGGTCATGCTATTTCACAGTCAGGACTCGCAACCGATCCTAAGAAAATAGACACAATTTAAGAATGGATTAAGCCAACTAAAGTCAAAGAGGTTAGAGCTTTCGCAGGGTTATGTAGTTATTACCGGAGATTTGTAAAGGATTTTGGTTTAATTGCAAAACCTCTACATAAATTGACAAACAAAGATGTCAAGTTCAAATGGACGAATGAATGCCAAGTGGCATTTGACAAGTTAAAATTGGCATTAACTAGTGCTCCAATACTTACATTTCCAGATTTTAACGAACCTTTCATTCTGGATACTGATGCGAGTGATTCAGCCATAGGAGCTGTGCTTTCGCAAAATCTGAGCTGAGAAAGTTATTGCATACGCGAGCCGCAATTTATCCAAATCGGAGCGGAAATACTGTGTGACAAAGAAGGAATTACTGGCAGTTGTTTCCTTTGTCAAGTATTTTAGACATTATCTGTATGGGAGAAAATTTCTCATTCATACAGATCGTGGTTCTCTTAGATGGCTCTTAAACTTCAAGCAATCAGAAGGTCAATTAGCACGCTGGCTGGAAATTTTAAGCAAGTATGATACGACTATAGAACATCGTTCAGGTTCTCAGCATCGAAATGCAGATGCACCCAGTCGCCGTCCATGTAATAAAGCAAGTACAATCCAAACTGGGAGACAGAGAATTCAAAGGAATCATATTCAGAAAAGAAAACAACACATCAAGTATGTGGTATTGAGACTAGAAGTAAGGAAACAGATAACGTTCACAGCGAAACTGGAGTCGAAGACATTTCCCTTGCAGATCTTCAAAAGGAAGACAATGAGATATGTTTTGTAAAGAAATGGCACCTTGAAAATATAAAACCCAGCCAAACACAGCTCAGTTATGGAGGGATAATGACCAAAGCTCTGTGGGCATAGAGAGAAATTCTGCATGTTCAAGTTGAATTACTATATAGAAAATGGAAAGATGAGAAGGGAACAAATTTCCAAGCAGTGGTTCCATTTAAATTGCGACGTCTGATTCTGGCATACTCTCATGATCACGAAACAGCAGGCCAGGAAAACTTAATGCAAGATAAGACAGCAATACTACTGGTCCGGATTACAGAAAGATATTAGACACTACATAAGAGGTTGTGAGATATGCTCTAAATGAAAAAGTTCAACAAAAACCAGAAGAGCTCTTATGAGAACTTTAGGTGCCGGTATTCCAATGGAGAAAATTGCTTTAGATATAGTGGGAGAACTACCAAGAACCGGAGATGGCAACCGGTACATACTGGTAATTTGTGACTATTTTACAAAGTGGGTAGAAGCATTTGCTATGCCAAATATGGAGACTGTAACCATTGCTAGACTATTAGTTCGAGAAGAGTTGATAAGATTTGGAATTCCGAGCTCTTTGCATTCAGATCAGGGAAAACAATTTGAGGGAAACATATTCACAGAGATGTGTAAAGTGTTAAATATTAAGAAGACAAGAACAAGTCCATATCACCCTCAATGTGATGGACTTGTTGAAAGGTTTAACAAAACCTTGATAACCATGCTGAGGTCTTGGTGGATGAACATCAGTCAGACTGGGATGAGTTACTACCATATGTCTTAATGACGTGTAGATCGGTGGAACAGGAATCCACTGGATTTAGCCCCAATTATCTAATGTTGGGAAGAGAGGTTCGGACACCTCTGGTTATTGCATTTGAAATGCCGTCCCAGATCAAAGATATCCCATTACAACAATGGGTTTGGGATCTCAAAGAGAAGATGGAAATGGCGCATACCTTTGTGAGGGAAAATTCTATTGGCTCAATGTTGAGACAGAAAAGTTTCCATGATACAAAGTTAAGTTGGAATATGTTTTCGCCTGGAGAATTTGTCATCTTATTGATGTAGTTTTTCCTATTCTACCAATTTTTTCAATTGTTTAATCCTTAGTATTAAGAGACGTACTTACATGTAATTTCTATTTCAATATTTAACATCACCTGATGATGTTCATGGAATATTGTTCAAAGTATTAATTTCATATGTTGCTTTTTTGAGTAAAATATCTTTATTTTTTCATCACTTTTCATGTTTTAAAGAACATCGAAATTTTTTTTATTCCATATGAAACCACGATTGTTGTATTTGAAATAAAATTGTGTAGTCATAATACTACACGACTGAGTAATAAAAAACAAACAAAATCGAAACGTGTTTTATTTCATTTTGAGTATTGCAGCTGTCTTTTCATCTTAATTATGATTTAATATAAAAGAATTAGTTTTATGATTATCATATACAGTGTATATTGTGATAACATTAGACATGTTTAATTTCATTGTAATTTTTATTTTGCAAACAAAAGATTTTGTTATATATGAATTAAAAAAATTATGAATACTAGTATTAATTGAGTTGAGAAACATATTTTTTCAAATTAAAATTATGTTTTTGTAAGATAAACTTTTGTTTAACAATTACATTCACGTGACGACAAATAGCTAATAACGAAATTCTTGATTTTTAGAAAAATTGATAACTAAAATGGAAAACTGCCATCAAACTTCGATCACGGTAATAAATAAACCAGATTTGGGTTGCTAATTTGTACGGCTTACTGAGCAAGTATTTTGTAAAAATGAAAAAAAAATGATACACTTAATTTAATGCACAGTGGTGGAAAAAACGAGACGAAAACCCGGATGCTTAAATAACCTTGTCTCGCTCAACTGTTTTAATGTTGCAGACAGGTAACTATTGATTGATCAGGTACAACATTTGTCTTGATGCACCTGAAGAAAAAAAGAGAATCAAAATAACAAAGGTGGATAAATTCACTCATTGACAATGTTGCTGAGTCGGAAACTGAAGATATTCTCGATACTGACTTTCGTTGGACTGGTTTTTATGACATTATCTTTCGTCAGTCCGGGATGGGTGATTTGTAAATTTGACTTTATAGAACCTTTCATCCAGCTTGACTCATTGGTATGTCTTGATGGATACCCTCAAGACATAGATACCGGAGCTCATCTGTCAGCAGGACTGTGGTATTTCAGCATATGTATTCATAGGTCAAGTTCATCTGGATCAACGAAAGAAGAGAGATGTCACTTGTCTACATACCCCTTTAACTTTGAAAGAGTGTTTTCAGTTTTAGATCCATCGTATTAACAAGTCAGAGGTAAGTTACCAGCAATTAAAACACGGTTATGTGGTCATTATTTTGTTCTTGGAGTCTAAAAATTACCTTTGGCAGTCCGAAATTAGCAAGCTTCTATGTTCAAAATCAGATTGTCTCAGGTAAATCATTAAGTCAAGTAATGAAATTTAAATGAAATGTTATTTCTTTATTATAGAGCTCTTTTTTAGGAGATTAATGTAATCTTAAAATGGCTACGACCATCCACCCCTCTTAACGGGTCTCAAACTCTCTGATAAATTTATACCATAAGGCAAGCCTTTTCTCATACAAAGGACAGATATTGCCATGAACTTTCAAAAGCATACGCGTGATCGAGTTTACCTGAATTTGCTTTCTTTCGATAAAGTCTGGACAATTGTAACATTTTTTTTTTCAATTATCTAACCCTTAGTTGTTGGAGACGTATACTCACATGTAAATCCCATGTAAATTCTTGTTTTTTCATCTCTGAAAGTACCCACTTATTCATTTATGACATCTCCTGATGATGTCCATGAAATATTGTTCAAAGTATTTTTTATACTACTTGTTTGATAAAAATATCTTTACATATTTTTTCAATCTTTATGTTATGAAGAACATCTAAATTTCTGTTATTCCATATAAAACCACGAATGTACTTTTTATAAAATAATTCAAAGCAAACAAAATCGACTTACATACTGAAGCATACTTTATTTATTTTATTTTGAGTGTTGCATTTGTATTTTTCTCTCAATTTATAATTTCATTTGAACATAAATGAACAAGAATTACGTTTATAATTATAATAAATATTTTAAATAAACATAAGATATACAGTTTTTGAGAGCAAATATATCAATGAAAATACGTGTTAGCCTTTAATTAAGGAAGTTTGCAAGCATTCAAGCTTCCAACCGAGAATCTTCGATGTTTATCATACATTTTTACAAATGCAAGACTATTATATTTAACATCTTTTTAAAAAATCCAAATACTAAGAAAAATTATTTCCGCTAGCATGCATTTATCTGTGCACCACAATCCTTTCAAGGGTTACAAAATGATGTCAATTTTTTGTTCTATTTGCGTTTGATAAACATTTATTCGTAAAAAGATATTTGGGGTCTTTAGCTGAGGAGAAAAATTGACAGAATGTGACGTAAAGCTTTAAACGATAAAAAATCAAAGGCAGGTGTCACAATGTTGTACTGTCTCCATATTTCTATGTTAAATACTATACACAAAATGGTGATTAAATTTCACTTGCAAATGGTATATGTATCAACTATTGTTAACACCCCCCCCCCCCTTATACCCAAATAATGCTCATTTTTTGGTTAACTTCGGTATTCTACCGTATGTTTTCACGGTTGGCATGAAAGTAGTTTTATAAAAAGAAACTCTACAGCTGAGAAAAAAGGTTACACGAGTACTAACTCTCTTGACGTTGAGGCACAATCCGCGTCAGGTAAGAAAATGCGAGTTTGTAAATAATGTAAGAAATACAGTTAAAATAAGTTAGAATAATTTAATTCTGGTTGTAACACGCTTTCTGATTGGCTAAAAAATTATTTTATATCCTATAAAGAATGTTGCCTACGTCATAGTAAGACTAACGTCAAAAATGTAGCAATCCGCCTGACGTTACGTTTGAATTTTGTACAATTTGTTGTCTTTTTAAAGGTTAAATGACTGTTTTATCAACAATTGATAGCAAAAAAATTAAATTATAAGGAATGAATTCAATATTTATTAGTTTTATGCGAAATAAAATGGCTTGGAACAGTTTACGCTTTTTTATAAAGCGCTTCGCGGTTTTTAAAGCGTAAACTGTCCCAAACCATTTTATATCGTATAAAACAAAAAAAATATTGAATTCATCCCTTAAATATATACATTTGGCAAATAGCAGTTCATGATACCGAGACGTACTTAGAACTTTGATTTGCTTTTTCTCTCAGGACTGAACAAGCAGATAATACTTGAAATCCAAATTTTCTCTTCAACTGGATTTTTCTGTGCAGTCTTAGGTTTCATTGGGATCGTTGTATACACACGTCGTCAGACGAAATCCAGATGGATTGGATTCTTGACCTGCAATTGTCTTTCTATATCAGGTACATGTACTTAAATAGAAAAAAATCATAAGTGCATAATATTGCGCTTCAAATAATTTATGTAAGGATTTAAATGCGGATGGAATGTATAACCGCACATTTGTTTGTTTTTTTTTTTTTTAAAGAAAATTAAAATCATTAACTTAATGTTTTCTCGCCATATGAAAAAGACGCGAAAATGCGTTTTCTATAAAATACAGTTTATAATACTTAGAAAACAACAGATATACACCTGTCTGGTTTCATTTTTTTCTACTTTGCTAGTTCTGTATTTTTCTGCATCTTTCTGTTCTAAATAATTGCTGCCACTATAATTGATGTTTATAATCCAAAAAAAAAAATTCATGGTATCAATTTTAGCAAAATTTCAAAGTTTTGTATTTAGAAATGTTTTAAAGCAATTTATTTACAATTTCTTAGAAAAGTTATATCACAATTTAACAGTTATACATATATATAATTGGATACATATTTGTATCCAATTTTCATAACACTGCGACAATAATTAAATCAGGAAACAAATTCTAGGTAGTTTATTGTTTTGCTCATTAAACTCTATATTTCGATGGTATTTTGACCAAATGGTGTCTGGTACGTTTTTACTCATTGAATGTGAATTAACAACCATTAAATGTTGATAGCAAGGCAAATGAACTTGAAAGCAAGGTACAGAGAGCTACAATAGTTGATGTTTAGGCTACGGGAGCAAGGTATTTGTCATTTATTTCCTTTTGAAAAGGGGGGTTATCCACGAACTCTGCAGTTTTTAAAAAAAAAAGAATTTAAGGCATGTACCAAATTCTGATATACATGTAAATGATTCTGATTATTTTCAAATAAGAGTGAATAAAACAAACACCAAATGAACAGTTTCATTTTATAGTTCATAAGTGATATGGATTACTACGGTATTAATTAATCTCTGAAACCTTAAACATTGAATTTTGTTCTGGTCAACCTAACTTTTATTAGTATATATTAACAGATGATATACACGGTTTTCACTGTGCTTAGATGAGTTATACACTTTGTGATTATACTCAAATTGCTAATGAATTAATGTAAGCTAAAGTTGTTATCACAAATAATATCAGAAAAGCAATAATCATTCATATAGACCTAACTGTTATTTAAATGGGCATGGTAATGATTTTGGTCCAATTCTATTTTTCTGTTTTTATTATTACAATGCTTTAGGAATGCATTTCAAAATGAAATTTGAAAGTCAGTCGTAGAGTTATATGCAAGATGCAGGGCTCACAATTCTTTGTCATGTAAACAAGGATGGTGCCCTTTTTTGTTTACATAGGTTCAATATACCAATAAAAAGTCTTTTTTAAGCTGATTTGTCTATCTCCTGATTCATTTTAAGTATAAATAAACAGTTCCTAACCTTGAACACATTCATTTTAGGTCTAAACCTGGAATTTTCACTTCAACATTACATTAAAAATGTAAACAAAAGCTTTGCTTACATAGCAAAGAATTGTAAGCTCTGTAACTCGCTTATAACTCAACGAATGACACTCAAATTTGGGTTCCCTATTGAAAATGCCTTACTAAAGCATTGTAAACATTTAAATGAGAAAAATAATTTTTGACAAAAATCGTGACCATGCCCCTTTTAAATATTCATTTCAACACTAAATGAAGTATTGCTGAAAAACATTTTTTTTTCTTTATTCTTTCCTTTTTTCTTCTATACAAATGTGCATTGCCATGGCTTGATGTATTGTATACATTTCACTTGTGCTGCATGGTTTCTTGTTAGTTGTACTTTATAACTTTGTACTTGTATTACATGTGGGTTAAACACAGGTCGAATTGTTTTGGTGTTTTTTTTTTTTGCGTAAAAACTACTATAGCAAAACTCTTTATTTTTAACCATATGTAATATACACCAACTCAAGTATAATTATTAATAATTTGCGAAGTTTCAAGAAAATCTACCATTTGGTTCTCTTTAGGAGCCATCTTAAAATACAGATAAATTTACCATTGAAATGTATAGGAAACTGTCATTTTCTGCACTTCGAAGCAGATTAAAAAATACTACATAGCAATTTTTCTCAAATTATAATAGGTGATTAGAATTATTATTTTCTACCTTATATGTAAAAAGTACTAAATTCTACCATCTGGCATTTGATTGAGGTCATCTCAAAATATCAAAACGCACCAAAGTTTGCTATATATTTGGAGTATCACAAACGTAGATTGGTACAATGGATTCATTCAATAATTTAGAAAAATAACTATGAGGATAGCATAATTCTGCGTGTAAAATTTCCACAGCGTACACTTTTTACTTTTTCTTTTATGTTATTTCTTATAACGTACTCCTACGAAGCTTTATTTCATAATTACACAATGGCAACTCTCACCTACCAAACAATCGTTTAAAAAATAAAATAGGTAATTTTCCTTTAAAAAATCTAAATATTTTTATCTATATTTTGTTTAGGGCGTTCAATTTCATGAATGGTATCGAAAAAAATTCTTAAAAGGTACAAATACACTGTATTTAACTGGATTGCGTATAAACATGCGCAATGAAAACTATAGTCGGTCACCTTAATTTTAGAATATTTTGGTTAATTGTCTAAATGATTTTTTAAACACGTATGTTTTATGTAAATATTTTGGTATACGTAGGTGGGACTTATATCACGGCGGTTGTAAAGGCAGCAATTTCAACTTCTAGTTCCCAAATAGTGTATAGAGACGAACGGAATTATTTGATTCACTTATATTGTCCATGAAGTCTTGTGTTTGGAGGAATAGGGAGTTTCCTTATCCTTGTGTCAGCTGTTGTTCACTTGTGCATCATACCCAAATATATAACAAATGACGACATACACGTGTACCATATCAGCAAAAGGACAAGCCAGGGAATCGTATATGTACCACAGCATTCCTTCACAATCATAGCACCATCCAGATGCATGTTCCACCCGACTATTGGGTTAAAAATTCCTCTTGTTGACAGTATGGAGAAAAATGAAGAGGAAAGCTTTGTTTTTAATACATCAGAGACATATTATTAATTTTCATGTGTAATTTCATTGCTCAAAATGTTGATATCAATTTCTGTCGTGAAATTCAATCACATAATTACAACATAATGTTAATTTTAAAAATATTGAATTTATGATTTTATTATAAGGTGCGCGTTTAGTATAATAGTTTAGTATTATAGTACATGATCAATTTGGTTTATCTGATTTTGTCAGTACTTGATGTAGACTGGCTATACACAACGAATTTCCAATTATAGATATATAAAGAATATTAGATATTATTCTTGGATTTTAATTTGTATAATATCATTATAATTATTTGGGCATTTAAAAGGTTTGCATGACACTCATCTTTTTTTTTATAATTAAATTGCATATAAGTATATAGGATTGGGTTGTTAATTAAGTTGTAAGTACTTATCAAAATCGATTTGTATGTTTTATATAAAAATAATTTGTGCAAATCAAATCCTGATTACGTCCATAAACTATTTATCATTGTATTTTATATGTTAAAAAAGAAATAAAAGTCTTTGTAGGTCTACATAAAGGCTAGTTAGAGAATATTTTTTTACAATGTTGAAAGGTTCTCCTTTTGCCAACTGCCAGTTTTCTCCCGGGAAAATGACACTTTATTAAAAAATAAACAAGATGAACTTAATGTGTTAATTTTCTCGCAGTCCAATTAACCACATTTTATGTCCTTATAATTATCAATATACTTCGAAGACATCCATTTAAAATTGACTGAACATGTAACAGATGAAACCAAAATACAAATACATGGATGTCTAAAACTTTAAAAAAAGTGGGAAATGAATAAGTATAAGGGATATTTAAAAAAATGGCACTTCAAAATCCATCATTTCAATTGTATGTTCCTCTGCATAAAGAAACGACTCTATCTGTTATAATACTGCAATATGACAACTAATATTGGCAAAATGTAAGGTGGTATGGGACACCTGTCGATATTGATACGGATAAAAATACATTATAATCAAAATACTTAAACCGTTTTAGATTTTTAAAATTTTACAATATTTGACCAAAAATATGTTTTAAAAATGTTTGGAAAGGGAAAAATTATAAAAGGCCCATCAGGATTTGCACTAATGACTTTTATGATGGCCACTTGCATATGGTTGGCTTAAGCCTGGATCAAGATGATGTAGGCTTAAGTAAAGTTCAAAAATATTAATTCACTTATATACCTTTCTGATTTATTTGAGTAGGGCTCAGAATATAGTTTACTCTGAACCAGGTATTGTGTGCATGTATGTTTAAAATAGATGGACTACTATTTTGATGAGGTTGACAGATTATATCTTGTTGAAAGACACACGAAAGTTTCATTAATATTTGTGGGCATCAATTCCGTAGTTTTAGAAAATAAATAGCAGTTGTGATGGTATACATGTCAATTGATTCAATCAATACAATATGCTATTAGAAATTGCACTTCAATGAACATTTAATTTTGTGGATCAATTCAACCAAAACAAATATAAAAAACAAAAAACTCACGAAAATTGGTATTTAACGAATTCTCAGTATAATGAATGACATGTGGTGATAACGGACAGTGTTTAAATTCAAAAGTCCAAAGGAAAATTACAAAACAGGAGCAGAGCAAACACGGGTTAAAAAAATAGAGTTAGGATCAGGTGCCATGGAGGAGTGAGCATCCTCTGCTGACCGGTCACACCCGCCGTATGCTCTTTGTCGTAATCGGGAAAAACGGAAACGTCCGTAGACAATTAGGTGACTAGTTATGGTCTAACAATTAGTATGAAAAACGTCAGTCAGGATAATGCTACATAAGTAAGGAAAGTTGACTATAGAAAAATTGAAGTCATCACGTTTATCATAAAGTTTTGTTGTTAGGTTACCATCAATGTCCATTTCCAGTAAAATATCCAAATATGAAACAGATGACGCAGACTCGTGGTATCTTTTATTTCAAGTTCACTGGGATATATCGAGTCGACGTAAGTATGGAAGTAACAATTGTTAATTGATAATACGTCGTCGATATACCTGAATGTTGAGTTGAAGGCCACAGCGAGTAATTTATTTTTTTTCACATACAAGTTTTTGAATAAATTCTGCTTATTATGAATACAAAAATAGGTCTGCTAACAATGGGGCACAATTGGTACCCACGGGAATTCCAACAGATTTTTGGAAGACCTGATTTCCAAAAACTACATATATGTTGTCTATCAGAAACTCAAGCATCTTTTTAATGTCAACTTCAGAGTACTTGCGTGCACAATCTGAACGGCTTTTAACAAAATAGTTTTGCAAATGACCGATGACAAGGTAAGTAAATTTACGTGATCCATTTTTATTAAAAAAGCAGCCATAAATGATGTCAAAAAGACGGGACTTTAATTTATCGTCGGGGATGGTTGTATAAAGTGTAGAAAAGTCGTAAGTTTTGATGCTATTGATTTTGGTAAAATTTTGGTATCCACATCTGATTTACACCGCTTCTTGAATATACTGTTGCACAGTATTCTTGAAGTTTCTCCTTTACTGCTGTTAATATTTTGGTAAGGAGTAAAGAAAGAGGCTTGGTAGAACATTTACTGGAACCCGCTATATATCTTTGTTTGTAAGGATTTTTATGAAGTTAAGGTATCCAATAAAGATAAGGTAATTAAAATTGATTTTGGTTGTTGGGAATATTGAAAATATCCATATATTGTGACATACGATTTTGAAGAATTTTGAAGAATTTCTTCCTTGGAAAGAAAGCTATGAGTATAAGTTGGATTTCTACTTGCGGAATTAAATCCAGGTTCTTCTAATATACAATTTATATAATGAGCCTTTCAAACAAAGACAATGTTGTTTCCTGCTTTGTCATTGGACCTTTAAGAATAAGTGATTTAAGGTCATCATTGTTTACTACATTTACGTCACCAGTAATGACATGTCCAGCAGGACTACAGTTGAAGGGTGAAGAAGAACAAGAACATGTTGGAGGACTATATTTAAGATGCTCGATGTCGAGATATTCCAGATTTTTTTTTTGTAATTGAAAAGTTTGGAAGCAATGGTCCATATTTAATTGTAAGAAATTCAAGGAGTCGTCTTCAACTTAAAATGTGGTGGAATACAAGACTGGACCTTTTTGTGATTAAGGATATTGCTAATATTTACAGCGTCAATGCCTTTGTTGGCATATTGAAGTTTAAAGAACAAACTTGGTTGTTGAGCAGTTTCTTCTTCACGTGGTGGTTTAAAAAGCCTATGGTTAGCAATATCCATAACCACCGAACTGAGTCTGTATTCGGGTGTTGAAGAATCAAAAATTGGCATTTCCTTTACTTTTTCAAGCATATTATTTAAAAGTTTCAAAGGGACAGAGTAAAGTTTGGTTCGGATGTGATGAAGACCTAACTGTTTATTTACATAAGGTAGAAGTGAATCAAAAGAGACATCGTGTATATTGGGTTTATTGTAAGACCGATGTCCATGGCCACGCTTATGTCTCTGTGTATTGTTAAAAAGTCTCATCACATTAAGCGCAATTTATATGGAATAGATCAGTTTACGATCTGCTGTTACCGATATATTGCATACACTAGATTTACACTTTATAAGTTTTAGAATAATATTTATCAGTCAACTGTAAGATATCACACCATTAATTGTTTTATCATATAACATTACAGACAATTTTTAAAAAAAAGGAATCATTTTGGTTTTTTTTCTTTGACAAATAGTCAGAGGAACTATCACAAAACAGGACACCTGATACGACATTTTCTCAAACTATTTAGGTCTACCCTCAAAACCAAGTGTTTTCTGTTTGTGTCACTATGTATTCAGTCTGCACACTCCTCAAAAAGCTGCTGCATGTGCCTTGAAAGAAGTCCCCATGAAAATCATCTAACAAAACACATAAAATATCCTTCTAAGTGATACAAACATTTTAAAACTGTGTAAAGGAAAATGTAAAAATTGAGTCAAGGAATTTTTTTCTAAAGGATTATAAAGAACTGCCTTGTAAAAAATATTTTTTATATTTGTGTTTCAAAAAAATTATGTTATTTTGTCTACAATAATCGTTTCTTTCACAATCCGTATAAAACACCAAAGAAGGCATTTTGCTGTTTATAATTAAATATTTCTGAATCTTTTTTTCGCGAGTAATATGTATCTTATTGAGTACACGTAGAAGTACGAAACTATCGATCAGCTCGTTGCGTATAAGTAACAGTAAATTTTTCCTTCTTTGAAATCTGACGTTTTGTCGAGTAGTTTGCAAAGCTTGTGCTCTCAATGTAAGGAAAATTTTGATCGATAACGAAATAATCCATTGTAGTCCTACATGTATTTCCCAATGAGACACAAATGATTAAGTCATTTGAGTAACGAAATAATCCACAGAAAAACATCAACAATATTAAAAAATATATCAATGTTCGATATAAACATTACTAACTATAATAGCTAAAAGAATTTAAAGTTGATATTCAATTAGTTATTAAACAATGCATCTAAAGGCAGGTTTTTAAATTCATGAAGTAATACTTATTCTATTTAGAATAAATAAACTTAAAATATAGGGCAAAACAAGTTCCAAATTACATATATATCATGAAAAAAGACATTCAAGATGGCGACTACTATTGACGTGTAGATTTGGCGCAGAGGGAGAAAAGAGGGGTATGTCATACTTTGTGAGTGCAATGTAGCTACTAAAGTCTTGGATCGTGTGTAAGGATATATATACCACGCAGTGAAGATTGTATTTTGATATATATGACTTTAAAATACCTTATTTGCGAACATTTTCGCTGACTCCATTGTGTACACTACTCATGTCAAGTAAGGGCAGTGTTAGTTGAACAACGAACCGCAATAAACGCAAACACAACAGTCCATCTGATAATCATACTAAAACAACACGCAGACGTTTTTGTCAGCATCTCTCCCTGACTTGAATTTAGCAACTAGTGAAACTTATATTTCTACTGATTCAAAAGAAATGGAAACCGATCCTGATCTGTCACCTCCTTCCACTAGTACTTTGTATAGAAACCCCTGCATTAAGAACAGCTATTCCAACATCAGATTCCCACCCACCCCTGATACAATCTGAAGGTCAGACTTACAGCCTGTCTACTCTCATCTACACAGCTATGTGTGATAAAGACTTTATGACCAAACTAGTTCCTATGCTGGCCAACGCTATCACACCTACAGTAGAACGAACTGTATAAACAGTATTTCAGCAACTGACTGATACTATAAAATCTCAAATAGAAGAAATTGGGACTAAAGGAATCTTTAGACGACTTGGAGCAGGATGGGCGGAGAAACTACTTGAGGTTCCACAACTGCCCAGTTCCTCCCGAGCAACAACAAATCGGTAATCGCCTGGACACAGATAGCATAGTTGTAAACATCTGCAAGAAAATGGGAGTTGAACTGTCAGGCGATGACATCACAAGATCCCACCCCATAGGAAACCAAACTCTAGAGGTAACATCCAAATTCAAAAACTGGAAAGTCAAAAACAAAGTTTACTCAGAAAAACGTAAACTGAAAAACACCTCAGTGTTTGTAACTGAAGATCTGACGAGGTTCCGCCAAGGCCTGGTCCAGGAGTTATCCAAGGCAAAACGCTACGTGAATTCATTCTGGACTAATGACGGTCGAATCTTTGCGAAAGTTCACGAAAGGGGCCAAAAATCTTTGATCCGCTCCTTCAATGACAATAACGCGCTGCTTAACGACCGTGACCATTGAACCGACTGAATCGTCAATACTGTGATTCTGTAATTAACTTACAGTTAACATTGAACATTGATTTGTTTGTTTGTGTACATATTTACATTTTATACTTTAAATGAATATTGTTTTGTTTGTATACATATTGTACATCTTAGTCAATGTTGGTATCACTTAATGCCCCTATATTTCTCTTCCAACGCATGCTGCCTGTACCAGTACGTGTATTTTTGTACATAATATTTTCATTACATAGCCTAGGTGCTATAAGCTTGTATCACTTCTTGCCTCGCAAGAAAAAATGTTGCATATTGTTTTCTGTTTACTTTTATTTTTTTGTTCTTTGTTTATTCAATGTCAAAGGTCCTCCAAATAATCTCAAACCAGCTATATCATGCTACTTGATTTCACAGCGGCCCTTTTTAACAATGGTTTTTTGCCTTTTCTTAAAGACGATGGGTAGTACAATAGAACAATATCGGGCTGCTGTTGGACTATACTATTATAGAAGTAGATGTACAACAAAACATCTATTATTTCGTCTGTCTTTACTCAATTTGTTTACATGTTTTTTACTAAAGGGTCTCAAATACTATATTACACGCTTGTTGTCAAAAGTATTACAAGAATCACTGTTCATTACTTATATTTTTCAAATTATACATATACTGGGGCCAGAGCACGTACATGGTACACAGCTTACCTTAGATATTTTTCATTTAAATGTACGTAGTATAAGAAATAAGTTGAACAGTTTCTGAGTCTGGTTTCAGATTATGATATTTTATGTTTTACTGAATCACATTTAGACTCCAATATTTTGAACGATGAAATTCCTATTGATGGTTTTAATACAATTTTTCGGAAAGATAAAAACTCATACGGTAGTGGTGTCATTATATATTTAACCGATTCTTTACGTGCTGTACGATGTCCTGACTTAGAACCTACAAATACGGAGTGTATATGGATAGAGATAAGCGACCCTACCTCTAATATTTTCCTTTGTTGCGTATACCGTCCTCCCAACTCTCAGAAAAATCATTCTGGGAAAAGCTTGAATGGTCAATCGATAAAACACAGGAACTATCCGATAAAATTATTATTCTTGGCGACTTAAATGTAAAGTTTCTCAATCTTCCAAACACACACACAGTTAAGGATATCCTTTTGAAATACTCATTAGAAAACACAATCCAAGAGGATTACGCAGTACTCGAGCACTCTCATTGACCCTATTTTAGTAAGCGGCGAAATACATTCGGATGTTTTTGAATCTGGGACAATAGAAGTAGAACATTCTATCAGTAATCACAAAGTACGCATATAAATCTTAAGTTACGCGCCATTCAAAATCAATCATATGAGCGAAAAGTTTGGTTATATAAAAACGCAGATTTTGATACTTTAAATACCCTTACACAAAGTACGGATTGGAACTCGTTAATTGATGAAGCGAGACTTGTTAACATCATTCCATAATTATTGTGTACTTTAAGCTTTGAACCAAAGCTTTCTTATCTTCACTAAAAGATAAACTTGATATAACTTTGTGGTTATGAGTCTGGAAAAATGATTTGGTTCAAAGCTAAAAGTGCACAATAATTATGGATTGCTGTTTACAAATCTAGCTAGGTTATGCATGCAAATAATTGATTTTTTTTATATTAAGCATCGTATGTATGCATACATTTGTTTTCATGCACTGAAAGACTGAAACTGTTGCTGCTAGCCAGTAATACAATGTTACTTAGTCGAAAACTGACGATATTTGCGACAATGACCTTCGTTGGGTTTGCTTTGAAGACAGCATCATTTGGTAGCCCAGGATGAGTTAATTTTGATGTGAATTTTCCTCGACCCCAATTTCTCTCCGCATTTCAATATTATACTGATGAATATGTAATTAGTGTCATATGTCGACGGGAGTTTGGTATTACACCATATGCAATTCCGAAATGAAATATCGAATACGTAGTGACGGATTGTATTATGGAATACCAATTCGTAAAAAACATGTCACTTAGGGGCCAACTGGTACGGTTTTCAAAAATGAGTCTCAAAAGATGATGTATTCTTTTGCAAGTAACCATTTTAGTATTTGGCAAAGCAAAATTTGTTCTAAAATACGACTTCAATATTTTCTTTTTTCCAGAAGTAAATGGAAAATTGTTGCTTGAAATCAAGATCATCTCTTCAACTAGAATTTTCTGTGCAGTGGATCATCTTTTACCCCAAAAAGTGAAGCAAAATCAAAACTGTTTTAAGTAAAATAAAACAACATTATTTTGTGACTTTCTTTCAAAGTTTTGCTTATGATTACATTCAACAATAACAGGTTACTGTCTAAATCACTGCATAAAAAATTAACGCTTTAAACAAGCGTATTATAAACACGATTAATTTAAGCACCAAAACTGTGTTTGTATTATGTCACGAAATGATTTTTGATGATTATCATAAGTTAGAGGGATGTCTCTTGTTGAAATTGGTATGCAATATGTAGGCCCCTAATGTTAAGTACATTAGAACTAGAAGTTAAATGCGAAATTTGCGGCTATCACTGTTGTGTTGACTTCACACATTGAAATTGCAAGATACAGACATGAGGTAAAATAATACGAAAAGTCGGTGGATGGGGCATTGTAAACTATTAAAACACCAGTAAGTTTCTGACATGTGAAGGTGCAACATGCACACGGTACGGATTGTCAATCCTTTGCAGGGAATTAGCTGAAAAATCATGAAAAATGGGCGAAGTATGAAAGGGTCAAATTCTCAGAAAAAACCCTATGTAGAAAATTTTAGTTCTTACTAGTAATGTCCCCCAAAAATTGGTAATTTGCCTTATGAGTAGTGTATTAAAGGTATTTGTGCTGAATGGGAACTGAAGAAATTCTAGTTACAGAGTTCCTATGACACACCTCTCCTGGCTACAGTGAATTGTATAAAAAAAATACTGTCCCGTGCCAACATTTATCTACTATCAGCATTTACTTGGTTTTTTTCTCTGCTATTCACTAAAATGACGGCATATTCAAAATCTAAATTTTAAGATTTCTTTGGATCAGACAATAGATTGTCTTACAAAAACCAACTTTCTTCAGTAGTTTTACTAGACTTTAATTTGTTTGGGTAAATATTTAGATTTCTTGGTAATACAAACGGTATGAACAAACTACAAACTATGATTGGTTTATAATACTCAATCGTTTCTCAATCAACTCAGGTTACAAGATATCTCATATATTTTTGCAATAAAGAATCACTCTACAAAATAGCTTTAAGCTCGGTTGTACATAAAGTATTATAACTTGCTTGAATGAAAGCTAAAAGTGCACGATTTCCCGCAGAGGAACTTTGAGTCATGATTTGCAATTTCATTCAAACACGCATGCTTAGTATTTTGTTTTGATGCACTTGGAGACCGAAGCTGTGCTTTGATGTATTTGAAGATGGAGGCTGTGCTTTGATGCATAAAAAAGACCGAAGCTGTGTTTTGATGCATTAGAAGACTGGAGCTGTGTTTTGATGCATTAGAAGACTGGAGCTGTGACTGCTAAGGTAACAGACAATGACACCGAGCAGAAAACTGAGGATATTTGCGATACTAGCTTTTGCGGGAATTGTTTTAATGACAGCATCCTTTGTTAGTCCAGGATGGGTCAATTTTAATGTAAATAACATTGAATACCGATTTCTGCCAATCCCTCCATACGGTAGCCACCTTGGAGTTAACAGCGCACATCTGACGGGAGGTTTATGGTATTACAGCATATGTGTTACCGATTTCTTAACCAACAGCGACGGATTCTATGATATCTACCCCCAGGAGACCGGGACAAGATGTCACACAAACTTAAACTCTTATGACTTTGAAGAGCGTTTATACCATGGTAAGTACCTAGTATATTTTCTCTTTTTTTTGGGTAAAATTTTATGAGGGCGTAAATCGTGGTACCATCTGTGCCAGCTTAACGGCTTTTTATTTTACCAAGTATTTATTATCTTCGTTTTTGTGCTTGTTTTAGATTTTAATAAGGCTCTTAAAAAAGATTAAACATGAACGTTAAAATAATATTGTTTTACGGCAAACAGGTAAATATTTTTCGTGTAAAAAAGTTGCAATTTCAATTTATCGCACATCAGTAGGACGAGCAATTATGGCTTGCGATGAGGTTGCATTATTTGTGCTTTTTTTAATTCATAAAAAAGTATCCAATCATATTAAATGGAAAAATAGACAAAGACTTCATATTGAAGTTATGGTGTGAAAGAGATACGCATATATGAAATTTCTGCAATAGCCAACTCGACGATGTAATTGAGGCGCCATAGGGATTAACCATGCACAAATAACCCAGTCTTTTTTTTTACCTCACTATCATTGAACCTGAAATTATTTGATGTCCATATTCATGAGATAAACATAAACAAATTTGAAAAAAAATGGGGAAAAAGTCTTTATGGGAGCAATTTGTACTGTCGGACAACCCTCCGCCTTCTAGGGCTGGGACGATTCAGGGTTCTTTCGATTCGGTTCGGTTTGGATTCAAAATGCTAAAATAAAATGCATAAATAAATATAATCATTACCTTGTAGATTTCTTTATTTATTAAGGATAACAAAACAAAAATGTTATGTATTCTTTTTAAATTAAATTAGAGGATGAAAAACTTACCAAGCAATAGGAAAACTTGTTGGCAAAACTATGTACACAGAATATTTGATGATATTATTGGTTCACATGCTAATACAGGATCTAGAAACAATTTTGAAAATAATTTTAAAAAAGTATTTTGAAAATATAGTTTTCAGAGACATTAAAAATATTAAAGAAAAATTGAATGTAAAATAGTCATTCTACAGCCAATTAATATTTACACAAAATCTAAACAAGCTTGAAATTCAACCATGCTTAAATTTTTCCATTTCCAAGAGGCTTCTTTCTTTTTTGACTCAATTAAGAATATGTGCCCACAAATTACAGATAGGGGTTGGCAGATATTATAACCCTATTATTCCAAGGGATGAAAGATATTGTATTAATTGTAATACTGTTGTTGAAGGTGAATCTCATTTTTTATTTGTATGTCCTCTGTATAAACAACTACGAAGTGAATATTGTTCAGTATACTGTATATAAATGACTTGCGTCACATGTGGATTCTGTCAATAAATTGAATTGAAATTAGTAGACATTGAGCTGGTAGATCCAGTTGTATAATTTAAATTATGATGTACACAAGGTACAAATAGTCGTTGATTTATCTTCTTTTCCATCAACTGATAGGAATTTAAATGTCCCAACACTTCTGAGCGTCTACTGGCGGCCATGTTTGTTTTAAACAGGTTAGGTAAATTTTGAACCGAACCGAACCAAAATCCGGAATTCCGGATTGGTGCACCGAATCGTCAAGAATGAATCGCGGTGCACCGAACTTTTCGGTGCACTGCACAGCCCTAGGCGCCTTCGTATTAATTCACCAGTATCTTGCCAAGCAAAACAAAATATGACAACGTTACCTTAATAAACCTTTTAAAATTATTACAAGGTCAAAAGGGACACTTGATGCCAGGAATCCAAATCATGTGTTCGATTGCAATGTTCTGTGCAATAAATGGTTTCATTGGATCCATTGTCTACGCAAGAAGAGAAGAAAAATACAGATGGGTTGGATTAATGGCTTTCATAAATCTATCCATTGCAGGTAGCAAGATTGACAATATTAGCAAAACAAAAACAAAAACAAAACAAAACCAGGAAATAGACTAAAATAAATCACTGAATGCATTACTTCGTGGTCATTTTTATGCTTTTTCCAAATAAACAGCCAGTTTCATTTTGACGAGAACCTTGTGTTATAATAATTTCTAAAATATGAAAGTCAGCTCATTTATTTTTCATTTTGCTGAATGTAGAGTTTTCTTTTATCAAGGTGGAACCTATCTTGCGGTGATAGTGAATACAGTCACAGCAACCCCAAATTCTCCAGAAGTGTACTACATGGACACAAAGATTTATGATGTCCAATATTATTGCGCATGGAGTCTCGTTTTGGGAGGATTTGGGTGTGTCTTGGTCCTTGTCTCTGCTCTTGGACACTTGTATATCCTGTTCAGAAACTTGCATACAACAAAAAATGACGTAAACGATTACCAGACGTCTAAAGGAACAAACCAAGGAATCGTATTACAATTTCCCTACACAAGCATGTTACCACAAGGATGCCACATGTTTGCGTTCAATGTACCTTTTTTCAATAGGCTTCAAGATGCAGCTACATGTACGAAGGAAAAAAATGACCAATTCATCATATAACCTTTCTTTTGATAACTACTTGTTGAAGAAGAGTTTTGAACAGGCACATGAAATCTTTTAGTTACTATGTTGAAATGTTGTTTTAATGTTAATACATTTGACTGCTTTGCCGTGCACGTGTATAATCCTTTTTGCAGTTTGCGTTTTGTTACAAGCATCGTATGACATGTATGATTATGTTAGGAATTAAGGTGGAATAACACATCATCACAAAATGACTGACTGATCGAAATGACATTCCGTTTAATTAAAAGGATTTTATCGACGGCAACATTCAACTTACTCAATAGTGGAGTAGATGAAGTGTCGGGCTTGTGATCCGTACATCACGAGTTCGAATCCCGCAGGGGCTTTTGTTGTTACTGAATTGAACTTTTTAGATATTCATTTTCCCCCCCAAACTGCAAATTTTTCGCTTATTTGACATATGTACAGTTTATTTATCTTATATCTTTCATAATCAAATAATTTACTGTGAATTTGAGTGACTTTTTCCAGGTGTGTTATTCCCCCTTAATTGTAAAGTTAAAACCAAAGGTAAGGAATCTCATTTTTGAATAAAAGGAGTGTAAAATAGAATCTTCCGAGGGAGGGAGACGACGAATCAGTTATTAATTTAATAGACTTGGGCTTAACAAAATAATTTATAAGTCAATCACAAATATTTTGAAGAAAAGTATAATAATTATTTTTGGTAAATTACGTAATACAATATTATTTTGTTTCAACATCCATGTGGTGAACGGTTTTTTTTTTTATAAACTGATCGGTTGGTTAGTCGATAAATTGCTGAGTTAACCTTCCAGTGAAGATTACTCTCTGCTGCTCTTTTTGTGTAAACTTTATACCCCAGTACAAATTGCTTCTTCATGGGTAATTATTTTAAAATAAGTAACATAAGAATATTTTTGGGAAAATTTTAGAAATTGAATAAAAATTAGTGTTGTTTTATTTTTTCGAAATATAATCTCGGAAGAGAAAATAATTAATCGTTGATTTTAAATTTCTGATCAAGTGAGTCATTTTTTTCAAATTCACGAAATACATATGATCCTCCAGTTTGAAATCGTAGTAGTAATTTTGTAACATTGTGTCTTCTTCTGTTTTCAGCAGGCATTAAAGTAAAAGAGCTATTGGATTGAAGGTCAAACTAGTTAACATTAAGAGGATCATTATCTTTAACATACATTACAATGATCCAAGCAATGAAAGTTATTTCAATTGTTTATTGAGATTCGACCAGAAAAAAAACAAGAAAAATTTAAATTCGTTATCAAAATTGGATTTTTTCACTTGGACTTCTTCGTTTTAAAAGCTTTACATTATTATAAAGTTTCAAGCGTTTTCATGTATAGAAGAATTATTATTTTTTTGTCTGTTAACATTAACATTAAATATTGTAAAAAAAAAAATCAATATTGGTAGATTATATCAATCGATATTTTTATTTTGGCATTTCAGAACAGACGGGAGTAAAAATTGCTAACTGTCATCAAATAATATCACAAATTTGATTTTATTTCCTAAAAAGTTAGTCAGAAAGGTTTGAATGCACTCGTTTACAAATTTTAAAATTAATTTATTCGATCGTATCTCAATCACCATAATGTTAGAAGTATTGATTTCTTATGTCCTATTTTCTTTACCACCTTCTTTAGCATTTAAATATTTTGAACATTTTGTAGCTTAATAAATTTTCAAATATATTATCTACTTTAGGGCTTAACATGAATTTTAAAAGGATGTTTCGAAGAGTTCATTGCTGCATTGCTAATTATCTATTTGTACTCTTGGAATTGCTTGCATCAAAGCTAAAAGTGCACAATTACCGAAGGAGGATGTTTATCAGTCATTTATCAAAGCGTAATATGTGCAGTTGCTTAATGCATTAATGATATTCAACCTATTACGCATGCTCAGTATGTTTTTTTGATGCACTAAAAAACGGAAGCTGTGTTTTGATGCATATGAAAACCGAAACATAACTGACAATGCTACTGCGCTGAAAACTGAAGATATTTGCGATACTGATCTTTGTAGGAGTCGTTTTAATGACAGTATCTTTTGTTAGTCCAGGATGGGTCAATTCTAATGTGAATGTCCTTGATATATAGATTTCACGCTGTTCTGTTGAGTAATGAGAATACAACAGCTGCTGCCATTAGTGCGCATTTGACGGCAGGCGTTTGGTATTGCACCATTTGTGTTTACATGTACAAGTTCAAACGTGGTAGCAGGAGTTTAGGTATTCAGTATTAAGTATTGAGGAGTTTGGTATTACACAATTCGCGTTTACATGTACAAGTTCAAATATGCACGGGTAGCAGGAGTTTGAGTATTAAGTATTGAGGAGTTTGGTATTACACCATTTGCGTTTACATGTACAAGTTCAAACGTGGTAGCAACAGATACTATGAGGGATACTATGACGCCTACCCGGAAACCGAGTATCACACGATCAAACTCTTACGACTTTGAACAACGGTTATCCGACGGCAACTTTGCTAAGTAATATTTTTGTCTTCCTTTTTTTTAATATTTAGGTTTATCAAATATGGATAAACCCTGTTTTATGCAATAAGTCGCGTAGCTCGGGAGAAGATCAATGACTCTCGTATTGTTGCTTCGAAGGCGATAACTCTACACTCTCTAGACTTGGAGCATGCGCAATAGGATCTTCCTTGTAGATTTCAACTGTTCCCTGAATCAGACGACAGAAATTTGTTATGGAGCAAAACAAAATAAATACTAATTAAAATGTAAGTCATGTGGTTTTAATTTTTTTGGAAACTTTTTGTACAAGGACTGAAAAGAAACTTAATGTTGGAAATCAAGATCATTACTATCATTATTCATTCTGTGCATTACTAGCTGGGCTTCATTGGAACTATTGTCAACATAAGAAGTGTGGGAGAATGCAGATTTGCTTTAACTTAAGGACTTAAAGATTAACTTTATTTTCAACGTTATATGAACAACATCATATTATAGATAATGCTCACTCAAAATCAACTAAACTCTCACGATTTACTGGTGGTAAAGCCATCGATATGCAATTACAATTAAGGAAAATTTTCAATAGCAAATGAATACGAGTGGAAACTGGGTTAGGTTGGTTTACGATTTGTTAACCTCAAAATCTTAATAATAAAGCTTTCATCGTCACAACCCAGTTTATATATCTGATGCACGATAATTATAAATGTAAAAACATGTAAAAATGACCAGTGGAGACGTGATGTTGAAGGACCAGCATATCAATTAACATATAAGTACTGACATTGCAGGTGGAGGGATATGTTATTTTTAGCAAAAGTTTATGACCAAACTTAACCCCCGACTTAGTTTAAGTGAAAAGGAGTTGGATTTGAATATAAATAGTTTCGTCCCGTAAACAGAATATGAGCTCTGGATCCTACTATAACCGTGTGAAATGTACCCCTTGGACATGACACCTTTTCCCCTGTCACTGGCGTTGAGTGACTGATCCGGATACTCTTAATTGACTCTCAGTTTATCTAAGTAATCCGTTAATTTAATAACTCTTTAAATTTAGTATTCTATTATTCTCTATTGTTAAAATTATGTTTTGTAATCTATATGTAATTGTTGGCCATGTTCAATTATTCGGCAGTTGAAGAGCGAGGATCAAGGCGCTTGTACCACCGACTCCCGACTTCGCGGACTATTGTCATAAGTTTGCGGAGTTTTAATAAATCTTATAAAACGGATACCGACTTGTGCATTTTCCGTGGGTCACACTACCACTAGAATGCATTTCTTGGACCAAAAGTAATTGAACAAAGAAAAAATCCAGACACGAGATTATATACTGGGTGTATACTATAGAAGATGACAAATGAGTACAATCCACTTTCTCTTAACCCCCCCCCCCCCCCCCAAAAAAAAAATTGACGTTTGCTTAGAATGAATAAAAGTGTACATGTATGATTGAAACTAATGAACATTTTTTAAATTTTAAATTTTATTAATGAAAATCGTTTGCCGAAGGAAATTTTTCGATGTCTGTCGCGGAATATTATGAATGTTTATGCACATTAACAATCTTTTTTTTTTTAAACAATATTTTATTATGTAACACATAAACGGATTGGATAACAGGCATTGCCTATATAAATCCTCTCCGAAATACAATCTTTTTTACTCATCTTCTTGAACAGACTCTTCAGTTGGTTGGTTTTGGCGATGTCAAAGCAGGCATTTATTTGAAGCCAAGTTCCTCGGAATAATTGATTCAATAAAGGAAGTAAATGAACATCATTAGTATAGGCAATATCACTCAATCGTGACAATACTGAGATGGTCATATGCCTTTCCTGGACTTTTTGTTCTCACGTGATTAATTAATTATTATGATAATAAGTGTAAGTATGCATCAAATGTATTTTCTCAGTTAAAACTATTAATATTTAATCTATAGTTTGTCCCAAGATATTTATGCAGTACATTTGGACGATTTTTTAAATTAAAGTACACATACCTGAAAGAAATGCAAATAAAGTCGATGAAAGGTAAAATATCCAAGATATTCTCATTAACACATTATCATTTTTCACTCGGAAAATATCACAGGAACAAAAACAGATTTCTTACGAAGATTTATAGGCTTTAGGGAAACGTTGACATTTTTTTCTGCATTTGGAGTCACTCGAAACACCTCGCACAATTTTTCAGCGTTTTATACCGGTGTTTTCATTTCTAATGCATTGTCATTTAGTTTCATATTGAATAAACTACCGAATGATTTTTAACCATTTTTCTGTTGATTAAGGTGGAACCTATATTGCAGCGATAATATAGACAGCAATAGCAACAACGAATATTCACAACACGTCGGCAGGGTTTTTGAGGATGTCCAATTCTATTGGGTCTCATTTTGGGGATAATTGGGGGTTTCTCATTGGTCCTATGGTGGTAATAAAAGGACCAATAAAAAAACCACACAATGAACGATTACCAAACCTTTAGAGGAACAAACCAATGAATCCTTCAACAATATTCCTACCTTATTATAGCACTACCTGGATACCTCGAGACGTTTGGGTTGAAGGTACCACTTGTTGATGAAAAAAGAAAGGAGAATATTCTAGGCTCAGGAACACCGAGTAAATGACTCATAGTGCCTCATTATGACAATTTGTTGTAGTTTGCTGCTAGACAATGCTTCAGTAAAGACTATTTTGAAGACACTGCACTTTCGGGAGGACGTAACTTTTTATTTCTTGCATCAAAATTTTTTTAAGATGACGCTGGTTTCGAGTGAAATATGCATAGATTGCGTAGTCTTAGCTCAAAGGCCAGAGAAATCTTGTTGATTTCAAAGAGCCATGGCTGAGTGGCCAGCAATGAAACAGACAGGCCTACGTCACATTGCTATTTGACACAACTACCCAAATATCCATTATGACAATTAGATGCACTATTCATACGGTATTGTCTTTTTCGACTTGTACGCCCTATAACTTATTATGCATATAAATGCGGGTTTTTTTTATTAAAAATATTTTTCATCATGTGTTGTTATTTTGTTCCTTCGTGCAAATGAACATGTTCAATAAATCTTCTGTATTATATTTTGTATATTTTATATATTTAAATAATTTGTTGGTCTTCTCAATGATGACAGTTACAATATTTAATTTTGTTGACAAAAAAATCACTATAACGTTGTAACTATCAACCATTTCTACTATGAATCCCTTTTGAAAAATAAAAAAAGTCATCAATTATTTCTGTATCAATGTAATGTACATAATTTTTCTTTAAAGCGGCAAAGAGCCTCCTTCAACTATAAAATTAATGTTTAATTTTCAACATACAATTATAATAAGTACGTTATAGATGTCACCTGGAAACTTTGCCTCATCTTAAAGAATTTATTTTAGAGGATGTCAATTAAAAGCGTGTAGATGAATATACTATTCAATAAACCATGTATGTTTCAGTAATAAACAAAACAATAATTACGGTAATTGAAAATTTGAGATTTGAAAGATCAATAAAAACAGTTTTTGTCCATTAAAAGTAATTCTCACTATTTTAAATATCGATTTGGTGAAAAAATTAAGTTTATTATTGTTGTTTCACATCTTGTCGAGCTTCTTTCACTCCTGTTGAGATTTGTGTAGATGACGATGAAAAGTGAATTAAAATTGCATCCCATTGTGATTAATTTTAATTTACTGTACAAGTATATTAGGCAGCAAGGGCAGTACGCAATATGCACTTTGGTTATTTAAATCAGCGAATAATCGAATCTCTAATCTCGATTATGAGTTGTTGATTTTCTACACGAGTTTACGACAAGATAAATATAACATGACTGTACACCATTTGATAAATGAAATTCTATCTTAACGATAAAAGAAAAAAAAAGAAACGTGCATGTTTGCTTATTGTGCATGTATCTTGAGATTTAAAATACAAAGTATATACATGTATGAAATATTAAATTATTTAGCAAAATAGTGACAAAAATTTAATTGTTTATCCATTATACATATAAACAATACAAGTTAATAAAAAATTATCTTTTCATTGAAGCAGTGAATTACTATCATACAATAACTATTTCTGACATTTAATGACTTGCATATGATATTGCTCTATATTGAAATCATAGGAAAAACACTTTCAATGCATATGCATTTTAAAATAACAATAAATATTATTTCAATATGTGTTCAGCAAAAGGGTTAAACGGCAATCTGCAGCTTTTTATCCTAGTTTAGATACTAAACACATACATGTAATAAGACTATCTTCGAACGTAAACTAATACTTCCAAGTGAAAGAGATTAAAACATACAATGTAATACTAGAAGATCTTGGCATTTATTTTGCCGATTTGCCTCTACAAATGTAAAAAACAAAGTCTTACGAATAATTAGTGCACTGCATAATAGAATACACCATTAAAGTGGTCTGAAATAATTAACATTAATTAATGTAAAATATATAATATTATATAAAATAATAATTTTTTTCAATCATTGCGGTCTTTTCTTTGATTGTGAACTTTTGGGAGGAAGACCGTAACAGGATCGCATCATTAAGTCAAAGTAACAGTCATCGTCTATGGTTGCACTAACTCCGGCGTAGTAATTCATGAATTCGTCACGTGTGACTTTTCCATCCGGGTTACCGGGCGTGTCGATGCTGTCAAGGAAACTTCGGAGTACCTCGTCCTCCGTCCATTCTCCTGACTGATATTTCGGATGGCTTCTAGCATTGGTTGCATATACCACTGAAACAAAACAAAATGACAGTTACCTCAAAGGTTTGGCTTTATGTCATATTTGGTTAATTTGCAATATTTACATTTTACGTATATTTTCCATTTATTTTCCTCAATTAAAGCACCTTAACTCAAAAGGAGGTCTAAAGGTTAATAAGACGTCACAAAATTTCTTTAATCAACACAATTGCATTGTTTATTATTATTATTCAATGAAACTTCACACGCTTTGTTCAACTTTTATATTTGTTAAATCATAATGGTGTGCATCATTTTGTCAGGTAAGTCACCGGATGGCAGTTCAATTCTTTTAAGAAACATGTTTTTGCCATGAATTCCTGAAATATTGGATTGAGAGGGTTCACCGTTCACGTTCACCCAAACAAACAGCTGTGCAGACAAAATGAAAAATGCGTGTTAGCACACACCACTGAAAAATAGTTAAGTTTGACACATTTCCTATTAGTCTAGTTTTATTATGTGTTATATTCCTAACTACAAGGGATAAAGCCAAATATTCCTGGCTGTTAACAGTCGAATAGCCTAAGGGGTCCTTAAAGCCACCCCTCCCCCCTCCGACTTGCTTCACTCATTTTTGAATTAATGTCTTCGTATGATAAATTTTATCATTGAGTTCATTATCATTGAAGTTTTGAATGTGTTTGACAGTTTTAACTGATTAACGTCGATTTTAAAGTTAAATAAAACCAAGAGGTTATCTAATTGTAAAGCAAACACAACATGCCCCTATTATTGAAAATGACATCGATATCGATATGATTTTACACATCGAAAGCTAATCACGCTATTTTTGCGCTATATATATATCTTGAGTACCTGGGACCTGATGTCTTAGAGTTGGTAGGCAACGTTGCTCTTAATGAATTATTCATATAAGTTATTTACGCTACATACTACTGCGTGAACATTGTACAAGAAGACTTTAAACAAGAGGCCCATGGGCCACCTCGCTCACCTGAGCGACAGTAGCCAAAACTCTTTAATTAAATGAACATAATAATATCAAATTCAAAATTTCTTGACAATTATGTATAGTTGATCAAACACAAAAAGTTTAAAAATCTGCCGATTTTTATCCACATCTTACCAAACCCTTTTTGTTGTTTTAGATTTTACTTTATTCCTATTTAACCCCCCCCCCCCCCCCCCCCTTTGTGGCGCCTTTTTCTCTCCAGGGAATCATGATCAAACTTCCATCTGCACAATTTGTGCTTTCACACAAGTTTCAGCTTTTCTTTGGCTGAATGCTTTTCCATAAGATTTTTAAAGATTTTTTCTTTATATCTTACCATGTAAAAAACTTTAACAACCCCCCCCCCCCCGCCACTATGTTGCCCTACCTTACCCCGGGGATCATAATTTGAACAAACCTAAATCTACATTTTCTGAGGATGTCCTTCTACACAAATTTGAGCATTTCTTGCCTAATTGAGAAGAAGATTTTTAAAGATTTTTCGCTATATATTCCTATGTAAAACTTGACCGACCCCCCCCCCCCCTCCATCGTTGCCCCACCTTACCCCCGGCGACCATGATTTGACAAAACTTAAATCTACACTACTTGAGGATGATTTTGCACAAATTTGAGCATTTCTTGCCAAATAGTTGTGGAGAAAAAGATTTTTAATTTTTTTTCTATCTATTCCTATGTAAAACTCGACCCCCCCCCCATTGTGGCCCCACCTTACTCTCTCGGGGACCATGATTTGAACAAACTTGAATCTATACGACCTGAGGATCTTCCAAACAAGTTTCAGCTTTTCTGGCCTAATAGTTTTTGAGAAGAGGATTTTTAAAAATTTTCTATATATATTCATATGTAAAACTTACCCCCCCCCCCCCACCCCAATGTTGCCCTATTCTACCCCCGGCGACCATGATTTGAACAAATTTGAATCTACACTTCCTGAGAATTTGAGCATTTCTGACCTAATAGTTTTTGAAAAGAAGATTTTTAAAAAATTTTCTCTATAGATTCCTATGTTAAACTTGACACCCCCCCCCCCCCCTATAGTGGTCCCACCCTACCCAGGGGCCATGTTCGAACAAACTTGAATCTATACTACCTGATGATGCTTCCACACAAATTTGAGCTTTTCTTTCCTAATAGTTTTTGATAAGATTTTAAGATTTTTTTCTATATATTCCTATTTAAAACTTGACCCCCCCCCCCCCATCGTGGCCCCTACCTTCCCCTGGGGACCATGATTGGAACAAACTTGAATCTGCACTACCTGGGGATGCTTCCAAACAAGTTTTAGCTTTTCTGGCCTAATAGCTCTTGAGAAGAAAATTATTTTCTATATATTCCTATGTAAAACTTTATCCTTCCACAATGTGGCCCATTATATTTTTTTTAACATTTAAACGATTGTTAAGTTTAAACAGGAAACATAATATTTTTTAAAATTATTATTCTATTAATTAGATAATGTTCGATTTCTGTAAGGAACAAAATATCACACATTGTTAGTATAGTGAATAACCGAAATTGCAAATAAGACGATAATTATGTGCATCTTGCAGATCAATTATAGATTTGTTGAGCTGAGAAGCGATTCAATTAACCAAAATCAGTTTATATCCACTCTTTTTTATTCAGATTATTACATGAGAATGTTACTAATCAATATTATTACATTCACAACTGTTACGAAATCTCTTTGTGTGAACATTATGCTCCACGATACGTATATTTTTTGACTGCATATCCTGCGCACTCATGTTATGTGAATACAAAAAACAAAAGGAAGGTGCAACATCTGCTGCCCGCATTAACTATATACATTACAGACGATAAAGAATCCCAAGAACGCCTGCCTATGTTTTAATTTTATTATTTACTCTAAATTTACATTGAGTACCTTTTAGATCTTCTAAATTCAAATGCCCATCGCCATTTACATCCCATTTGTCGAATGCCTCCATTATCACATTTTTCCGATTTTGAGACATTTTTGGCCTCAACCTGCTGAGAAACTCGGAGAAATCTATGGTTTTGTTTTCATCCATGTCAAAAGATAGGAACAAAACGTTGAGATCGCTGTCATTCAGTTGTAAACCATACAAGCTGGTTCCATTCTTTAGTTCTTCCTTGGTCAACCTTTTGGAGAAGTCGATGTCCATTTTCCTGAAGACGACGGCGAGATCTTTTATACCACCACATCCTCGGGACAAGCACTTGCTGCGTAAAATATCAAACAACTCGCTGGCGCGATCTGCCATCTCTTTCTTCCAACTACAATACATTGCTCCAGCCAAGTTTTATATATACAGCATGTGAAAAGTTCAAAGGTTATCCATGTTTACACATTTCGTCAGTTTCTTATAGTTCCTCCAATGTCAATCAATGTCCAGTTCCAAAACACACAGATCAAAGTAGAAAAAGTCGAAAAAATTAAACACCTGCCGCCTCAAAGGTTTGACTTTTTTTAATAATATGATTTCCAAATAGTGTTAAAATGCTCTTTTCTTTGTGTTTATTGTGTCTTTGTTTCCATGACAAGTATCTGATATCCTCCCCATTACACGTAACGATTTCCAATATTGAGCAGCAAACAGGTGCTTTGGCGAGTCAAGCCACCCTTTATACTTATTTTTATACAAATGACACTTTATTGATTGATTTTGAAATGTTTTAGTCTTTTTACGCCATCATTAATAATTCAAACGAAGTAATTTCTGAAAACGTTTAAAGTTACTTTTTGTTTCCAGCTATCGGTATTTGTAGAACTGTTCAAAGCAACCGATATAGAACTTCATATAAAATTTTCACAATCATTTTTTATAAAGCTTAATCTATATATATATATATATATCAAATTAAGTCAAGCTGTTGTGTTTTATATATATATATATATATATATATATATATATATATATATATATATATATATATATATATATATATATATATATAGGTGTGTCTAAGGAAGCGGGTGTTTAATCTCTAAACTATAGTTGATAAACCGGGTCAATACCCTCTAATATAAAACAAATAACGCTTCTTTCATTTTAAACGGAAATCAACGAAAGTGAGTAATCTAAATTAAACATAATCATAAAACATTTCAAAAGGACTGAGAAATTCAATTCATTGTTGTCTAGAAAAGTTAAATGAACGAGTTCAAAATCAAGGAACTACATATTTATAATTGTCATAGACTTATCATTGGAGTTCTTCCCATGTATTATTTTATTCAGTGTGAGTTTCATGATTTAAGACTAGATCGATTCATGTAGGAGATGATATATTCCCCAGGTGGATATTAATGTATCAGATTTTAATTTTCAAACGAAAACAATAAGTTCATAAACATGAACTAGTAATTGGTAATTAATTACTAAATATACATCTTTTAGCTTTCACTTCGTTTTAAATAGAAGTCTTTGGAATCCTATCAAAGGACAGTACTGCCTCCCAAGATTGACCATTTACTTTTTGACGAAGAGTTCTTACCAGAATTTTACATTTGAGAAATATGATCTAACTTTGGTTAACATTGGACAACTTCTCATTTTCTATCATAATTGATACATCAACAAATCCATATGCAAAACTGTTTTGATTAAGTATCTTAGTACATAACTAAGATACTTAATGTTACTGAATGTAACTGACATAAACTTGATTATGCAAAACAATTCAGAGATTTCTATCTATTTTTTGTTATCTTTATGTCATTCTATTATCGTTGAGTCCCCTTTTCAATTTTTTGAGCCCATCGCGCATATGTGACTATCAAATCTTCAATAAATCTACCTGAACGTGTTACAATCTTCCATAAATTTGATTAAGAAATGTGCTTTCGACATTTGTCGGTGAATTATACACCTACTGGCTGTCACGTGCCTGCAGTAAACTATAAATAATAAATATCCAAGTGTAACTGTTTATTGTCTGTTTGCGATTATTTTATTCGCCAGGGCTGCTCTATTAATTTAGCGTCCATATTTCGGCATCTGTATCATACATGCAAATGGACGTGCTATCTATTATTGAAACTCATCTATCTAATTTTCGCTACAGCTTTTAGCAGTTAGAATACAATATACATTTGAAATATTTACAACCATATTGTATTCTAAATTTTTTTCACTAAAGATATTGTTTAGTTATATGTAAAATTGTTATTCTTTTCTGTGCTCAAAGCATGCTTAGAAAAGCAAATTCATAAATAATATGATGAATGATGAAAAAATATCTTAATGACACGTTGTCTATACTAGCTATCCGCTGAATAAGTTAATTGGCTAATGGTATCATCAATCAATGCATCGTCATTTGATCGTGTGTTATAGGAGGACCTGTCTTTCACATAAAAGGTATATACCAGTAAATCTATCAATTTTCACATAATATTCTAATGCACAATGTCGTCCTATTTTTTTTTATTTTCAGACGAAGTAGGTCATTGTGTATGATGTTTTATGACTTCTCTGGAATGTTTTACTCTAACCTCAATCAGAATATGAAAATGTGGCAACAAGACCATGGACCATGGAGTAGCATGTGCAAAGCAGTAGATTGACAAAGTAGGTCTCTCTGTTTCACAGTTGGCCATTCAGTAACCACAACATTTGTTCGGCTTTAATCACTTAACGGTGTGCCTATGTTATCAGTATATATTACCAGATACCGAAAGTTCATGGTGAGAAATGATTCTGTATGGTTAGGACATGAAAGTGTTGTATTATAATGGTTGATTATGACATCATTGTCATTGTCATATAGATGTACATTATTGCTTACTAGATGAATACAATCTTAATGGATCTAAAGTAGATCTTGGATCTTGAAAGAAAATTTCATTATCGGGGAACCCGAATAGTCTTTGAAAAATACATTTCGTGAGAATGAACATTGCCACTTGATAATAACATGGGTGATTTTCAAAGCAATGACGAGGATAAAAGCCTGAGTGGAACCATTCTATCGACATAATATAAAGTAAATGTTAAAATAGCTGAGTCTCCTTTTATCTGATTTAGATTCAGACATATTGTTTCTTATGACCATTTTATTTCAAAACAGAATAGTGATTACACGGGTTTTAAAAAAATAAGTTCATTGTTTTTTTTTCTTCAAATTCCAAGATTGAAATTCTTAAGACTGAACCTATCAGCATAAACTGTTCGAAAGGTTCCAGACAGATTTTTAAGTAGAAACGAAGGCATTTGAGTTTTATTGATTGAATAGTTTTTCAAATGTTAACTTCGCTGTTGCACAAAAGTTGTTTATCACACTAATATTACGCAATAAAAAGATGAATCTGTGACACAGGCGTGCATCAAGAAAAAAGGTTTATTTTTTTGTTTTCAGCCCTTATTTCATGATTGATTTTCTTCTCTTTTTCTATTGTAACAAGATCGGATGGAGTCCCTAATTATATTTTCTTATCATTTTTTTGAAATGCGCTTTTACCCGTATAATCTGTTTCCTAGTGAAACAACAGAAATCAAAATACAAGTCATTCCGTTCTTAAAATATTACCATGTTCATACCTTATTTTATTATACGATATAAAATGATAAATGTAATACTTTTCTCGTCATAAAACTTTTGAAATAAAAGTACACGATATAAAAACCAGCTATAAACAAGAGTACCTACCCCTCAAATCTTCAACATTCAAAACATCATCCTTCGTGACATCGAGCTTATCAAACGCTTCATTGATCACCACCTTTCTGTGGGATTTCATAGGTGGCTCCAATGCCTTCATAAATTCCAAGAAATCGATGCCCCCGCTGTTATCCTTGTCCAGGGCTTTGAATAATCTCCGCAGGTATCCCTCTGACATTCGTATCCCATAAGACTCAATACCTACTTTCAGTTCTTCAAAGACAATTCTCTTCGAAAAGTCGATGTCTAGACTTTTGAAAGCAAGAGCCAAACCTCTCATTCCTCCATAGCCTTTTTTAAGAACCTGTGCCCTCAAAGCTTCTATCAGAGTCGTCGTTGTCTCGTCCATTGTCAATACATGCATGGAATGTAAATTATCTAAGCTGATTTAGTCCGGAGACAATTTTGAATATTGTTCTTGTACAAATCGAAAATAGATACAGCAGTCAGCCACAATACAATAGGCTTCATTTACCATTGGAGCGTGGCAACAATTTTCTGTCGCTAGATAAAACGTAAATTATTAATTAAATCCATTGTCCTATTGCACATCGAAAAGTCCTCGGTGAGCTTTGGGTTTTCCTTACAAGTTAACTATCCAAATACATTTTCCATTGCAGCATATTGTATCTTTCCTAAAATCGTAAGCATTTGACTCCTAAACATGAAATGAAAAGTTAATATCTTCAGTGCCGAGAAAGATCCAAGATAAATGCTTTTGAGGAGATCAATGTCTTTAAAATATGTGAAAGCTTTACTGATTTCGAGTGCTTGGAGGCGAGGTGTATGATCTCAAGTAGCCGCACACACAGAAGAATGAAACAGTAAGCTGTTCAAATCCTACTCGAGCCGTTTCTCTCCTTGAATCACTTTCGAGATCACAGATGTCTTACACAGTTGACGTGGAATTTTAAGTCGTCGTTATTTTCTCATAATTAATGGTAGCAATAGAAGTCAAAATGCATTTGTTTACAATTATGATGCTAATTAAAAGACGAGAAAATTCTTGAGCTCTAATGCATTACGGCGCTTGCCAGAAATGCCTTAATACTAGTAGCATTTGCTACGTCGCGTTTTGCCATAACATAAAGAGAGTAAACATTTCCTCTTACCTAATTCAATTATCTAAAATATACAAAAAAGTTTTACTTATTAGAATAAAAATTTAAATCATTTTGAAAATTTCTAGAAGTCTGAATTTTTGCCAGCTCATTCCGTAAACAATGGACGGGCAATAGCTTCAGTGTACGTCGTCGTCACGGTTCACCAGATGTTGACCGAACAACAGTTGAAATTGTTCTCCGCACAAAAATATAGTTCCAACTTAAAAAAGAACGTAGACTGTGTAGCGTGCCAGTTAATCAGTGCAAGTTTACATCTGATATATTTAAACAACACACGGTAATCTTGTTCTATGTAACATTCTAAATATTTCGAGTTTGCAGTGTAAAAAGTTGCTAAGCGGTTCAATACATTTTTACACTAATAGTTTAGATCATTCTTTAATTATAGATCCTGTAATCAAGCTGAGTAAACAAATTGTTGCAGGAATTGTTCCAAGAGCGTGTACATTAGTTAAACTTGGTTAGGGTAAAATATCTGACCCTCCCAAGAATTATCATTTACGATATCAATATAAATATGTACCAGAACGCAAATAAAATCAGTTATTTCATTAATAATGACTTATTGTGTTTATTTAATCTGTTAAATTATAATGCCATTTTATGAAAACGATTTCAATATACATCAAATGAGCCCGGTTATCCGTTCTTTGGGTACTTTAGAAAATGGTTTACATCATGTTACTCGAGGGATTAAGAAAAAATACAGTAAGTGATAATGGAGTCTGTAGGATCGATAAACATGGCGAATAATTCGCATTCGAGTAACTAAAATGTGAACCTAGTGATGGATGACTTAGTGAGAACACAATTGGTATTTGGAATTGCAGAATATTGTTTTTCCGATTCAGAGCGCTTGGTGTCATTGAGGTGGTGCAAAAACGCAACGTGTTCTATGCTAATTGTGCAAATATACATATATGCATTCACATGTAGTACCGGTATATTTATAAAATATGATAACATAATTTATATATATATCGCTGAGATTTTTTTCTGCTTTTACCACTTTTTGCGTAATATTTCAAAAATAATAAATATCTTTCCGCCCAAACTACATGCATCCACTAGAATGAAAAAAGTCCAGATTATTGTTTTGAAATGCCCCCTCTATCGCTTCAGGTTGCAATACACAACCTAAAATAAAAGTTTACGTGGATTTTGTATTGCAAACATGAAAGTACCCCGGATGATAACGTTAAAAATTATGCAAGGTGTCCCGAGTACTTCCGAATGGAGAAAAGATGTAAACATTTCCCATTTTATATCTCCGTAGGAAATTTGTATTCGTTCCTGTGAGATTCTCCGGGTAAAAACAGATAATGTATTAATAAAGAAATCTGGGATTTTTTCTCTTTTATCGATTTGAATTGTACTTTATTGACAGGTATGTTAATTTTCATTAAAATCATCAAAACGTGATTGAAGCAACAACTTGGGACGGACTATAATTCGTGTACAGGGTTTTGTTTGTCTACTAACAGCAAATGACATATTGGCGCCTATATAGACTGGATCTAATTGGCTTTTGGTATCAGAGGACCATCAATGACGTTTAAACCCGAATGGAAATTTAGTAGTCAATGGCAAGCATATGTTGACGTCCTCTTGAGAGGCAGACACAAACGATCAGGGCTTTCTTCTTTTTGCTTCGAGAATTGCTTATTGTAGTCATTGGTCGTCTTTAAAAATTACCAAGATTTTCAGGATGATAAGTAGAAACTTTATGGTCCCGCGAGAATAGACCTCTCGCTTTATATTCATAAAGCTAAGGCGACGATCCATTAATTTGCCTTAACCCACTTAACCATCATCAATTATAAATACTATTTAGTACCTATATTACCGTGACTTTTAAAAAGAAATCTTTTTTAATGCCTACAATAAAAACATGCCTGTTTGAATAAAGGAAGTAAAGAGTATGACTGCATTTACTTTGCGTCTGTCTGTATGAGGGAAAGTGGAATAGTGTCTAAAAGGTTTAGTAATAATTTTAGAATAACTAGTTTGTCGAGCAAGTCTTAGAATTCTTCATTATTTAAAACTAGGGATGGCAATGAATCAATTGCAGAATTGCTAATCGGTTAATCGAAATTCGTTCCGACCGATTACTAGTAACCGGCTGCTCGTATCAAAATATGCAGATTTTGACATGTTATAATTATTGTTTTAAATAATTGTTATAAATAGTTCGACTTCTCAAAACAAAGTCTTATAGATCTCCGTTTGACATGATATCCTTTCGGATAGTAGTAACATGTATGTGCCCGCTTTAGACAATTGCATTTTCTATATGATAAATTCATGTCGTGTTAAAGCCAAAAAATAAAATAAACACGTTGAACGTAGGTACAATAACGATAATTGTAACGGTACTCAACATTGGTATTACACATGTTGTATCATTCATTAATTATAAAAAGCTGACTATACAATGCATTGACATATTGTTTACGGTCTCCAATTTAACTCGATTAGGTAATAGCCTCGAAAGACAATACAATAAAATTAATTTTGATATTCACAAGATAACTGAAACTCTCTGAAAGGTCTTGACAGGTGACTGAATGTCATCCTTTAATAATCTTTTAGTCACCTTTTCGTTGACTGATTGGCAGAGCTTCATTTTGTGATTGCAATAAAATAAACATTATTTTTATTTTATACGACTAACCGATTACTCAATTTGTAACCGGTTACCATCGTTCCGACCGAGTAATCGGTTAACCGGTTAGATATTGCCATCCCTATTCAAAACACATGTGTGTGATAATTCAAATAAGATTTGGTACACGTAATCTAGCCAAGGTAGTGGTATTAACTTCTATTTTTTAAAGCTTAATATTCTTTTATACTTTCAGGGAAGGATTGTGAAGCAATGATTCAAGATTTGGTTTGATTTGCTTTTCAAACTTCTTTTTTGTTGTTGTGCTACTATTTATATCATTATATGAGAAATCAGTTTCTCGGGTTTAATCCAAACTCATCGGGAGTTATCTTTCGTTGAAGAAGACTGAGCAAAACTGCTAAGCTCATAACAATTCTGATCACGTATACCCCGTTTTACAGTATAATGTTATAAATATAGTAAAAATTATACATATATATATACAATCATAAGGCTAAATTAGTGTTCAACTATATAATCTACATGTTTAGAATTTTTGTACCATTGGATTTGATCAATTTTGGAAAAGACAACAAATTATCATTATTTTATACAGATTTAAAACGAAGAAAATTCTGACTTTAAGGTAGTCCATCCATAACTAAGGCAAATTTAACAATTTTGATTGATCTATACTACATCAAATACATATTTTAAAGTTATTATGAGGCTGACATAAACCAAACTCGGGGGTATGTATGTAGTCAATTAATTGAACTGTTTGCACTTAAAACTTTTTAAAAGAGTTGTCTGACCTTTACGAAAATTTAAAAAAAAAAATCATTTTTTGAAAATATGTACGGTAAATTATGAATTATTTTAGCATATTCGAAAAGAGGGAACGCTTTTGCAACGTTTTACCAAGAGAAATGTGGAGAAATTACTTGTACTAAAAAAAATATACTTAAAACTGCATTTTTCCCATTGACTTCAATGTAAACGTCAACATATGATAAATTTGTTAATATTCAACTTTTTTTTTAAATTCAGAGGGGAATCTTCATTATTCAATAAACCCTTTAAAATCACACTAAGATTTTAGTGATCGAACTTGCAATCTATTAGATATGAAATATGATAGTTATGGATGGACTACCTTAAAAATATGAAAACTTATTTTACCGGTGTTGTATAGCAGCTTTTCCCCCATAGTAGCTCCCCCCCCCCCCCCCCCCCCCCCGGAAAACCTACTATATAGTAGCCTTTCTCCCAGGGGGGAAAAGCTACTATATAGTAACTTTTCCCCCATAGTAGGGTTTCTCCCTCACGTTTTTGGTTCATATTTTATAAAAAATATTTATGGAAACCCAGTAAGGATTAAAATCAATGTTTCTACACTCCCAGGTTGCGTATATCTGCATTCATCTGTAAAGGTTAAGTTTCGTTTTGTCGATTTATTATTTTTTATAGACAATGCTGAAAATTAAACGTGTGTAATGGAATTATACAGAGAACTTAATTTAGGTAATTAATTGAAAAAAGTACTTGGCTTTACAAGATATACACTTATATGCATAATTCTGTGTTCTGAATTTGTAAGTGAAAAATGTTTTGAGAATTTTTTAATAAATCTATCAGTCCGTCTGTCTGTTTGTGCAAATTTTATCCAGGCTATGATATACTAAATAACTAGATAAATAAATCATTCAATAATTTTTTATTCATAAAAGTAGCAACCGAAAAACAAAAATAAATAACCAACAATAGCGCACTTGATATACGAATTTATTTTACTTGCCAATTGATTAGAAGATCAAGCTTATAATTTAAAAAAATAAGTCATCTCATCACAAAAATGTGTTAAATTTTATTTCTAATTACCCTTGTTTCATTGTTTGAAGAAATAATATGGTACACAAGTAAATCTTTATTGCAAAAATATGAAATAAATAGTATGGTGAGATTTTTAGTTAAGTGAATCGTATATCTTGTTTTATATGGCATCGTTTTCAAAATTGTATATTTATAAATCACGTTGCAAAATAAAAAGCGGAAAAACTAGCACTCAGTGAATGATAATATATACATGGTTAGTTGAAGCTCCATTTTACATTTTCCAAAGTAACCAGGAAAGATACTGACTTTGTTCTGGTCTTGAAGCCATTTCATTTTTTAAGAAAATGTTTACATCATAAAACCTCGCGTTTCGTAAAAAATGTGCTAAAAAACATGAATATGAATATGCGTGACTTTAAAACAAAATTGTAAATACTAACTTTACACACGCCTTTAATACATAATAAATTATAATACCCCTTACCCATGATTTAGAACCCCATCAATCGAAGTAAAACATTTCAGTTTCTCGTCATATCATTGCACCCTGTCTCTCGTTTGATATTTAGAAGTAGAAATATGTGATTATATTTAAGATCGTCAATTCTAACGGTATTAAATTAAAATTAATAGCCTTTTGGACGAAGGGAGTAATACATTTCCATTTCTTATTGCCTTCCTCTACAAAATTAAGTCAAGATTAGTCAGTTAGTTTCCTGGGAGGAGCTTATACATAGATGATAATACATGGGAAAAATAAAGTTCCAAACCGGCGTATTTTCACTCAAATGTATTCTGACGTGTTCTGTGAAAAAAGTCAATGCCATAACGTCGAAGTCAAAACTGTAGATAAGCATCGATTAGATGAAAAAGATTCGAGGTATTCCGAAATCCACGAAAAAGGTGTTCCAAAAAGGTATAACAAAAGGTGAAATAAATGGTGATGACACAGGAATGTTATGAAGGCCGTGCCTTTGTTCATATCAGGGGTGAAAAAACCATGTATTTTATTCTATGTATTAATAAATGCCATAATTATCCTTTATTATGAGAAATTAATATAATGTCAGTTTTTGCAAATTATTGCCACGAATGGTCCGCCATAAACATGACCGGAATGTAAAAAAGGGGGAAAATCTACTATATAGTAGGTTTTCCGTGGGGGTAATCTGGCTATAAAAAGGGGGAAAACCCACTATATAGTCAGCTTTCCGTGGGGGAGAAACTGCTATATAGCCATTTTTCCGGGGGGAAAGATGGCTAGGGGGAGAAGGCACTATATAACACCGGAAACACTACATATGTATGTGTTTGTTAAGCACAAATGCCTCTGAAAGTGGCTAATAAGAAATGTCTGTACCGATCGAGAGGGTAAACAGTTTATGTCGCGCAACTCTAATTTTGTACCTATTAAAATTATTATATTTTATATTGACAGACAAACAATCACATTGTTTTATATATTATTGTATTTAAAAAAGTCAATAGAAATTTGAGGTTCATCGTCAACCTCCACAAAATAAAGCAGATTTGTAAAGTATGAGCAGACAAAAAGAAACATTAATAAAAATTCCCATTTCGTCACAGAGTAATGTGCACGAGTAATCGCTACCACGAGGGTTGTCGTTCGTAGTACATGTATGCACACTGTTCGTAGTTTTTGAGATTCATAGATTTTCATATGTTTCAAGGTATTCCTTTTTAGATCTCGACAGTGAAGATATACCAATATTACAATTAACGAATATTGAAGTTGATAATGGCACATGAGTTAATAGAATAGTATGAGTAGTGAGAAACAATCCCGACATTCACTTTCTTGATTTTTTATTCATGGTGGGGGGGGGGGGGGGGGGGGGGGGGGTCTAGTTTTACATCAAGTATCCCATCCCCAGGTTAGACATATGATGAGAAATCGACTTACTTCTGATTTTCTTACTTTCGTTCATCATGATGTTTTTACTTTTGATTTTGAACGACACCCAACTATCAAAATCAAGAGATACATATTATTTCATGCCTTAAATGTTTTGAAATGAAAAGAATGTTTATATTTTCAGATTCAAAGAAATTTATCTATGATTATTGGCGCATGCCCTTAAACTGAAAAAAATGTTCGGGGAATTTCCCTACCTTATGAATGGTATAACCTTTATTTTCTGACATAATTTGCAATCAAAAGACACTTAAATTCTTAGAATTTCGTTGTTACGAAATTGAAGACTCGTTTTGAAATTCACAATTTCACATCATTTGATATTGTTTACAGATGAGAATAAGCCGACTGGTTAACAACAAATGTGTTTATAACTTACAATTCGCTGAATTCTTACAAAGGAAGCAATTAATATTTTACGATGTAACAATTATCTTAGACACATCAACGAACGATTTTTGATAAAATTTGAATCTTGAATAAAATTACCTGATCATATGACGATAGGGAGAAAAAACTTGAGAAAATCTTTTACTCAGGATAAAAAATAATGTGACCCTTGTTGATATGTATATTGAACAGGCTTGCAACAGTAGCATGCCCGGTATTGTTGTCTTTGTATAGCGCTGAGTCAAGGAGTATGCCTACCTCCAATAGATTTTATCTACTTCTAAACAGTCGTTACATTTATGTGATGGCCCGATACGGGATCATGTCCGCACGTAACCGTTGGTAGGAAAAAAATTGACAATCCGATTTTATCTGTGAATATTCACGAGAGAATAAAGTAAAATTGTGTGCAGTCACAACAGTCACAATGTTGTCAATTTGGTTGTCTTAAACGACGAAAATATTAAGCTGTAGCTGATGGCAGAGTTTTATAAAAATTCACATATTCTTTTGAAAGAAGACTATTCTCTCTCTCTCTCTCTCTCTCTCTCTCTCTCTCTCTCTGTGAATACAATGAGGTGTCACCCTGACTAAATGTAACGTAATACAACAAAGTACATTATAACCTGCCAATTCAGTCTTTTTTTTATGGATAAGCTGCACTTTTAAATTGAGATAGTTGCGTTGCACTTTTTAAGCACATCCTATTTCGTATTTCAGTCATTGTAGAAAATGTATCTTGATACTTTTGCTACCACGTCATTGGCAGACCTTGATGCTCTCATTTATTCTTTTGAACCATCCCACGTATGTCGGAATAAATTAAAATATTTTCCCACAGAATAATAACAAAAAATATCATTTCTGATGATTACGTAAACAGCGGTGAGTTGTAATATTTTCCGCTGCAGCTGAGCGGGCGGAAATCGCTTAATCTTCTCACCTTAGCCAGCCCGATGGTGCAAACTGCAACAATTGACTAGATCATTTTAATGGCTAGCTCTATTACATAAAACACGTGTTAGCTATTATATTCTGTCTAGTGTCACTTTATCTGCACCTCACAGAGACTGAAAAAACCTCTGAAATCCTGGTTTCCATAGTTATCGTTGGCTGAAACAGATATTGGTAAAATTAGAATTTGAACATTTTCCCACGGGAGGCTCGGCTAGTTTTGTTTCTCTTGGTCTCTTAAGATGTTTTACAGTTCTTCTTACAAAACGTCAGTGTTATGTCAGAAGTGGAGTCGTTTTTGTGGGCGAATTGATTACCTGGTAACGTCGCTGTGAAAAACGTTTCTATTATTGTAATCCATTATGCTAATATAATATTTTAGGTGTGCGGTTGCGAGGGAAATAAAAGGCAACAAAATCTGTTCAAATGCAAAATGCATTTTCCGTTAATGAGTTTTAGAAATTCTTAATCATGATATCATATAAATTTCTGTTGAAAAATGACACGATTTTGTCTTTCATGGCGCGACTCAAGCCGTTGCTCTCTAGGTTTGAAAAAGCTCAATAATTAACTCTAAAATTTTGTGGTTACTCTGCAGAAGCAATACAGATAAACTCAATTGACTTTTTGTCATTGGTGACAATATATGGATTTTTCAACCTTCGTGGTCACTTTGAATATTAATCACATCTGCGGTGCTTGTGTAGGGTTTCTAAACATGTCTAATTATGATGACGCAACTGTGTCTTTTTCACAACGTCAGTAATGAGTTAGGGTTCTTAACGTTAAGAATAATAATTGTTACAGTAATCTTTCATTCTTTAGTATACAATGGTATGTTTTACAAAGTAACTTTCGACATCATCAAATTTGTAAATTCTATATTATTCATCAGCTACTAAATGTTTCACTTTAATTCTAATCTTAAGTACAAATTAAAAACATTTGGAATAAATGTTTTTGAACACGAAACATTCCATGAGACTAAAAAAAATAATGATTTTGTCGAAGGTTCTTTTGTAAAACAACATGATGATATTTTATTTCTGTGGTTTGTGGATTCAAGTAAAACAAGCTCTGAAACGTTCTCTGGTGTGAAAAATGGAAACATTATGAATCTTCTATTCTATATCTTGCAAATGCATATATCATTTTAAATGGCCAACGTTCTTCAAATTCATGTATATTGTAAAAATAAAGTGATTTTATTCTCTCTCTCTTTTTTTAAGGAAACTTTCGAGTTTATCACTTATTCACTGAAATCAAGACCTATCATTTTCAATTTCTAAAATAATATTTGTGTAGACAGACAAACACTATGATTCTATAAGGTGTTAACATTACAGGTATAGTATCCATGAACAGTAACCTTGACAAATAGACTACAAGGATTAAGTCTAGATAGAGGGCTTGGGTCTGTTTTTCACCACGACATATTGACCTGTTTCTTTTCAAGCGTTTTTCACACCAATGTGACTTAATTGTCTACCAAGTATGTGGTACATATTATAGTATTACTCCAGTGAAATCTGATGTGCGACAAGGAGTGATTTAGCAAAAACGGTGTAAACGGAAGATACGCTGTTTATTGTGGCCCGTTTTGTGGAGAAGAAAGCAAACCGGGCCCAGTTAAGGGAACCCTTTGTTGCAAATTACCTCCAATTTATGCAAATTTGTCAATTCAAATATTCGATATATCAATGGTCCTTTTTTTCGGTGTCATTAGAAGTTGCTTTGGATAAGCTTGTCTTATTGTGAATACAAGCAAATGCTAATTTATTGTTCCTTTATGCTTTTTATAAACGATTCTTCTTTCATATAGAATTTTAAAATGATATGATAGAAGAATATAGTGTGACGCACAATGTCTTATAAATGTCCCTTTCCCGTTTTCGCTTGACTGCCAGAAACTGCACCCCACTGATTTCTGATGTTACTTTTTATTTCATAATTGAATTTCATAAGCCAAAATACATTCAAATTTTTGCCAAAATTAACACTCTTAGCGACCTTTCAATGAGGGTATTCATAACCGATTAAATAAATTTTTGCCTAATTTATTCAGAACATTACACCTTAAAAATGCATTTCAAAAGAACCTGCTACAGCAAATGAATTTTAAGCTAAATGTTCCCAAGAGGTGAAATAGCGAGCTCGTTTTCGCTTTTCAATGTTATATATTTTATTACTAATGATTTATGGGTAATTAATTCTCTCAGTAACCTCCACTCTGACGTTCAATTGGTTCAATTGCCAATGACGATGAGATTATATTTGAGCCTCCCATCCGTTAGACAACGGCAGCCAAAAACCTTGAAATGTTTTTGTTCAAAATATCATTTGTCCAACCACCTGTAAGTTTTGTGACATTTGTCAACATATAATATGAGAAAATGAGGTGTAAATTGAATTTCAGTTGACTTTCTCTGACCCCATTCATGGCCAAGGATGCAATAAACTTTTAATTAATTTCAAATAATTCCTACAATAGATAGACCCAAGCCAAAAACCAAATCACTGGAATCATCTTTTTATTAGCAGATGCATGTTTAGTGGAAAATATAAATCTTGTAACCAGAAAATCTCTAGGTAGTAACAGATTTAATTTCAAATGCAGTAAATTCATGTAGTGTCTTGAGCTTTAAGCTCAGGTTGCGCAAAAATTGTTTCGATGAGAAACTTCCTGTTTCTAAAGGGTTTAATAACACTCCAGTGACATGATTTTACTTTCTAATTTTGTATAAAAACAATATCAAAATATAGAACTGTTCAGTGTATACTTATCAAGTTACTTTGTAAAATAATTTCACTTCAATTTAATTTTTAAGTATCAGTAACGCATGCATTTACAAAAGGTAGAATTTATATCTTTTTGTAGTGTGTTAGAGAGAACCTTTATATCTTCTAACTATTCAAGATATGTGCATCCTGAATAGGACGTATATATTGACGCATGCGCACTCTTATTTCGAGTATTTTAAATACTTTTCTTACCAACAAAGAAATCAAAAGTGAAATTCATTACAAGGGTTGCATATAAAACTATTTTGTAGATTCAAATTCTAAAAAAGATATTGATTTAATATGTACTTGAGCCACATGGACATTACTATGGAACTTAAACGATGTTAAAGTGCATGAATTTTGAAGATAAAAATCCGGCATCAAATTAACTACAGTAATTTTAAACATATATATACATTTAGTATCATGATAATTTTCTTTCATCGTGTTAACTGATGGCTTCAGTTAACTATTTAAAAACGAGGAAATGTTAAGCGCTGACTTCGAATTGTCCAAATTTAATTTTAAAAAATCTCTGAGATACGCAAGACAAATCTTAAAAAATCTTTTTTGACATCAAAGAAAATTTCTTTTCCACCTGTTAAAAAACCCTACCAATATTTCACGACCATGTTAAAGTGTTCATATAAATTCCCACCACAAACACGTTTTTATTTTCAAATCTATAGTACCGGTTATATATCATTCTTTTTTTTTTTTTTTTTTTTTACAAAGTATTAAATATACCACAATGGATGCTCGAATAATTTAGTGCACAATTGGTGATATAAAACATAATGTACTTTATTTCTATTTATACTTTGACACAGAATTCAAACATTTTATTGACCATGTTTATATCTGGACGAGACGGCAGCTGGTGCCGTATTCTCTACATCTCCGATACAACACTATGAAATCGTTTTTCTATTAGGAAATTGTTTTATTTGTATAATTGGGTGGATCATATGTAGATTTCAGTAAAAAGGGTTGTCAAATAAAGCTCATATTTCATTAATGTTTCGTTTAATTCGCAAATAAGCGACATTTAAAAGCAATTTTGTGCAAATAAAACGTATTTCAGATTTGAATATGACACTATGACAGGTAATAAGTCAAATGACTGTATAATTATGAAATGTAAAAGTTAAAGAAAATAAATTGATATTTTATTACAATGTAAACATCAAAAGATTTGCCATGCAAAACCTTGTTTGGCAGTTTTGTTATATGAAGATTAGCTTTTTGACAAAATATGTTTTGTCATTGGGAAAATCTGATTTGGTGCAAAGATTTTCAAGTATTTATTATTTTCGATGGTGAAGCGTTAATTTACAAGATTGTAGAAATAGCTTTTCGTTTTACAAATTGTCTGATGAAGCGTCATGTATGATGTAAGAATATTGTGGTAACATAATATCTTTATAAAAATCTGCATTTATTGAAAAATCGAAATGAAATTTTATATCTGCAAAAAATCTCACCATACTAGCCAGATGGACTGAAGATCATCTGTCAGTTATTCTTAATCATTATTAACCCAATCTACCGCAAAACGTACATGAAGTAGATATAATGACCTACCTTAAATGCAGGTAGCTGTCGCAGTAGAAGGAAAACAAATTGTCAAAAAAAAATTGATTGATATTTTTATTTTATCTAAAAGACAAATAACATGCATGTATTATTCTACACATATCTTACAGGTACAGTCGTCCGACAGAAGCCTTCAAATTAACAAAATTGTACATTGTGTATATGTCTACATTACCTTCTCAATCATATTACAGACAAATAATCAAGAATGTTAAGAATAATAATTATAGAGTTCTTGTTGTGCATCTTTTTTTTCCTAACTCATAATATTTCTGCTTAAAAGAAAGAAAAACATTGTTAGTACATAAGGTAAAAAACGAATCACTACAATTCATAAGTACAAGCTCGTTGTAAGATTTTTTTTATCGTCGATGATAAACAATCTTTAATAAATATAGAAACTGCAGATTTTTTATTTACCAATACAAAGATCAAAGGTTGTAACTTTCAATGTGACATTTTATATAACATTTCATAATATGATCTTATACATGTACAAAAAAGTTTCAATGATAAAATGATATCAATCAGAAATTCGGCAAAAGTATCGAATCTTCATTCATATATATTTATCATAAATGTATATAGACATTTCTTTTAATACTGAATTTTGGATGAAACTTCAGTGGGGCTAAGGCCTCATATACGGAAGCGTATTAGTGCCACATATACACTTCACATTTTTTTATATTCTACACTTTAAAGTGTAAATTTTACAGATTAAAGTGTAAATTTTACACTTTAAAGTGTAAATTTTACACTTTAATCTGTAAAATTTACACTTTAATCTGTAAAATTCACACTTTAAAGTGTAAAATTCACACTTTAATCTGTAAAATTTACACTTTAATCTGTAAAATTCACACTCTAAAGTGTAAAATTTACACTTTAATCTGTAAAATTTGCACTTTAATCTGTAAATTTTACACTTTAATCTGTAAAATTCACACTTTAAAGTGTAAAATTTACACTTTAATCTGTAAAATTTGCACTTTAATCTGTAAATTTTACACTTTAATCTGTAAAATTCACACTTTAAAGTGTAAAACTCACACTTTAAAGTGTAAAATTCACACTTTAATCTATAAAATTCACACTTTAATCTGTAAAATTCACAATTTAATCTGTAAATTTTACACTTTAAAATGTAAATTTTACACTTTAATATGTAAAATTCACACTTTAGAGTGTAAAATTCACACTTTAATCTGTAAATTTTACACTTTAATCTGTAAAATTCACACTTTAAAGTGTAGAATTCACACTTTAATCTGTAAAATTTACACTTGAATCTGTAAATTTTACACTTTAATCTGTAAAATTCACACTTTAAAGTGTAAAATTCACACTTTAATCTGTAAAATTCACACTTCAATCTGTAAATTTTACACTTTAATCTGTAAATTTTACACTTTAATCTTTAAAATTCACACTTTAATTTGTAAAATTCACACTTTTATCTGTAAAATTTGCATATGATATACACATACATTTGAGAGTTTTTAATCATTGCAGTGATTTGATCGAAGGAATATGGACCGTGATTTTTTAATAAGTGAATATTTTAAGTTAGGTCTTAAATACAGTGACATCATTAAATGTATGGACGAATTACATGGGTATGTCTTGAGTATCCGCTCACTTAAAAGGATTACTAAGAAAATAGGACTTCATCGCCGAAAATATAAGACTGATATACTACAGGTAGCGTTGTTTGTGCTCGAACAGTGTGAAATGCATGGCCAAATGCACGGATACCGCTGGATGCATTTAAAGTGTCTTGAAACTGAACTCATTGTTGACCAAGAGACCGTTCGTGTTTTGCTGCATATTATTGATCCGGAAGGTATCGAGTTAAGAAGAAAGAGGCGACTCAGAAGACGAATTTATTCCATTAAAGGCCCAAACTCCGTCTGGCATATCGATGGTTATGATAAACTTTCTAGATACGGAATAAAGATACATGGCTGTATTGATGGATTCTCACGCCAAATAATTTGGTTAAAGGCAAGTGTTTCCAATAAAAATCCAAACATTATTGCTCATTATTATATAGAAAGCATAAAAAGATATGGAGTGTGTCCAAGACGTTTAAGAGCTGATATGGGTACCGAGAACGTTCATGTTGAAGCAATTCAAAAGTTCCTCAGACGACACCATCAAGACGAGCATGCCGGAGAACGAAGCTTCTTGTACGGAAAAAGCATAAACAACCAAAGAATAGAAAGTTTGTGGGGTATGATCCGCCGTCAGGGAATTCAATTCTGGATGAATGTTTTCCAAGGACTTGCAGAAAGTGGCTTTCATAACGCAGTTTACTTAGACCAAGAAATAACTTGCTTTTGTTTTCTTCAACTAGTACAGGTAAGAATTCCATGGTTGCATGGGTCTGCCACCACTTGTCAGATAATTATGCTGACTTGTCAAATGATTATGTCGACTTGTCAGATATTTATGTCAACTTGTCAGATCTTTATGATGACTTTTCAGAAAATTATCATATTGACTAGAAACTCAATATTTTGTTGTTAAAGCGTGTTAGTGCCACTAACTGTCATTACTTTGTCATCATAATATCTGACAAGTCGACATAATCATCTGACAAGTCGGCAAAATTATCTGAAAAGTCGACATAATGATCTTACAAGTTAACATAATTATTTGACAGAAAAAATAAAATGAAGAATATTATCATTCATATTATAAGTCGACTTGACAGATAATGATGTTGACTTGTCAGATATTATGTCTTCTTGTCTAATAAAGATGTCGACTTGTCAGATAATGATGTCGTCTTGTCAGATGATTATGTCGACTTGTCAGATAATTTTGTCGACTTGTCAAAGCCTTATGTCGACTTGTCAGAAAATATGTCAACTTGATGGAACAAATTGGGCGTGGAAACGTTTTTTGTGTTGAATTTTTTCAACATGTGAATAAGTGACAAGTCGACATAAAGATCTGACAAGTCAACATAATTATCTGACACGTCAACATCAAGATCTGACAAGTCGACATGATTATCTGACAAGTGATGGCAGTACTATACCACCATAAAATTCAATTCAAAGTCATACATGTACTTTTTTTACAAACTGTTTCTTACAGATAATACAAATTGTCTTTAGTTATTATTACGCAGATTTATCCATGGATCAAAATTGCGCATAAAAGACATTTTGAAAATCCAGCTGTACATGTATTAATGATTTCATGTGTTTGTTTTAGGACACGTTAGACGACATCAGTTCTATCTGGAACCGTCATAGAATTAGGCGATATAGACAAGGAGTTTCGCAATGTGGTCGACCCTTTCTTCTTCATCACATGCCCAGCGCATTTAATACTGTGGATTATGGCGTTGAAATAAACGAAAACGAATTGAATATTTGCGAAAGTGAATTAGAAATGCTACCGCATTTGCCATGCTCAAAATTAATTAAAGACCTGTGTGCATGTATAATGGAAGAAAACAATATCGCAATGCCTCAGGATCCAGAAAGCATGCAAACTTTGTACATGTTTTTAAGAGAGGAAATAAGAAACAACTTATGATTTGTCGCAGCATCTTGCTAGTTTAGCAGTTGTAGTTAAAATAAATAAACTAGAGCTCTTATTGGTATTTTTTAAAGTTCAAAACGTATATCATTATGGTATCAAATTTTTCAAGGAACACAAATAGTCTATTAATTACTGTAATTTGTTCATACAATAAAATTTGTCATTACAATAAGTTGTTTTTTGTTTGTTTGTTTGTTTGTTTGGTTTTTTTTTAAGGAACGCGATTTGTTGATTGATGTCATGTAATCCTGTGTGATCAAGCAATGGATTTTGTTATAGACTTTTAATCCATATTTGGCAAAAAAAGTGGGTTTGGCTTGCAGACATTGGACGACTCAATATCAAAATTTACACGCATATTCTTTCAATATTAAAAGTTTTGCAACAATTATAATTTTTTAGTACTTTAAAAGATCGACGCACTATAATACCTGTAATTATTATAATACAATTTATTGCATAGTGTCATGACGGCAGGCATATCTAAGGTTTAAAAGTTGCCTTTTCCGAAACAGTGCAGGCAACGGATACAAGCAATAATAAGGTTTTTCATTAAAAAAAATTATCAATGCATGTTTAATGTGTCAACATTTACATTCACAATTGATGTTTATATATTAGATGTAATAAGCAACATTGATCAAGATTTTTAAAGTAAAACTCTTCACCATGAACGTGTGTAATCCTGATTTAAAAAACGATTAGCCATATTTGAACGGTGAAAAAAAGGGGGAGGGGTATCGCAAGAAGTTGTTACATAGTGCCTATTACGGTACAATGTAAGTAATAGTTGGTGTTGGATTATCATCATAAACAAAGAATAATCACTCGTGTGTCTTCAATTACTAGTCAAGTGTGTATGTTAATTCGATAGAATTATTCTAAAACATTTGGTCGTAAGTATATTTTATGTAGTTGTTACAAAACAGATGTAAAAAAAAAATCATTTGACCACTTCCCCATGGATCTATGCCACTGTATATGTTCATTCAAACCATCAGATTGAGATTTCAGCCGTCGCGCCATAAGTACACATCACAGACACGTAACATCGGAGGGGAGGGGGGGGCGCACTGCCCACTGTTTTTGCAGCAGACACTTTTCTTAACTTTACATGTGAAAAATGGAAATCTCATGGATTTTCTCCCCCTCCCCCTCCCCACTCCACTTTTGTCAGAGCATGTAATAAATGAAACTGAAAATAAGGAATTTTAATTGAATTGAAATTGAATTGAAGTTACAATGAAAACTTCCCCCTTCCCCTCCCCCAACGGAATAGGATTTTCTTTTATGATTTTGAGAATTCATCCTTTTTTAAAATTGGTTGTCAAGATGTTTTAGATGAAGCTGCCCTTCCCCACACTTTCAAAATGATGCTGCGTGCTTGAATATCCTTTCTTATTTCCCATGGTTAGAAAAAACAAAATTGCCTTAATATAAGAAATACAATTTAAAATTTGACTGTTTTATCAGTCGCTTTCAAGCTTACATGCAATTCTATCAAACATGTTTATTACTAAACTAATTTGAATTAATAAAATAATTTAATTTCAAGTGATATACAGTGTTCATGTATGTGCACTAGATCAAAGAAAAAGACTGAATTGTTTTCTTAAACGTACACGTTCCGTTAATGAAATTATGATCAGCAGCGAAAATTAAAATTCAATACTTATTCATTACTTATAACCCTAGTTGATGCATGCATGCTTCCATGGCATTCATAAGCTGGGGTTTTCTTTGCTTTTTGCTATTCACTCTTCGAATAGCGAATATAATTCTGTGGTCATTTCGCTATTCAAATTACCGTAAACATTCTAATAAACGTAAATTCCATATAAACTGCCATTTTTAATCGAAAGAAACAGTTATATGGTAAAGATTATTACTTGCTGACCTGACCAGAACATTGACATAATTAGCTAGCCTGGCAAGAAGGTAAGAAAATTATAATATTCTGATGCACTGGGGATATGTCTTTCAAGGGGCTGGCTAACACCCTCTATACCATATTGGGGCCTTCATATGTGGTGCGGATGGGACCGCGGGAAATCCCAGTCGACCATCAAAAGGAATTGGGTTTACACGACCAGTAACAGGCTAATCGAATAGTGAATAGCGAAAAGCGAATGGAACTCCAAATTCTGGATGCCTAATAAATCTGTATATTGCAATAACTGTCACGGTTTTCATAAATAAAAACTCTTGTAAAACATATTGCGTCAAAAAAATTTAAATGAGCAAACATCCACCTTTTTAATACCAGAGAAATGAAAACCCCATAGTGAGAAAAGATAAAAAAAAAAACAACAACCAAAATGCCGACAGCCAAAATAAACTGAACTTTTAAACATAACAAAAATGTTCTCTTGTTTTTCATTTACAATACTTTTTGCAAATCAAGTTTAAATTCCAATGAAACATATAATAATTTGTAACCTTTTCAAATGTTCACTTTGAAAAATAATTAGGTTTTCAATAGTAACGACTTACAATCCTTAATTCTTTTATTTTGAGGCAACATTCACGCAAAATCCATTACCCAAACGCTTGAGTTTAGAACTGCATTCATCTCACTTCTAAAGACCGTATAACTTTCGTACGCTTTTGGAATGTCGAGTACTCTTCCACAAGTATGCGCTATCGGGCGTCTAGAAATACCCTCTATATCAACGATTTTTACTTGAATTGTGAAAAACTTCCCTTCAGAATTATATAACATCATATCACTGGCTGTTATAAACCGAAGCAACGTGCGCAGCATCTTGGTATCTTCAATTTCACGGATATATCTCTTGAGATATTTGAAGGACTCGGATTCTGGTTCATCGCATTTAAGAGTCGAAAGAAGTTTTTTGATGTCGGGATTATTTTCTGAAATTCACTGTCAACATCCAAAACAAGCTCGTAAGTTATCAACACCTCAAAAAGGCATTCTCTAATGAATGCTGGTTCTTGTACCATTTCCAAATGGGCAATTTGGTCAATGACAGGCCCAATGTTATCTTTGGTAATTTTCACCTTACAATCATGAGTGGAGAGGATCTCAAGAAGTTCATCCATGTCTGCTTTCTCCATGTCCCCAATTGCATTGGAAAGAATTCCACTTTCACTTTTTGGGATAAATTGGAGAAATTCTTCTCTAAGTTTGTCACTACCAAATCCAAACAAGGGGGACTTTAGGAAGTTGGGGGCTAGTCGAATTGGCAGTATTTTTTGAAGGATCCAACCTAAGGCGATAATTTTCCGTTGGAAATCCGTTAATTCAAAATCCATGTCCTTCAGCTCTCAATGTTGACTTTCGCCATCAGGAAAGAAAAGATTTAGACACTCTTTTATGATGGATTGCTTGTTCAGTGATTTGTTAAGCATCACGGTTCTTTTCCCTCCTCCTGCTTTTGCTCTTACATGCACATACATCTTTTTTCCTTCGTCGAAATGATACCAACCAAGATGTACTTTGTGTTCTTCTTTTTTGGCACTTAACTTGGGGATTTTTTTGGCAACTGATTCTGTTTCCTCGTTTGACGTATCTGTATAACTGGCCCTGCTGCTTCTTAACCTATCTCTAAGTCGATTCATAAGACTAGCCTTTCTTGTCTTTGGTTTCTCCAGTCCTTCTGTCAGGAAATCCCTCAAAGCAAATCGGTCCCCCTTTTTTTGAAGGTATTCCTTTAAATCAGCATCCGTCATACCTCTTGCGGCATCCTCATCAATCTAAAAATAGTGATTAGGTATTAATGAAAAATAATTATTAAAAATATATTGAGTTGAACTATATTTTTAAACTACACTGCAAAAATGAGGGTTTTCGCAAAAAGTCAGTTTTAGAGGGCGATATCTGATATGTTTGGTTTGAAAACAGTTTTAAGTACTAGTTTTGTATTTAGGGATTATTTAGAAAATACTATCATAAGATGAAAAAATCTTTTTGTTTTCGATAGAAAAAGTGTCGTTCATTAATAGCTTATTGCAACAGTTAAGCTGAATATTATGTTTATTTTTCATCCATTCCGGCGATTACGGCATGCCGTTTCCCCGCAGCAAGGCAGTTGCCATATAAGGTCATGTCAAAATTCGATAAACTTGTAAACTTTACATTTGTCAATTTGTATTATGTCAGATGTGCTATTGCCGAGCCTGAAGATACAAATGCAGAAACTACGGATTACTACTGGCGTAGTATAGTAGTATGACACTTCAATTTCAATCCTAATTTCCTTATTTCCATACTATTTTTTTTCATGCTTCCAAAAAAGTAAAAAGTGGGGGGGGGGGGGGGGGGGGGGGGGCAACTCCATGATAATTCAATTTTTTATATGTAAATTTTAAAATATTAGTTGCTGCGAGAAAAAGTGGGGGGCTAGGCCCCCCCTGCCCCCCCCCCCCCCCCCCCCCCCCCCCCCCTGATGCTACGTGCCTGTCTAAACAGTGCAAATTTACAGCTATTATTATTCCCTATCAATGTTGCAAATTTGAAAGGAAGGCCTTTAAAAAATGCATCAAGATTTATATCATACATTTGAAATTCAGGGACAAATATTTTCTCGGCAGGGTGATTAAAGATTATAGTACATTCAAGCTCCAATCTTCTCAACTTATCGCTTCTTTTCAGTTTCTTTTCAAATTTCAATCTGATTTACAAGGACGAGTGAAACGGTTATATTATTTCTTATTCTAAAGGCGCTTGGCGTTGTACATTTTTTTTCACATGACATTGAAACATTTAGTCTAAGAGTATTTCATTATTACTGTTTCACTTTTTGGAAAATTAAAATCTGTAATGTGAACTGAATTTATTGTCGATTGCAATGTTTCTAACTAATATTCAAGCATCGCTATTCAACATTTTCAGAGCAATTTTTCCCTACAAAGGCAATCATTTCATATCAAGAGAACAATTTATAAACATTCACAGATTTGATGTTGATTTTTTTCTTAAAGAAAAAATAAAAATAAAAACAGAAATGTATTAAAAATATTTAATTCCGGCCGACTAACCGATTGCAGAATTTGCAGCAGGTTACCATCGTTCCGAGCGATTAATCGGTTAAGCGGTTAACTTTAAAAATTGCTGTCATTATTATAAAATATACCTGTCTGTTTAAGTATGACTAAGTTATATCTTTGTGAAAACATTTTTGTTAAACATTTTAGATGAAAAGAAAAGAGTTCTTTAATAATATTTTATGTAGGACAAGAACACCATTCAAGTTCATGCACATGCTGCTTTGATGACGTAATAAAATGAACACATTGTTTCGCTAAAAATATCAAACATTTTTTTTTTCAAACTGGTCAGTTGAATGCCCGATCCAGTATGAGTCTATGTGTTCTGTATATACTGGCACAATGTACAGTATATTCAAGGGGTTTCTTCGTCCGTCATACTATTAAATCAGCTAAAATACTTCAAAATAGAGCAAATCTCTATGCCTTTTTTTGGCCTTAAACAATTTCTAAGATTAAAAAATGACTTTTTCTGTCTGTCTGTTTCAACACTTAATGAATGAATTGAAAGTTTTGAATTATATACTTATCAAAATAACGTAACACATACGACTATGTTATTTGTATACCAGTATATCACAAATTTGTCTTTTAAATTTTGTTCTTATTATTTTTTTAAATTTTTGTCTTTAACTTGCATCAAAATAAAATGATAAATATATGCTAGATCCCTGCACATATAACTCAATGTATTAGGAGTATCGTTTTGTTTGACACGTTCTGTAATGGGGACGATGAAGCTCTAATTCCACTTCGTACATTTTTCAAACAAACTTAAAATATATCGATATATCGTTGTTTTGATTCTACTGAACAAATTGTAGGGTACAACAGTGTTGATGTAGATAACAAACTTACCTTTTGATCTCTACGAGCCTTCAATGTGTCTTCTTGTACCCCACGTTTCCGTAAAAATGGCTCCATGCTTATGAAAGAATTAGCCATTGCGCATGCCCATTGCCTGTCTTACATCCGATTCAAACAAAGTGTGAAATTCACAGATAAAAGGATGAATTTTACACTTTAAAGTGTGAATTTTACAGATTAATGTGTGAAATTTACAGATTAAAGTGTAAATTTTATAGATTAAAGTGTGAATTTTACAGATTAAAGTGTAAAATTTACAGATTAAAGTGTGAATTTTACAGATTAAAGTGTGAATTTTACAGATTAAAGTGTGAAATTTGCAGATTTAAGTGTGAATTTTACACTTTAAAGTGTGAATTTTACAGATTAAAGTGTAAAATTTACAGATTAAAGTGTGAATTTTACACTTTTAAGTGTGAATTTTACACTTTAAAGTGTGAATTTTACAGATTAAAGTGTAAAATTTACAGATTAAAGTGTGAATTTTACACTTTAAAGTGTGAAATTTACAGATTAAAGTGTAAATTTTACAGATTAAAGTGTGAATTTTACAGATAAAAGTGTAAATTTTACAGATTAAAGTGTAAATTTTACAGATTAAAGTGTGAATTTTACACTTTAAAGTGTGAATTTTACAGATTAAAGTGTAAATTTTACAGATTAAAGTGTAAAATTTACAGATTAGAGTGTGAATTTTACACTTTAAAGTGTAGAAAATAAAAAAATGTGAAGTGTATATGTGGCACTAATACGCTTCCGTACTCATAATATTGTGCCATAATGTTATCAATTTGCATTGTTGCGAATCAATTTCTCTCCTCTGTCTACATTACATAAAAGCGTGGTTTATTCTTCTTCAATTTTTTCTTTAATTAAGGTGGAATAACACATCATCACAATATGACTGACCTCTGATCGAAACGAAAATTCGTTTTATGAAAAGGATTTTATCGACGGCAATATGTAATTTAATTCATAGCCGAGTATATAAAGTGTTGGGCTTGTGATCGTACATCCCAAGTTCGAATCCCGTAGCGGCTTTTGTTGTTACTTACTGAATTAAATTTTTTAGATATTCATTTTTTATCCCCAAACTGCAAATTTTTTACTTATGTGACAAATGTACAGATTATTTATCATTATATCTTTCATAATCAAATAATTTACTGTTAATTTGAGTGACTTTTTTTTTTAGGTGTGTTGTTCCACCTGAAGTTCTATTTTCTCTAAAATGGCATACCAAATAAAATTTTTTAGGGGTGTCTGTCACAACACGTTAGGTTTCGATTTCACAAAATTCAAAGGAAACAGAAGTTTCATTTGTATAATAGATTTAAAATAAAAAATGAAAAATAAATTGTGTAATCTTAAACCACACATTTTTATGCAAATAAAAAATATAAGAAAAGAAATTAATGAGTGATATCATTATTCCGGATTCTTGATCAATATTAAATCCGAATCTGTTTAAATGGACTTGCGTCATCACACTCACGTTGTTTAATAGAAAAGGGCGTGTAATGTAGCATCGTATTTTGTTTCAATTTGACTGCATAAAAACTAAAAGCATACATGTATTAGAAAAATCGATGTGGAATGATTAACACAAAAAAATTTAAGAATCATATTGATTTTAGCAATAAGAATCAAATCATGGCACATAATTCACACAAAACCCGAAATTTTGTTTAAAAATAATCGTTCCAAATAGATTCAACATCGAAATGCCTTAATACATTTCAAGGTCCAAGCTTTATATTAATACGCATAGTCATGCTGCAGCTTATATATATACAAGCATTTAAATAGATATAGACTGAAAAAAAACTTCGTGTTAAGTTCATCATAAAAACATTAAACCAAAATTAACAACTCTCGCTCCTTTTACATTTGTGTCGTTTTATGTTTTGTACAACGGCAGGGGGCATGGAACAGGACCGTCTCTTGAATTGAAAGCCATTAAATGCTCCCGGAGACTGAAATTCGAAGACTGAAAGAATAAAGAAAAGTCATAGTCTTATCACTATTGGCTATTTAGTATTTCAATTTTCTCAATAGAAAGTAATAAGAGAACTGGATCAGTTTCATTTCAACTGGCATATCAATAGAAAATAATTTCAATATTTGACAATTTATTTACGATAAAATCTCCAGAAGTAAACAAATTAAATGTAAATGACATCCTTCAGGTTTTCACGGTAAACGCATGTGAAGGTTTTATTCTAGAGTTTATTATGCTACATTCTTATTCAAGAATCTAAATCAATGCTAAAGTACATTGAAAATGTCACTTTTGTTAGCTGATTATGAAATTGAATACTAAAAGTTTAAAATTTCAATTTACTGGATGGAGAAATCTTTTCAATGCAAAAAGTAACTGAATTATGCAATTATAAAACACTTACAGAACGAAAGAAATATTAAAGACAAGCCTTAGCTTGACTGAGATAAATCTTGTCAGCATCAAGAGATAATCTATGCGGGAGAACATCTTCAAATCTTCGAATGTGTGTTTTGAATTGAAGAGTCCCATAGTCACTGGGACCTTTACAACTAGAGCACCTCCTTAGTTCAGTAAAGACTCGAATGTAGAACAAAATTTTAAAATTAGACAATTGTTGCATGAGATGAATATTAAAACTTAATGTCTTAATAATCTATGAATATTATTTGTAGCGCGACTTAACAAAGGGCTCAATAACATCGCCCAATTGATAAAATGCAATGTTCTGTTGTAAGAACATATACTCGATAAGGAAAGCAAGGTTGTCCTTAGTTACAGTATGAAGTATTGAACAAATTGCAACATGTTTCTGTAAACAAATAAATTTGAAATATCATTTTGAAATCATCAGATTATTTTCCATATTGAAATACACAGTGATTTTACGAGACTACCGATTTCAGAAGAGTTTAATGATGCTTCATCAACACAAAAACAACAAAGGCTCGTCGATCCAAAAATGTTCAATCTAAGACAAGACGTCCAGATTTATTCGAATATTAAATATATCCCCCAAAATAAAACATCCGAGCTAGAATCATTCTGAAAATTGGTTTCAAAATACACTGAACTTACATGAAAGTGACTTAAAATAACATGAAGACACGATATCACGACTTTTAAGAAGTTCTTTTTAGACAAAAAATATTCGAGGTTTAGACATTCTCTACACTCCGATACATAATACAATTCATTTCCAATGTTCTTAAATAAATAATTTAAATCATATGATTCGTTTTTCAAAAGTACGCATCAACGCAGAGAGCCTTGAGTTGGATACTTTTCAATTATCGTGAATTATACGCACACTGAGGTTACTAATCTTAGTAGGCTTGTTTCACTGTTGGTGGGTTTTTCCAACAAAAAGATTATTCTGAGAAAATAAATTAAAAATCGCATATTTTAAACTGTTCATATTGATGTTTCTTTGTAAAAATAATCCATACTTGCGAATTTTTACTCTTTGCAATCCGATTGTACTTATTATTTAGCAATCAATTACAATCGTGTTACAGGTATCTATCTATCTCAAAACAATAGTTTTAGTTAAGTTATTGGCGGGAAATTTATCATTTATTTTACAGTATTCTCTTCGCTGTGCCAAAACTCCTACTGGAATCATTTCTGTCGAGTTTATTAAGCGGGAGCGGACCAATAGAAAGTTACACACTTTAATATTCCTCATTGTTACTTGGGATCAGATACTATAATTATCACCTGTAGGATAAAAATACGTTGCAGGAAAAACACCTAGGCTTACAAATGCAAAATGCACAGGAAATAAGGATCAGATTATCTCGATGTGTGTCATTTTCAGATCATAAATGTTTGCAATAGAAATTGAAAATCACATTTGCAAGATGTAATTTCAAGCCTTTTGATACTTAGCGTTGTATTAATGATACATTGCTTACGTTTTATTGAAAAAAGATAATTATTAACTAGAATCAATTGAATTAAGAACTGTATTTATGTACATGCAATAATATGTTTGTTTCGTCATGTAATCTATATCCCTTCGCTTATACAATTAAAAGCAATATATGTTTTGTTGGTTTCTACATGGGTTACTTTTAGAGGTATCATTTCTTGCAAGTTATCAAACTTAAAAATGCATTTAAAGTCAATTTTCTGGCAGTAAAATTTGCAAAAAGGCTTCTCTTTGCAGTGTGATTGCCATAACACTTTTTTTCTATTGCAAATGAAATTTAAATTATATACAAGAAAAGATATAAGATGTGTTCGATCAATTACATATATAAAAAAAAAAGACAAACGATGTATTCGATCAAAACTAAATCATATTACAGTCATGGTAAAGCAATGATGAGAAATCAGTTGGGGGTAACTTATGTTTTCTCGAGATGTAGCATTGCGGTTCCCTTGACAATGCATTTTGTTTATGCAACGACCACTTTTGAAAGAAAATCGGACCCACCCGTCAGCAAATTGTTCAACGATCGGTGGTTTGAAAGTATAACGAGAGCGTAATATACTAAACGTTAAAGGTCTTTCAGATTATTTAATTTTTGAAAAATAGCAAAATACGAGCCAGAAATTCAGTCTGTTGCGTTTATTGTCTTCTTGGAGATTTTATCACATCCTAATTGTTCAATGAAGGCGCCATTTTGCATCGCTTTTAAATGACGTAAATAACGGACGACAACAATGATAACCATCTTGAACACTTTCATACAAATGCTGATAATCATTTACAAAAAGCATTGAAAAGTAATCATTTTTCAAGCTAACAGACGTCATTATTCAATATGATTTTAATATTTATCATTTTCCTCTTCAAGATAAGTATCTTCGTGATTAAGCAATTACTACTTATTGAAAGCCAACATGTACCGTGCAAAAATCCGCTACAATGCCAATTATTGTCAACACCACGCATGAAAACTGACATCTATTTTGTGAAGTGTATTTGATAATTTAATCTGTTGCAATTACAGCACACGTTTTAATCCGCCTTTAGAAACTGAATGATACCCGAGAGACAAGTGAAAGTAAGTTATTTTATGATTTAATGAACTATTCTAGCTCGTTGAATTGACACTCAAGACTTGTTCGGGTCTGTACAAAGACAAGACGTGTTATCTTGCTATCTATCTACTATCGCCCACTTCCTTTAAAAGATAAAAAGGAAGGTGACCATTCACAAATGAATCGAAAATAATAAACTAGATTTAAATTTCAAATAAAAACTTAAATTTTACAATTTATTTATAATTTGGTATCATTTGATGAAATATCAAGATATTTGACAAATCTCGTGACGTTTAATTTCGCGTCTAAACACCTCCTATGATATACGCCTAACCAAGCGTCCCTTTTACTGTGATGCAGCCTCGACTTCGATTGATCTTGTTCCCACTTGCTTGCTCCCAAAAGCTGCGGGGATTTGCGTGATGAATAGACAAGCGATATACACTTGTCTCGTTTGTATAGAATAAGATTATTGTTGTTTTGAAGACTTTGAAGTGATGATAGCCATTCTCACCATTTTTCATTTTTTAGGACTGTTTTGTTTACCGGAATCTCATGTTACTTACACACAATCCTTGTTTAAAATTTAATCACCTTTCATTAAAATTTAATACAAATTAGGCAGAATTTATGATAAGAAAATACTTAAATATTTAAATATTCGAAATGGCTTTTATAAGGAAACGGAACTCGGCCTTTGACCTCAAGAAAAACGCAGTCATGGCATAGCTAGATATTATTTCATATTTATCTCACTTTTTCACGAAATGAATTGAAAAGGTAAAGATGTAATTATTATAATAGGCTCATTATGATATTGAACTGAAACATTTTAGTACTTATGAGTGAAAGAGAATCAGCAACTGAAAGTCTTGAAATGCTATCATCACGTGAATGCATTGTCCGCGCCACAATAGAAAGTTGGATTGCTATAGACTTTGCATTGAATATCAAATACAGGCCTTATATTGAGTATTGTAAGAGTTTTCCATTTGAATGAACATGCATTTGGTTGTAATGGGGGGTTAAATTTGATACGTTAATCGAAAATTAATAATGCAGTTATAATTGAACAATTTTAAGAAATACGTTGGTCCTCATTTTTAGGATATCAAAAACATTCTTTTTATTTCAGATTCATTCAATTTTGTTGTTGGCAGTCACGGATTTGATAGCAATCAAGTTGCCACACTATTTAGTTGCCAGATGTACAATTGAAAAATTCATATTAAAGAAAACATGCAATGTGTCAGAGATGAATCTTAATTACTCTATGTAGGATGGTCGTTTTAACTTATTAAAGAATAAAACTATGAAATGCCGAATAAAAATGATATTCAGATACTAATTAATGTTGTTTTTTGTACATGTGGAATTAAGTATTCATTTGGTGGTATATCATAAGCAGTTCATCTTTTATTTTTTGCTTAGATTCAAATCAGAACAACCTTTTTTAATTGCAACAAGATATTGTTGTTTAAATTCTAAAGCTACATGTATATACTACTTCGTTCCCTTTTCTTAACTATTATGCATATGAAAAAATTCGACACCCTACAAAACACCACCTAAAAAGTAATCAGTAACTAAAAAACAAAAAAATCATTTAAAAAAGAATTAAAAACCGAATAAACACGATTTAGGATTAATTATCTACACATGTATTAAATTGATGTTTATTGCAATATACAACAAAAAGGTCAAAAACTGAGTTTCAACCACAAGTTCTGGTTTTTATAGCAAAACTTGTATAATAAGACTATGGGGTGAACTTTTATTAATCTCAGAAAATAAATGCCCGTGGGCTAAACCTCTCTATGGATTACAAATCACCGTTCGTCTTGCAGGGGTAAATAAAGAAAGTAATTGTTATGAGTATGGAATGATGGATTGAAAACGCTCATTGTCAAAGAGGTAATGTTTTCCGTGAACAAAGGGAGCTGAGGTTATCAATATGACAATCACATTCCTATTAACCTCTGATTGTCATAACAGTTGTAAAATTTAATTTAGTCCGAGATTTATAACGCGAATTGAATATCACAGGCGGAAAATATTAACACCTGATTCAATCGCGTGTCCAAAATTGTACAATATTTCAAAAGGAGATCTATGAGTCGACATGGTTAATTCAGCGCGCCGGACGTTGTCAGTGGAGGACTGAACTTGGAAGAAACTGTACAATCTTTTGGTCCCCTCAACGTAATCATCTGTCAAAAGGCACAAGGTAATCTTCAAAGAGCCCTCTTTTGTCCGGTTCTATCATAAATTACCCTGAAATTGAAAATAATGTTCGATATTATCAAAATATCATTCATTTTAATTTTGAATGAAATTATCTTTTGATATTTAATAAAAAAGATTATTTACCAATTTTTGCTCAACAACACTCAGGTGGGTTCAGACAAGATGCCGAATATTTGAAAGAAGCATACATTACTGCTTCGTTAGAATGATCAAATTGAAAAGAAAATGAGAAATGTATTTACTTTCTTTATTGATAAATTGTTTAGCCATGTCCTTGGTGTTATTTGTGATTCTACCCATGACGAAGTCAAACATCTTAAATAAACGGTATAAATTGCACGTAATGTAACGATTAATCGACACATTATGCTAAATAAGTGACTTAAAAGCATTCAAAGTGTTTAATGTTGAATATATACGATATACAGTCCGTGATAAAGTAAGCCAGATTCTTATCTGAGGAGAGTTTAGAACTCCATTCATCTGAAGTAATAAGTTTCTCGTTTGTGCCAAAGAAAGACGAAGAGTAAAAAATGAAATTAAAAAACTTGTATTTATTGTGTTCTTTAGAGTACCATTAAAAATTGCAACAAAAATTCATTTGCATTGGATATACGCAAATCAATTCAGCGGTAATACATTTTGAATAAATTTTAATGGGCGTTATAATGAAATAACAGCCTGTATTCTGAATATGTAAATATTTGTCGTAAATGACTTTAAAATATTTACATCTTGCACTTATCAGATTTTAAAGATACGATAAAAGATCTGCTTAAGGTACATAACAAGGACTAGAACTATTCTGATAAAAAAAATAATTTTATATAACTATGAAACGACAATATCAGATAGCACATTTCAGTATACTGACATTTAACAACTGCTCAGTGTAACATTTTCACTCTTTTGATTTCAGAACACACAAACAACAACTATATATATGCTGTTAACTAATCATTTTGACAAATTTTCTATCTCAATGCAATTTCATTCATCATATAATGAACAAACCATAAATTTGTAGATACCAGACCAGTAAAAAATAAAAAAAAAATTCTAACCATCCCATTCATCATTTCAGACTCTTTCATTCAGAAGTGAAACTGTATAGGTTTGCTGCATCACATTTAACTAACATACCTCACGCCAAAAGAAAGAACAAACATTTTCTTGTCTTTAAAATATGAATGTTTGATACGGTACAAATCAACAATTTCTCTAATAGATACAAAACGCAACAGGAACAAGTAGTTGATATTCAGACAGTTATGTATATCTATCAAAAAACTTGCAATGTCATCGTGAATTGGACTGTTGGCGAATGTCTACAGATATCTCCCCCCTTTATACCAAATTTTGCAATTATGTAACAGATAACAATAAAGCACCAGTTAACTTGTATTTAACTTGTATTTAAGTTTCAATTAAATTGTAAGTACAAGATTCTTCATTGTTATCAAACATATGAAACACATTTACGTATTTATTAAGTTTCACCCCTCTCTTGAAAGTAATTTTAGATGTGAACTTTAAAAGCACCATGTGCGTATTTAAACTTTCTTTTTAACGACAGGCCATTTCAGTGTCAAGTTAGAAAATTACATGTTATTACAAACCTACAAATTATCCTGTCAAGTTTTCATTCATCCTATAGATACAAAGTACTCTCGTGAATCGAATACTACATTGTAATGACAAGGCTAATGCGTCATCAAATTTCTTTTTAAAAGCAGAAAAATATAATTTGAAACAATGTCAAAATATGTTTCCAATTAACCGCCAAGGCAAGAACAAAATTGATATCTTCGATGTAGGCCATTCATTATTCGGTCTATTTTTCGTATGCTAGAGATATTATCATATCTTTGTCAGAAATTCAATCCTAATTTTATAATTAAGATTACCGTTTAGTTTCCCATTTCTCTTCTTATTTTAACGCCCTTTCGAAGGACACAAATGTTGAAACTTTTGTTTTAATGTTTTATCTGACGGACAGGGGCGTCTACAACAAAAACCACAGGGGATCTGAAATGTACTCAAGCCTAAACACAGTTCAGTCTGAGTCACTTTTGAACAATGAAATGTGTCACTTTCGAGATAGTATCCAGAAATTTAAATATCGCATTTAACCCCTTGCATTGCTATTGTTTCTAAATATTTGTTAGGTACCGGTATTTTCTATTGCAGGAATGGTTAGTGCGTGACGTTTGGTTGCGTGGTTTGGAACTCCAACCAAGAATGGATAAATATCATTTCACTGATGTCATTTTCAGGCCCTGATTCCATCTTTATTTTTGTTGAAATACTAATTGAACTTGTTTATTTTTAATTAAGCCTCCTCTCCCTTAAAAATAATTTATAATTTTCAATTTTTAGATAACGACTCAAGGTTTAAATTTATATTTAATTTTCAATGCTACATTATATGTCATGCATACCATAAAACCATTGTTTTGATACAATGTGTGAATTGTATTAAAACCATGAAACCATTATAACCATAAAACACGTATGCAATCAAGTTTTCTTTCTTTTTTTCAGGGTGTCACATTTTTAGCGTCATATATCACTTTATCACCAGGAATAATGGAACACACCTACAACTGTTGGAAATATTTTTGAAGTTCATTTTTAGACAAAAAATCAAAGAATACATGCAGGCTGATCATTAAGGAATAATTCACAACAATAGTATCTTCCACAAATTTTATAAAAGAGAAACTCTGAGGTGATAATTATTTTTGACTTAAAGGAAAATTAGATTTGCAGGTATCATTTTGGGTTGATAGCACTCTGTATTATTCTTTTATTATCAGAAGAATGGTTCACAATATAATATAATCAATGAGCCTATCCCGATATACTCTAATTTCAGGGTATTGTTTTGCGCTAGACATTCGTTTTCTATCTATGTGGTCCCCATATTTATCTAGCGTTTTTATAATAGTCTAGTGGGAAAGTAAAGAAGCTCAGAAAGTTGTTGATAATTTTCATAATTCATCTGATTCTTGGGATAGATACCAGCTTCTGCGATAACCCACGAAGCGTCGAAAAGGTAATTTATAAAAGATTGTAAACGAAATCTTGGTTTCATGATCTCAAAATGTTGGCTTCAAAGCCGGGACTTACCTATACCGCCAACACTTTTGCTTTCGCCCCTGATCGTCTGTTTTGATTAAATCTGATGAAATGCGTAAATATTGTAACAGTTTGTATCTTATCGTCCTAATGGGCGATGTTTCGAATATAAATTGTGCGAATCGTAGCGATTTCCGCGATAAACGCTGTATGCTCTGCTGGTCTTAGGGACTGATAATACATCATCCCAACAATATACACTGATAAGTTGACGATTAAAGTTCACAAACTTCGGATCAAAAGACCAAGGTAGCTGTTTATCTGATAAAACCAAAGTCTGAATACGTTTAATTTTAAATATTTTAAATACATAATTTAACTACTCTGAAGTTAAACTCAGATCTTCACCTTTCCAATATAACTTCCATTGTTCGTTCTTATGATATTTGGATACTACTAGGCGTGTATCTAAATTGGCATTTTATCAACTGCAACATTAAATATGAAACGTATAGTCACCTTTTACCTTTTGAATTTAAAAGGAACATGAAAAATCAGCGATAACTATTCACCCTGTCTTAAACTCCTTCATAAACAAACTACTCGAGAGTATTATGAGAAGACAACAAATAGGCAACTGTCTCCTAGACTTTATTTTATATCGAATTACACCTGTTTAAAATTACATTAATTGCAAAGCCCTTCCCAATAACTGGTCTTCGAGACGACGTCTTCATATTCTCCGAAATGACTGGTTCAAAAATGATGTACAGCATTATGAATGTTTAATTATGTAAAATGTTTTCTAATCTTTGCTTGTTTCTGGGGAACCGGCGCCTAAAAAATATATATAGTTTTATTACTCACCTGCAAAACCGGTAAAACCTTGGAAATGCATACGTGCATGTATACTTGAGTTTATTATTCTGTTACTGTAAAAAAAAAAAAAAGATTTGAAATTTTTTGTGAAATTGTAGATTTGTGTTTTTAATTTCAATAGCCAAACAGATGTTCAAAGTTAAAAAATAATGTATTCTGACAGAATATCCTTTTCCTTGTGTTGCTTGATAAAACTTTAGCATTCAGAAAAGTTTAAACCCTGTGGTCAAAGTTGGTGTTCTTGGATTTTAACAAATGAGGGGAGCATTGAACAAGGGTTTAAGATTTTGTATTAAAATTTACAGACCTGAAAAAAAATGTTGAAATTCTTAAGGTTTTTGTCAGATGAGCGTATCCTCGGTTGAACGCTTCACTTTCTGGGTAGATCTCTGTCATTTCTTTGAGCTATATAATCCCGCAATTCATCTTCTCGTACCCTTGAAAGGAAAAGTTAAATCTCATTGACGATAGAAATGTATTGTTTTAAAGCCATTCATGAAATTGTATAAAGTATAACAGTCTCACAATAACCTTCCAGAGTTGAAAAACCGCATTGAGTTTCCGACTCATTGCGTTACTTTGTAAAATACATTCTGGAGTAATAAAGACACGGTGAAAGAACGGCAGATCATCACCATTGGCATGAACTGATAAAATAAAAGAAAATCAACACAAGGGAAAGGGTTTAAAACAACTTGTCAAGAAAAGTCAATTACTTGGTTTATGTAGTGCAAAGTATCTAGTGAACATTTAATTTGAAAAATTTATCTAAAACACCCAACTGAAAACTTGCAACAATGCAAAACACTTTTGATCACCGTCTGCCATCTTCTTTTGTAATTCACGTTGTGGTGAAATCCAAACCCTTTCGGAACAATGTGATGAGTGTTCAGCATTTTGCAACATTAGTTGCCGTGAATTGATGTTACCTTGAAGCTAACAAACTGGTGAAACCTTATATTATCTAAATTGAGGTAAAAGATAACTCGCCGCTAAGTGGTCATTTAGTGTCACATTCATAATAATCAGTCAGGAAAATTTATCGATATTTTGAGACGTCTTCATCTGTCCCCACCAATTTGGTCAAAAATTGGAGAGCAGATGAAAACTGTAATTCGCAGACGACCAAAAAGCCCAATGTTTTTATCTTTGGTCCATCACAATAGAAGAATGACTTCCCTGCTACAATTAGAGATGTGGCGACGCCAGATCTCCACAATGTTAAAATAGCAATGTTTGCAAAGCGTAGATTTTATCTCATCCGCACTCATTGTATTTCAGTTTTATTTTTTTGTCGACATTACAACGCAATTAAAGTGTTATTGATAAGTTTAAATTTAATCTTTTCATATTTCCATTCATGAAGGGAAGTAACTAATTTTCCGGTTATCATTTTCAATTTTTAATGGTTCTTAATTCTGAAGCTTTTTGCAAAGATGTCATATTCTTGTAATTTGCTAGACTGGGTGTGATTTTGAGAAAATATGATACTACCCCTGTTTTTGTCGAAAATGATTTAAATTAACATACACAACAATAAGCCGAGAAAGCCAACATTTAATTGCAATCCATGTGCGTAAATGTGCAAAAACCATTTAACATCATGTATACTTGTAGGTATGGCCTTTGAACTAACCTTCAGAATCTCCATTAGAATTTTAAATGTGAAGAAGATTATCATTAATTGTAGAAGGTATTGGTTACATCCTCTCGTCGTTAATCATGCTATCTTAAAGATTGCTTTTTTGAAGAAATGGAATTTTTAAATGACGGCATTGGAATTGAATGAATTTTCTTATTGTTATCTATGAATACGTGCAAAATATAATAGAAGTGATAATAAATTGATTTTAAGGTAATTTAATTATCAGTTTTCATAATCTGAAGGTTATTAAACACTATTAACTCGGAATATTATGTTCCAATTTTAAACTGAATTGAGGAAAATCACAATAAATATTAGCAGATACATAAGAATACGGTGAGTTTTTGAATAAACGGTTTTTACATTGCAAGAACTTGACATCAGATCATATTTTGGAATTAAACCCCTTTCTTAACAAAGGGTTCACACAAACAAATAAAATAGTTCCTATTTAGTAAAGTAAAAAAGAATTTTCCGAATAATACTTTGCTAAGCTGTAAACATTAATATGACAATTATCTTTGACTGCACTGTGTTGAAAAGGAATCAATTACATGTATGAAGACTATTTTTACGTTTGACCATAGGATTCTTATTTTAAACAGTTAAAGAGATAAGTTTATAGAGAACAGAAGCGTATACTAGTCTATGATTTTTATTAATTACATGTTCTTCGACAACTATTTTGAGCTTGAAGTTTGTAGGGATGGTTTTTTAAAATTCTTGGAATATACAAGTTTACTTAATCTAAATATAATAATTGTCGACAATGTTTCCAGATATAGCCATAGATAGGTTCTTTGGGAATGTTACTCATATACAGTGTCTTCCAAATATTACACTTTTCGAGCTAATTAAATATTCATTTTACAAAACTTTGATAAGATGTGTATGAAGTTAACATAACTTTATTTTTCGTTTTTCTAAATGTTTCTTCCGAATGAAAAAAATTTAAAATCGACCGATTATAATTTTAAAGTTTTTTAGTGAGCGAGCATTTCTTATAAAGTCAATTTATATATTTAAGATAAAACAATCTGACATTTAGTTAATGATGTCCGATGAAAATGAGTTGTTTTGGAAAAAAATGCCCAATGAATTTATTGAGAAATGTTAGTCTATCAGTACAATTACCTAATGATTATATTGTAAGAACTGAAGTACAATTCTCAAACTCAAGTTTTATCATTTTCTTTAATTTGTAGAACTTGTAATTTTAGACCATCAGGAAAATATCTTCAATTGATTTGTTTCATTTTGTGTTCTGAAAAGTAAAAGTATGTACGTTTCAATTTGTTGTAAAATTGACAATGTATTTGTTGCTTCTATTCCGAGTGAACAGTTTATTTTCAAAAATATTCATAAAAATTAAGAGAACAGGTTGTATTGAGAAGATTAGCTCTTGTAATGTGTTAATGGTGCTATCAGTGAACATTATTACTTTACGAAAACATGTTTTGAGTGCTAAAAAGATGGCAAAATAGTAAATAGTAATTCAGAATTAGAAGAACGTTTCCTTAATGTTACAGACGAAGTGAACTGTGAAAACGATTCAAGTTAAATGTTAAAAGTTCAGAAAATACAGTTGCTATTGATGTTAAATAGATTGAGGTAAAGTAAGTTAAAAGTAATAGGAATTTTATGTAGGATTATTACTCTAGATTTACAGATTAAAACACTGGTCTGTTAATTTAGAAATACTTTCTTTAGTAATGTAATTTCCGATAGGCTATTAAATATGGAATGAGTATAAATGTACCACCTGCAAACTTTTTAAATGTAATGTTTTTAAGGAATAATATGTGATTAAAATAAGTTGAAGAGTAAAAGTTATATATTTTTGTCTCTACTTTTTGAATTGAGCTTAATGATTGATATGCTTATTTACTGCGGATAATAAAGCAGGCGATACAACAACGTGCATTCAAATAAGCCTTATAAGTTAATAAAACGATTATTCAACCAAAGAAATTATGCCATGTAACCGCTGGCATTTTATCATAATCTGTTGTTTATCTTTGCTTAAATTAAAATAAAGTTAATTAAAAGAAAAGAAAGCTCATATGTATACTACTGTAAAATCTTTAAATCATTTTTTTTAACTATTATAAATAAAGATGAAAAATCGTCCCTTGCATCAGGCATCGAATCATGATCGAAATGATTTTTTATTCAATAAAACCTTTTTAAAAGCAGGGTCAATTTATGGTCATACGCGTTGAAAGCAAAGATCCTTTTCCATATAAAAGAAAATGACCTGAACGGCAATTAAATCATCTGAACTTCACAATCTGCAGATGCTTCGATTTTGACTCCGGCGCGTGACATTGGCATTGAAATAGAAATAATTCTCTTCATTGGCTCACCCACGATTTTCAAATCAAAAACATGATAAAAAGACGGCAAGTTCATTTTTTGTAAAATCCGCATTGTGGTTCAGCAGAGGCAGACTGTCTACTGCACTGGAATTGTTGGCTTGATCTGAAAAAAGAAAGCGAAACAGTATTCATCGGGCATAAAATACAACACATTGTCCAGCTCTCAAAACAAGATCTGATAGCTTTAATTCTATTTTCCGTGTTCATCGATGGCAGTGAAGAGTTTTTCCTTCAAAAATTCTTTCAGAAAACAGTGATTTACTAACCACACGTCTTGTGTCGGTCAAAAAAAGAAAAGAAAGAAGAAAACTCCATTTAAAACAACGATCAAAGATAATATTTTAGAGAAAATAGGTCTACTTTGATGTCCATACAACACGACCATAACGTTACAGTATGGGCATTTTATTCACCTATTTAAAATATTGTCATTGATATTGACTGTAATTCCTTGTCATTTTTGTGATTTTAGTTTATCCTTTGTACATATAGTCTATTTTTTTTTTTACAGCAACTGCTGTTTATAAAAGCGCTTAATACTCGTCTTCGTGAACGTGAGAGAGTGTCATGGAAATGAAAAACGTATCAAATTATCAAATTATAGCAGAAAGTATACACCCTCTTTACACAAAATGTAAATATCTGTACAAGTAAAAACATGCCCTCATATTTTCCCATCGAAGTTACAACACAAAATCAACATTTCAAGGTAACACAACTGATTTTATAAAACATTCATTTTTCAGTAATTTGAACTGTATGAAAGGAAACTGAGCAGGCCATCAACGCCGAATTAAATATAAAGGAGTATTTATTCTGTAAGCTTTGTGTTTGCCTAATGATATATATAAATGTGAACCACACAGATTTTTAATGATGAAGACCAATTCTCAATAATTGCAAAATAAAAAATGATTTCATTTGAAACATTACAGTGGAAAACTTTTCTTTCTTAAAGCCAAGACGCCAAAATGAATGTGGTCTATATTATCTAAAATCTTAAAAAATGACACATTGCTGACAACTGAAACCACGCATTTAAATAAACCTAGAATGACGGAGCGAAATGTTTTGTACACTTATCACAAATACAATGCACAGCCTTTTTCATATTAGTTTGGCCAATTTGGTCGCTCTGGGTAGTCTGCTTCGAATTGGTTCTTTGAAGTTTTATTAATTTGATGTTTCATTTTTTAAAATTCTACATCAGTTTTTAAGTTTGAAGTTACGTATACATATCGTATCATTTTTTTACGGAAACTAATTAGATTTTTGTTTGAATGCATCGCGAAATGATGAAATAATAATTAGTGCACAATTTAAAAGCCCCAATATCGTCTTTAGCATACTATATAAAATTGGATTGAGTGTGGTTCATAGTGTGTTGGAAGTATATGAATTTGACTATTATTTGAACATGAATATTTAGTAAGATCTTACCAAGACATCCTTGGGTGGCGAAGCCACTTGCATGCTAAACACAGCACTAATCTTGGTTTTTTGAGCACCAACTTTTGTATAATTGGCGAGGCTTTTTTTTTGGTATTTTTGTTTTTAAAACAATCTTGCCGATTTGTAGATGCATAACAATTTTTAGTTAAGCCCAGCACATTCATTTTTGCATGATGTTTTATAGAATTTTTCCTTTTTCTAGTTATTTACATCTTAATAAACAGAATTAACATGTTTGATTTTAGATGATTGTTACACTTTAAGAACAATCCTATGATGAAATGGATAAACTTATGTGGCGGGTTTGTGGAAGTTGTTTTAACATTTTAACAATAACCGAATACGCTCTATTCATTGAAAAAAGTTCACGTAAAACGCATTCATGTATAGTACCGTGAACTCCAGATATACAGTCATGCCAAACATGATTGCTGAAACCATTAACATTGTGCAACCAATAGTTTTATCCTCCGTGATCAAAATGATTAAATCTATAGCAAAAGGCAAAACTCTACAGCTACGAGACAATTTAATTTCAACAATATCATAATACGCGAATTTCACTCGAAACGGAATTCATTAACCATTCAACGTACATAATATTGTTTATTCTCAGCATTTTGGCTTCGAAATGATTAACTTTGGGAAAAAATGGTTTCATATAAAAAAAATTCCATCCTTATATTTTACTGCAGTAATGACCTAAAGCAAGTATTTTGAAATTTGAAATTTGTTCACCAGAATTGTCAATGTCATTACAGAAATCACAATAATCAAAGTTTGAGTCGTTCATTAATTGCCCATGAAATCTTATTCCGAGCTTTTTAACAGGACCAAATATCATTACCAAACTTGTATTTTGGCGATTACGTTTCATTTTATCACTAGAAATAATCAAAATGCTACTGTTCTTTATAGTCCGTTTGCAATTTGATGAGCAAAGAAGATGAAGGGCAAGTGAGTAGTAAAGGGGCAATTTTCATTTTATGTTGGAATAACTGCCTCTGTCTAATTGTCTTGAAACATCGTTACAACTTTAAAGTTATTTTGATGCGAATCAACATTATAATGAGAGCTATACCGACAAAATCAGAGTTTATCAAGCGGAGTGGTCTTGTCTTTAGGACTATTGCAGTGTTTTTGTTCCTATTTAGTATACACATTGTAATTTACACTGTAACTGATTTTCAACTTTCTTCAAAATCAGAACTAAACTGTTAACATAATTTAAGCTTTTAATACATACATTTCTTTTCAAATATATTTTGCCTATTCATTGACTTGTGCTTATTTTGTCATAAACATTTAAGGTAAATGGCGAGAGATAATCGTTTCTTGAGAGTCAAAACATTGCGCTCAATTTAACATATGTATCTCATATCATCAAACGAAGGCAACTGCTTTCTGAGGACACGATTCGTTAATTTTTCAAATTTTGGAATTACGAATGTAACGCCTAGGCTAGAGAAATTTACAATTATGTCTTTAAATATTTAATCTCCAACCTCCATTGAAACATTAAATCAAAATGAAAGTCAGAGAGGCTTTTGTTAGACTATGGAAATGTGTTTGTACATACATAGAACTCTTCAACTTGCTTCGCGATTGATGATTTTTATAGACAACTTTCTTGTGGATACTCCATTTTTACTTTTTCTAGCGTTGCTTTATAATACTTGTATTATATTCATGGGTTTTTCTAAACAACGATAAGTCAAGATACAAATTCTGAAAAGAAAATACCATTTATTGAGATATTGCAAAAGGGATTTCTACTCCCTTCCCCCGAAAAAAAAAATCCCCGAAAACGATGTATCTGAAAATGGAGAGTAAAGCATAAACTTATTTAATATGACGGGAAAAAATATTTCTTTGAAGTTTTAGGTGTTCTCATTAAACCCAAAGTTTACTTTAGAACTCAACACTTAATCATTTCCACCTGTCTTGCGAATATCGTACATCGCTCATTAGATTATCACAGTAGATGTCTTCGTGTAGACCTTTCATTTAAAGATGCCTTTCGGATAATGAGTATAAACTAGTATGAACTGTCTGTTTAAACATGTTACTATTTCATTACTTCACCCGGAATGTATTGTCTCATGAACGTGTCAAAGAAAAGGCGACGCTTTACAAAGAGATGGCCAGATAAAATTTTAACTCGCGCCGAGTCAATTATGACTCCACGACTTTCATGATTGTCATCATTCAACACAGAACGCTTCACAAAGTGCAGATAAGAACATGATCTTGGTCCGATAAATGTTTTGATAAATTTAAACAAAAGCTTAAATTTTTTTGAATTGGCATTCTTTAAGAAACAAAAATGAAAACACGATTGACCACGCGACTTGAAGTGGCAATGGGAGTGATTCACGCTTAAAAGATTGAAAATGTTGAATAAGAAACATTCTATGTTTGTCAGATTGCAGGGGTCCAAGGTAATCGGTACAGCTCTTTCTTCCAGTTAAAAAAATCTTTAAAGTCAATTATAATTCAAGAATAGCTCTAATAGACGGAAATTTTTTTTTGACATTTGAAGAATAAATGTAATATTACTTACCGATGCGAAAAGATGACACGAAGGTGACTGTTGCAATTTTATACGAAAGTTTTTAGTTTCAACTCTTACGTACTCAATGAAGCAAATTTTTCCCTTTCAAAACAATTGTACAATGTGTAAATAAAAGTGTTTCGATGCGACGCAGATGAACCTTGAAGATAATTAGCTAAAAGGAATTGCTTACTTTATTAATGCTCTCTGAAATGGAAACACCTTAAACCTGCACAAGTATCACGCAAGATTATTTAATGAAAAAATTAATAAAATTGTAAAAACCGGTTTGATTGAAATGTAAATGGAACACTTTTATTAACCAGATATATGTTATTATAGAGTCAGTCGCTCCTTAGACTAGGATTTTGACGTCCCGGTCATCTATAGTTAATCTATTTGCATAAGGTTTGGTTATTTCTATTTTTAAATAAATCAAGTAATTTGCATTGGATCAGTGTCTCTCTTAAGTAAATGGACTAAGTTTGCATTGAAAATTTTGAAAAGGTGTTTCGAATTAGCAGGAAGAATTACCAAAGTTTTAAAGTTTTAAGAATAATTTCCCCGTCAGGTTCTTGAACTGGCGCCGGGAAATATTTAACCAGGCTTCCATAGATGTCTTTAGTTGTTCATCTGTTGCCTTTCTGTATAGAGACATATTTGTCGAACACTTTAAACCCGCTGTAGCGCTCATTTGTGGTAATCTACTTGAAACACTAGAATGCTGTCAACAAAATATAACAGATTTAATCGAAAGGAAAGATATGGTGATAAATTTCCCCCTACCACACGTTTATGCTTTGTTTTTCTTTGGGATGGGTAAAGAAACACTATCTCATTGTAAATACCGATTATGTCTGCACTTTTCCCACTTTTGATTTCTCGTTGATCCGGTTTTTTTTTTTTTTTTTGCTGAAACAATTATGCAATCTCAAAAACGTCAAGATGACAGTCATATATGATCACTATTGGGATTTAGTTCATAGTGACAGAAAACTGTGAAAAATAAACAGACAGCAATTAAAACATACGTATGTGATAAATCATCAATAAAATTGATAGGAGAGAGAGAGAGAGAGAGAGAGAGAGAGAGAGAGAGAGAGAGAGAGAGAGAAATTTTCTGATTTGGTAATCTATCACAATGGTATTTGAATGATATTTGATAAAGTATATTTATATTTAAGTAAATGTAACAAGAAGTATCTTTGATTCCCTGATTTTCCTACCAAATATTCATCGAATACATCTGATCATCTTTTGATCATGTTGAGCCAAGCCCTAGACGTCATACCAAGAAGAAAATAGACTCACATGAAACAAAGCGAATAAAAAAAATTTTAGTCTTTAGAAATGGTAGAAACGAAAATAAATACATTTATATGGTAAAGCTAAGTTTAATGGGACTTCATCATGGTAAAAAATTGCTGGGATTAGTCCATTCTTTAACAAAGTATGTTTACAAAAGATAATATTTTATGATCACAATGCATTAATATAATAGTCTCAGAGCTGTCTAATGTTATGTTCAAAATATACATGAGTACATGTTAACATATACAATGTTCAATAAAACAGCTGAATGTCATGCTATTTGTATAATAACTGCAATTTCCAACTGTCTCATTGGATTTTCATTGCACCTACGGTAAACCCTTCTTCTTACAGAAAGAAAATGGGTATATGGAATACATGTTATCAAAATTTGTTTTCAACATAATATTGTTTCCGCTTACATTCTCATAACCATTGTCTCTTGGAGGTTGTACCCTTAGTACTTAAATGTATCTGACCATAAAATAATTTGTTCAAACGAGTTCAAAATAAATCACATTTTTCGACTCAATGATTAGATATTAGACTGTAGCGTCAGTCGGACACTGCAGCGTTTAAGAAGCATTTTTGAAACTTTATTTTTTATCGAAAGAAGTGTTCTACAGAAAAAGAAAGAGCTTTGTCCAGTTAAATAAAAAAGTTAATCTGACCATGGTTCAAATAAAATCGTAGAAAGGTGATGGCGGCTTCACTACCCGTGGTCAGAGAGCGCTCCCTGTCGCTTTGCACTAGCTTTGACAAACGTTTCTACACCTGGATTGTAGTTCACTTTTATGGAACCCTTCACAAACGAAACAGAAACACATCTTACCGTGGTTTTAAATAATGCAGTGATTTTATAAGATTAGTATCCGCTATTCTTTCCAGTAATTCGCTGGAATGTCCTACGGCGGCCAGGGCCGTAGAGTTCACCTTATCCAAATTCATTTTCTGGCTGGTTAAACTAAACTTCTCTAAATGTATCTGAGATCACTATTAAGTGTCGTCGGGTATTCTATTATATGAACAGAATTAAAGACTGCTGACAACCAGGGTATCCTTTCAAAAGATACAGATACGCGCATAGGAGGCATTGCAACTTCCGCTGACCAGATCGCTAGCTGATTTCTTATAGGACTCACATGGGTCATCAGGTTTTACCCCTTATAATTAAACGATAGCCTGGACTATAAAAGGAAACTAAATAATAAATATTGAATTCGAATTGGAGTTAATAAATCAAGACGAACAAAGAAAAAAAGTGTTATCTTGTTTTTTTTTTAAGTAGAAAGCTTAATTTTTTTTCAAGCAGGTTAAGATAATTTTCTGTCAAAAATTTATTGCAAAACAGTTATAGAAAATAACAAAATTCACCTTATCTTACTCATCTTGAGCATTAGCTCATCAGTTGTTTATTGAAAAAGATAGTAGATATATCTATATACCAAGAAAGCAAAGAACAAAAATATGTACAAATATTGTACCTCTAGCTTGTTTAAAAAGAGGACCATTTGTTAAATATCATACGAGAATTTAATTTAAAAAAATAAAATTCATGTTGACGATAATTGTTAAAATTACTTCAGCTGCTCAGAATGCTAGATTGAACCTTGGAATATTTCTGTATCTGAATTTAATCGCAAAAATACACTGCTACTCGAAATGTCAAAATCAATTTTAATTCCCAATTGTAATAAGTACTTATGTTTAAATATTCTATGCTTAAAACTTGTTCTTTTTTTTTTGGCAAAAAACTACTATTTATCTATCTACCTCAATCAATTGCTAAGCAGTTAAGGCAATCTAGACTAAAATAAAAATCAGTTAGCTGCGATCAAAGATAAGGACACGATATCACTTTCATTTGATAGTTACCAAGAAAAAATTCAGTATCTTTTTCAAGATTCGATAAATTTCATCAATACCTTCTGTTGCACAATGTCTGGAATGGTCAGTTAAACACGAATTTGAATTTACATTAAGATTATATTTCAGTCTGATAAACCTCTTCAGATCAGAAGTGCCGAGATTTCAAATCTGTCGATCATTATCGTATGAAAGTCGTCAAAGACTAGCAACATATTTCATATAAGGCATTACGTGGTAAGACCAATTGTCAATAACGCCAACAATTGAAAAAGACACAGTATTGAGGCCTTTAGAGATCTGGGCGTGACTGTTTTATTAATAGTGCTCGCCTTGTGTACATTACACAGTGCTGGGATGTACGTTGACACTGGAATATTATGCAATTAATTATACCCCTTCTGTTGTTATACAAACTGCGCCAACTGTGAAAATCTTTTCTGAAATAAATGTGAAAAATGAATATAGTGAATGTTCATTTTGTCTCCTTATCTACTAGGCTATGATTACAAAACGAAGCAAAACGATGACATCTTTGACACTTAAAAAGAAACAATTTTAAAGGCCTTTTATGTATTTTCTTTTCTGTAAATAAAGAATAATTAAATTTAATGTTATGTTTGTATCTTTTGCTTGGAACAGCAGGATATACAACAGTAAAACCCCATAAGAACGATGTGAACCGTCAAATCGGGCTGTAAACAGGTCCTGTAGTCTAAGGTAATAATATTTTTATTAACATAGTTTGTGTTTAATATAAAGAAAGCTTGAGACATTTCAAACCACATCAAAATTCTTTATACAAATATTTGCAAAGTCATTTTTACGGTGTTTCACGATGAATGTAGGCTCATATTGTATAAGTTATCATATCTAGATTAAAGTACCCTAAATTATTTTGCAACATTTAATACTTTTATAAATACTTTTACTGTCTGTGTTATATAAGATAAACCTTAAGATACAATCTGAACAAAGGTGAGGAGAACTAGGGAGTTGGATATCTTACACCATTGCATTACCATGTATCATCTTATTCATAGGGGCGGTTGATATAATGTTTCTCTATAAACTGTCATATATCATTACCAGATTAAAATGTAGTTAAAGATGAGCGTTGAAAAAAATGCCATTCATATATTCTGCAACTGTAAACTTGTATCTAGTCATTTATGTGCAATGTCATTTTTCTATTCTGCTCTCAGAATTGTAGGTTTGACGTAAGTGATATATTTTTTTAATTGAACTAAGTATGTATGAATAAATACAATGATAAAAGAAAATGCAATCTTGTTCCTTTTTTTCTCCTTTCATTTATTGACATATAAGGTAAGTGAAATAACCATGACAATATACACAAGGTGATGAAAATAATTTAACAATATCGTAATGCTATTTACAACTTTATCTATGCTAATATAAATGTGTACTTCTAAGCACTGACGTTTCGCCTATTGTTCAGTCCAGACGCTTCTACATAGAGCGACTTGCAACAAATGCCACGACCAAAAGCACAGATACATTATGAAACAATCTCGGTGTTTCCTACATCAAAGTGTAATGTTATTCAAATAGTTAAATGCGATCACCACAGCATGAAGATAGTTTATGTCATCTCATTATTCAGCGATGCAGCTTGACTTCTCCGAGTTGGATGAGGGGAAGGGTTTCGTGGTGCAGCAAGGACACATGGCATAATGAAAAGGTTTGGCGCCATTTGAAGATGAATTTAAACCACTGTAATTCGAGTAAGCTGCGCCCAGGGTTAGCCCGGGTAAAACAGGAGGGTAGGGCATGGCAAGCAGTCCTCTTCCACCCATACTTCCCCATGCATACCTCATCGAATTTAATGTGTGTGCGTTAGCAAGTGTGGAGATTGGAGAAAATGCTGATCGAAGGGATGAATTTGTCATGGTAGACACTAGGCCAGGATGTGGCATGAATGAACTAGATGAGGTAGACGTCGCCGATGATTGGTCTGTACCGTGGTTACTTAAGACTTGTTCTATCGTCTGCACTACATCACCATTGCAGCCTTGCAGAATGAGCTGAAGTACACTTCTTTTCATGTGTGGAAACACCCTTTGAAGCATTTCTATGGGATTCTTTTTGGAGTTACCTGCGAGAAGACTTTCCTCGAAGGGGGATTTTGGGAAGGGTTCAGGTTTTTCATCGCTAGGTGAGGGTGGATCTGCAAGTTTTGGAGATGTTGGAGGCGATGTTGAATCGGCGGGAGAATTCGTCCTCTCGTTCAAATCTTCTGATGAACATCGTGAAACCGGAGAATCGGTTCTGGAAGAGTCTAGCTTTTGTCGTTTTGTAGCTGAAAGTGGAAGATAGTTAATTATAAATAAATGATGAAAATAAATTAAATTTTTATTGTCGTTTTTATAGAGTTTCTTGTCATATAAAGATTTTAAAAAGAGGTAAATATAAGTATAATGCATTCATTTTCTACTTTTCATTAATTTATTATCTGACATTTTTAATTTGGTATTTCTTAATATATAGTTAAGCAAACGAAATTGATTTAAACCTTTCATTGGAAAATAGAAAATAGTTATAAGAGACACTGCTTGATTTAAAGTTATACATTTTCAGTGTTATTAATGTTTAATGGAATATTTCAAATAAAGAAATGGCTGTTTTATTTAGAATTGAATATGAATTTATATTATCTTAACAACAATTTTTTTTTTATTAATTTTGAAAATAATAATTAGCATACGGATTATATTATATTTTAAATGTTATTTTGTTCTAGAAACAAAATCTGGTGATTAATATACATAATTGTAACATATTATCATAAATTTACTTTAATAAAAAGAAAGAAAATGATGAAAATCTCAAATAATTAACATATAATATAAAAGTGAACATCATTATAATTTATAATGATTAAAAAGAATGTTTCTGGATCCTGAAAAGAAAGGAAAAAGATAAAAAGCTAAACAAATCATACCTGGTCCATCCTCTCTGTCACTTCCGCTTGTATCAACCACTTTCTTGGCATCAGGAAACATAGTGATAGTCTCAGGATTCAACTGGAGGAGACCATTAGGTCCATAGAGCATCCCCAGTTCCCTGGCCTCGTTCTCCTCCTGGGCTTGCTGTCTTCTGAGCGCCACCTGAGCTGCCATCACGCGTTGTCTTTCTGCTATCAGTGTGCATTTTGCACACACACAGTCCCTCCATCTACAATACCGCTTGTGTCCTTTCAAGGCGGATACCACTCCGTGGTTTCTGCACCTTGCACATTTTGGGGTACGTGGGTATCTATCGGATGCTCGCATGAAAACGGAGCCATGGGAATCACCTTTTTCTTCGTCCGAACTCATTTTGCAAATATCTTCTGGTTTTCTTTAAAAGACTTCCTTACGTTAAAAAAAAACCGCAGTGTCTTTGCCGATTTTGCTGGTTGTTGTAAAACTCCCTTCTTGTATTTTTGCCTTGAAGGACTGTAAATGATATTGATCCCTCGCTGACACGAGTCTTCTGAGGGTTGTCGTCTGCTCCCGGTTCTATTTGAAAAGTTCTGATTATGTACCGGAAAGTACCCGCCCATTAGGGGCGATTAAGATTTGTTATCAAGGGAAAAATCACTATTAACTGTTTGTCGCCTTGTGATTGGCTAAATGTTGTCAGAAGTCCGACTCCTGTATTTGCTTCATTAAATGATTGAAGGGTGTGCGAAGGACGTTTATTTTGTTGTAAATGAAATTTCACACACGACGCTGAAATCCGATTCAAAAAATTTTAAACTTCACTTAGGCGACATATACTGCCACCGTTGGTTAATACAGATATTTAAGTAAGAAAACAAGCTATATAATTAAATTTTGATTTAAAATGTTTCCGTTCAAATTAAAACCGCATATAATTTCTTTGGTAGCATAGATAAGTATAATACTGTTCTTTCCGTTGATTTAATGAATTGATTTGAAGTCAGAGAGACAACGAATATTTCATAAAACATCAAAAAAACATCAAAAAAGTGCCGTTATGATATTTTAGTTGAGAGCAAAATTGTTTTATCTCTAAATTACTCCTTATCTAAGACGTTGTTGTTTAGAAGGTAATTTTATTTAGCAAATCCTTAAATGTTATTGAATCAGAAAGCACCTCTAATTTTGCTAAATCTATATACAGAAAACTATTTTTTTTAAAATACACTCTTTTTGTTTAAATCATAGTATCAATAACTATTTAATTTTATGTATGTACAATGCAAATAAATAATATATGCCTAATTTGTATGGTATAAGTCCTTGTGATAGAAACATAACATCTTACAAATGGTAACTTTAAAAAATTGTCAAAAAGCTAACAAATTTTATCCTAAGATAATATAATTCAATTTTTCATATGTTTTGAAATTATTCACAAATAATGCGTATGGAGAATAGAAATAATTTATTTATCCTAAAAACTACATTTGGCTCTTGGATTATTTTCTCTTTAACGGCCCCTTTAAACTATCAATAGCATTTGAGTCTCGATGCTTATATTAACGTCAAGTATGACTCTTCTTCCTGGTGTAGCATTAAAGACAATGACATTCTGATTTTAATCACGGTAAATTTTTTTTCATTTCAATCGTTTTCTTTGTGTCCTAAAATTGCATTTGGCTGTGTTACCTATGTGTTCCTTTACACGCACAGAATAGTCATAATACATGTAAAGATAAAGATGCATTTTATTGGGAATCATTGTAACTTGTGAGAGACCATTAATTTGACTTTTTCGGAAGACTTAATTAATTGTTCAGCTGACCCTATAGCGCCCACAAAACCTTGCTCCTTGGATTCCACAATAAGCATGCATGTTCTACTCATTGAATAATACTGACTTATCTCCCAATCTTAAAACACGTGTCATATAAAATCAAAAGTATACACAGTATCATGAACTAGCGACGACAAAATATTACCGGTTAAGACGACAATTATTTGGACATTATCAAGAAAAATATGGTATTTTGATGTTTATAGAAAATTTGAGTTCACCTCTGAAACTTTTAATTTTTCCAAAATTCATACGTTGATAAAATCCTAATAATGATTTTTATGGAAAAGAAGAAAAGAAAAGAGTTTGTGTGAGAACATTTAAAAATTAAACAGTCAGCAGTGAACAATGCATGGATAAGCACTTCCAAGATCTGATTTTTAGAATATTACCTAACTAATACGCAAATATTACCGTGCTACAGATAAATGATCAATATTTGAATTGTCAATTAATATCTACATCAAAGTGTTCAAACCATTGGAATCGATTATAAAGGCTCCACCATAAGCTACATCTGTTTAGTTGTGATAGACCGCATCGCATTATTAGTTTTGTTTTTTTGTGGCAGTCCGCAAAGCTTGCAATTTCTCTTAAGAAACTCTGTGATTATTTCTAGAAGTCATCCCACTTGATGGGGTAGCTGTCAGAAGGAATATGTCTTTCGTTTGTCAAACATAAAGACCTGGTATGACCACCTAGTGATCTGTGTACTGCTGGCAGTGTTAGAGCCGGAAAACAAGAAAAATCAAAAAGTAAAAAAAAACCCAGAACAAAACAAAAAATATTAACCCCGAAACCAGACCAATTTTGCTGATTAATATGGCAGAAATAAAATGCGAAGATGCAGCATGTCTCCTCTATATTATTCTTGCCCCAGGAAGGGGACAAATTACAAAGTATCCGATGTCTGACCGTCTGTCCGTGTGCCTCCTTGTATATAAGATATTATATTCAATATTCCTTAAAAAAGTGACCAAAAATAAGGTATAGTTACTCAAACATTAGCAATTTGAATGACGTAAGTTATAGATAAAACTCAAGATAGTTTGTAGAATTGGTTTGCAATCCATATATAGGATATGTGAATGGTGTTGAACGAATATATTTATTAGCTATCTCTGTTTAATAGAACACGTTTTGGACGTTATCGTTGGTTAATCTTAGATTGGAGTTGGATGATACGACTGAACGACTACTAGCAAAAAGATGTTGCAGGGTGCAGCCTTGGAAGGAGACCGCCTTGCAGTGGTTGTGAACAATTACAAAATAAACAGTTTGCATTAAATCAGGTAGTGATAAAAAAGAGCTTATAGATGCTACATTAAAAAGCAGCCCTCAATCAATTATGCCATGATAATGAGGCACCAGGCTGTGACGCAGGAAGGACACATTTCATTATGAGTAACCATCGGCCGCAGTCTGTAGCCGCTGTGTTTCACCCGATCCGACACCATGATAAACCCAACCTTTTGGATTCTCTGTCGTTTGCAACATTTCTTAACTATACAGCCAAGCAAAACCCATTGATAACCTAGATAGTTTCTATATTCTCTTTTGGAATGAAGGTCCTCGAACAGATTTTCCGAGTGAATGAAATGACGTCATAAAGGCAACACCTGAATATATAAAAATCAATTAGAAATACAAAATACGCCATGAATTGCTTGTGGACAAAGTCATCTTACAGGGGTCCTTTTTCAGAAATTACGTATTAACATGGTTATTTTGTTATGGTTGTACACCTAAAAGTAATAAATTTTCGCTTTAAATGGTCGTATTTTTGCAATGAAATATGCGTTTCCTGTCTTCAGTTTGCGTACGTATTTGGTTTCTTCAATAAAAAATTCTCAAGGCAAAGGGGATCATCTCCTTTTTCAGATATAAACGAATTAAACAAGTATAAAAACGCAAACGACGGGAAAATCATTTTCATTTTTGTTTAGATTTGATAACATCTGCAAGTGTTTCTCTTCTGCTACTCTCCCACCATTATCCACAAAAGAAAAGCAGGTAACCGGAGGAGGGGAATTTAATCTTCAAACCATACCCATTTATCATGAATTCTGAGTAAACGAGAAGGGATACCTACCTAGTGGGTGAATATGACAAAAGAAATGTGTCAATAATATGAAACTGTTACATTTTCTAGCGCAATCGTCTTAAAGATAAAAAAGGGGCCCCGATTTACTTTGGAGAAAATGTATTCTTTAACTTCGGGGAAATGCACAATGTTTAAAGGAACCAATTAAAAAAATATATGATACTTTATTTGTAGTTAATCAACTGCAGTTCTTGAGAGTGAATTCAAACTCAAACTGATGACCAGTATAATTTACATGTTACATTCTATATGAGAAAATACTTTTAGGATGTTTCAGCCTAGCTTTACTTCATTAGGTTCATAATAGTGTCATCGTGTGCGTTTCAAAACAAAAGAACTCCTACTGATGCCATACCCACGATACTGCGACAATGGTGAAGGATGGTGAAGTTTAAAAAATCTATAGTTACCGTTTTGCCTTTCAAAGGTCATTAATTCGAACTTGTTCTTTCAATCTTGTCTGTGTACACATTATACACAATTCTGTTTATCTACTGTGTCTTCTAGACATTGAAGTTTTGAATGTTTGACTTTTGAGAGCATAGCAAATTAAAAAACCTTATAGTGTTTGCAAAAACGATATTGTTAAACCCTCTTGTCAGGTTAGGTTTCGATGATGAATTATTTCATCTAACAACATTTTGATAAATGGTCGTTCGGTATTTTAAAAATACTTCAGACTTATTTCTTTTCGTTGCATATTTAATACGTTTATAAGAAGATATATCCGCAGAAGTGTTTCAGGGGATAATGTTTCAAGATTTTTGAACACTCATCCATCAAGGTCTAACTGTTATAGTCTAAAAATGCTAATCAAGTGTACATTGCTTCGGTACCAAGACGAATTGTTATTCCACGTCCAGGAACGGTAATCATTAAATATTTAAACACCAACAAATCTCATATATCTCCTGTTTTGTAGCCATATCCGCCCGTACCGTTCGTCCGTCCGTCCATCCATCCATCCATCCATCCATTTTTATTGAGGTTTACGAAAGTGTCATACAAAAATAAGTTGATAGAATTTAGATCAGATAAGAAAGCTTCCATTTGGTACCTGTATTTGTAATATTGTACAATCGAACATTGCATTTTATATGATCCGACACTGAGTACTAACTACGTATACATGTATAGTATACGGAAGCAATTGGTCAGGACATTTGAAAATGTAACAGTCATTATCGATGTTTTAAAGGATTCGAAAGGCAACAAAAAGATTATTTATAGTAACTTAGTCAACCACGATAAATATCGAACGAAGTTTGTTCTTTTCACTGGTAAAATTAACAGCATGTTTACTTATTGTGTCCCAAAATACATGTGAGAAAATATCCTGACATGAATCACCGATTCATGTTCCCTAAACATCCATTGGGTGTAATGGAAAAAAGTGATGCCTGCAGTACAGTGTTAATACTAAAAATGTTGAAAAACGGGGGATTTTTTTTTATCGAGATAATATGCGATTTTTTTTTTTTTACGTCAATGGAGATCTTACTGGACCCTGATTGTAAAGCCCTTTATCATGCACAAAATGTTGGACAATTACTAGAGTGGTCACTCTGTATTGTAATAAATGACCACTGATTCTGATGAGAAACGTCAATGTCCATTCAACAATATAATATAAATAGGCTATTCATGCAGTCCTTAGCAAAATCAAAAATTTGGACATGGAAGTCTCCTTGCACATAGAGGACTTATTTCCGTATTCTTTGGAAAAGAATGATCTTTACATTTATTTCTTTCTTCGGTCTTTTTGACAGATTTCAATAAGGTTCGGCACAGGGCTAATTCATGCAGAAGTCCCCCATGTGAATCTGACAAACCGACAAAATAAGGAGCATTTGTAAACAGTAATTACAGACGAATCTCTCTCTTAATTGTTCTCAAATCGTTTGTTTCTCCATAGCAATGACGGTCTGCAACATATTGAAAACGATTGCTTTGGTAGAAAACTTCACTATTTGAACATTACATTTTCTACTTTGCGAATTTGACCGGAATAGATTTTGTTCTGTCTCTGATACAATACATTACGAGGCATTTTTCATTTACGATCTGTCACGCTTTTCACTCGAACATCTTCGCAAGAATTGTTTTTTTTATTTCATCTTAAACTTTATATCTTTTATTATATTCGGTGTTTGTCTTGGTGCTTCAAGTTGTGACAAAATTAAAAAAGAATGATTGCTGAGGTGTCGGCTTTTGAAAACAATTTAGAAAATTTATGTCATAATATTAATTTTTTTCTCTAAGGAAAAAAGAACGCAATGAATTTAACAAAACGTTGTACTAGAAATATATTAATGGTAACTTCTAATAAAAGTCTCTTGCACCTTGTTGAAAGTAAAAATGTATATATTGGAGTGGAACAATAAAGGATGTATATTTTAATAGAACAAAAATAGTGCACAATTGTCGTCAACTTCGTGGGAAATGTATTTTTTTCCAATTTAAAGTTGTGATCCATTAACAAAGAAAAGTCAAATTAAAAATATATTAACGCACCTGTGAGCTTTGGTTATTTGCATTTCTAGCCTGTTGCTTTTGTAGTTGATCATCTTCAGAACCACTGTTTAAATATATTTTATTAAATTAGAAATCTTGGCATAGAGAGCAAGAACGAAAGAATCGCAACATGAGTAAAATCGATATTTAACTTGAAACACCCCTTTTGTTGTGGGGTAAATGCAGAGAAAAAGTATCTCACCACAATCAATGCTGAATGATACTTTTACACAACCCTTGGCTTATACGTGTTGTAGCATTCTAGTGCTGAAATAGAACCTTTCACGTACTTCAGGTCTGTGCCAAGTATCTGTTATAACGGAGAGTGAGAGCGATTTGTTCTTCAAGTGGTGTCCTACCAAACCGTGAGTCTTCTACGCTTTCCAAAGCGACCCCTCTGCTTATGAACATTGAAGATTCGAGGGGACTCGAACATTTTATTAAAACTTGTTGAACGTAATTAATGTACTTTCAAGAGATGGCATCGTGTATGGGTTCTTTATAAATGTGATCGATTCATTATCTCTGTTTAACTTTTAATTGCTGCTTAAATTTGATAGACTTGAATTCAATATGGAAAGTTTGAGAAAAAAAATTGAAAACCTGTTACTTAATTCTAACTGGCATAGCGATCCCCCTCTGTGCTAATTCTTTCTTCGGTTGTACATATATGTAGTACTATTAATTAAATGTATTTGTGGGATATGTGTGCTAATGTATTTTAAACGCAAATCATAAAATTCCTTTTTCAGAAAAATATTCTACACATATTATAGCAAATTTCTAGTTTGACAATCATTCTTAAAACATGCGCTTTGAAAGGTTTAAAGATTTGTATTCATCAGGAACGAAAAAATACTATGTATTCAAGACATAATGTAATTGTTGATTGGAACAGTCAAACGCATGTTTTACTATAGTATATGCGCAAGTACTGACATACTAATTTATTTATATCTTTAATTGTGTCGCGAGTAAAAAAAGTAATATTCAGTCTGAGCTTTCGCTTCTCAAGTTGATCTGAATGAGTAAACGAGATTTTTTCTTTATCGTACAGTCGGCGAAGCATCTATAAGTTAATATTACATTACTCAATCTTACTAAGCAAACAGCCATATTGACTTTGAATACAGAAAATTATTAGAATTTGATTGACTTTCATATTATGAAATACACATTCGTCTCAGTATTTGCATGATATTGTCAACCTTTTTCATTTAGGGCAGACTGGATGTATTTTGCTTTTAAATGACATTTTCTATTTCAACGAAATGGAAATCACAGTGCATGTTCACAGAATGATTGCGACAAGACGTAATGTTAAATGTCTAGTTGTGTCCCCCAAATCCTGAAAATATATGTCGTTTGGTGCTATGTATGTAACCCTGAAAAAAAATGAAGAAAGATACATAATTATGTAAAATATGTATGTATTTGATGGGTAAACATAAAAAATATTAATTACGTTAATTCTTATTAAAGTGTTAATTAACGAGTTAATTATAAGTGATATTTAAAAATTCAATTTTCATTGCACATATAAGTTATAAGGATTTTTTTTTAGCATTGGCAATGATGTAAATGTATATGTAATAGTGGGTTACCCGCAGTGTTACACAACCACCCCCCCCCCCCCTTTGTTTCCTCTTCCTCAATCAGCTGTATTTTAGTATCATCACCAATCCATGTCCATTTGAAGTCCCACTCAGTGTCTTCATCCCAGCTTAACCCAACACGTTTCTACAACATTCACTAAGAGTATTAAACTCCATTAAGTGTTTTAGTCCAATTGAGTGTTAGTGTCCTATCCTTCCCTTATACTGTCCGAATCTCAACTCCTACTTACATGTGGTGTCAAAAGGTTTTCTTTATGTCGCAACAATATTTGAAAGTCCTGATCAAGGTATATTTAAACAAGTAAACATTTATTTTCTCATTTCTATGGTGGAAAAGAGAAAGAATAAAACGTAAAACTCTAATAAGACATGTATCAGATGGAGGGATTTGTATCACTGACTTTGAACTACATGTAAGGTCAAAGCTTTAAAAGCATCATGGGTTTCAAAACTTATTCAGTCTAATAATGATTTAAACGCTTGTATAGAAAGGTATAATGTAGATTTATCTTACTTATTAAAGACTAATATAACAAACACACAAGACCTAAATATGAAATATCTCCCAAAGTTTTATAAAGAAGTAATGTATGCTTTTAATGAGTGTAAATACATTGATCAAAAAAATATCCAGTTTCAAAATATATGGTTCAATAGAAACATAGCTTATAAAGGAAAAACGTTGTTTTTTCCAAATTGAATTAAAAGTTGTTTTAGGTATGTGAGTGAACTTTTTAATTCAAATGGATTCAAAACAATAAATGAAATTAAAGAGAGTCTTATATCTGCAAAAAACTATCTATGTGAATACATAACTCTAAAACGTGCCCTTAGAAAACATGCCTCTAAAATAATCTTACAGAATATAACACATATGCATAATAGCACTACAAGGTTGCTTTTCAATTTCAACGGCTATTTTGAACATGTTGAAGGGAAAAAATCTAGATTTTTTTTTTTTTACATCGTAATGCAAAAAAACTCAAAGGAACCTAGAATGGAAAATGTTTGGTCCAAACTTTTTTTTGTATTGATGACCGTCAATTATGGGGAAATATCTACCAAGAAAAAGTGAAAAAGATCTTTGTTAAAAATGTATCAGAATTTAATTACAAATTAATGCATAATATTTTATCTTGCAATAAATGTGTAAGTAAATGGAAAGAAAATTTAGACAAAAAATTGTCTGAACTGTAATGTAGAAGAAGACATTAAACATCTTATTTTTTATTGCTGTATATCAAAACCCATCTGGAAGAAAGTATCTGAGATTCTAAATATAAATGTAACATGGAAAGTTATTGTTATTGGTTTTCCAGCATATTGCAACAAAAACACTTTTCTCTTTAATAATGTTTTATGTTTTGTGGCTTATAAAATGTACAAATACAAAATGAAGTGTAGAATTTTGAATGGCATTGTAACATATAATGGTTTATTATGTTTCTTGAAAAGTGCACTCGCAATTTTTTATGACAACTAAGTCAGCAAAAAGCATAATGTTTGATTTTGAAATTATTAATACATTGAATGAAAAATTGTAATTGTACTTCAAATTATATCCTGGCCTCTAGATTATTAAACTGGTAGGGGACTCTCTGGACATTTATACTGATATCCCCTACACATATATACCTGGAAAATGCTGTTACATGCACTTGCTATATTTATGTACAAATCTAAATATTATTATGTATATTTTTTAAGAGATTGTTACAACCTGGGTTTTTTTTGTTTCTCCATTTTTACTTTATCCATGACAGCTTATAGCTGAAAATTTACTTGTATATGTACACTATTTTTCCTGAAATATTTTGTAACGAAAAAAATATAGCTCTTAAGGTGACCAGACCTTTAGATAATTAAGCTGGTAGGGGGATTCTCTGGACATTTATACTGATATCCCCCTACACACATAGATCTACCAGAGAAATATACCTCTGTTACGTATAATATCTATAAATTCAAATACAAATCTAAATATATGTATGATATTTATATGTTTTTGATGAAATTGCAACAACCTGTTTTTTTTTCTTCTTCTTTTCTTTACTGTACAAATGTCATACTTAGCCAGTGACATCTCATAACTTACTTGTCAATATATAGTTTTTTCCCTACAAAATTTTGAAACGAAAAATATAATTCCGGATTGTATGTTTCACTTAAGCCTCTGCGCAGGCATTACCTTCTATTTTGTTACACACACACACACACACACACACACACACACACACACACACATATATATATATGATTGAATATATATATTTTTAAAAAAAGTGTTTCAGTCCAGTTGAGTGTTAGTGTCCTGTCCTCCCCTTAGTGTCCAAATCTCAACTCCTACTTACATGTAGTGTCAAAAGCCCAACTCAGCGCCTTCATCAAAACTCAAGGCCCTTACACCTACTCATTATCTTATGTTCAAATAAATTTCCTTAGCCCCACTCAGATACCTCACCTTATTAATAGGTAAATAGCCAGCGTTATTACAATACTGGCTAATCTTCAGAGAAACGTTTAAAGAGCGACAACTTTATATATAATGATATGCTGTATTTACACAAAACGTGTGCATTCTAAATTTGACCGTTGTTCAAAAATTTTGATTTTTTTTTTCACGATTGAATTTATTTAAAAAATACGATTCTACATGTAGAGTATCAATATGAAACAATTACAAAGAACAACATAATTATATATTCTCATATTATGTTTTACATATACAATTTGATTTCAAACTTATAAATGATATTTCAGTCATGTTACTTTATTGGATAAAATCCAGTCCGATGAACGATCTCAATGCAACCGACCGATCAATAAACACTCACCTTTAAATATTATGTCCGACAAGGAAATGTGACTTACCATATAGAAGTACTTTATTTAACAAGCACTGCTATATTAGCTATCAAACTACACCTGGATAGATTTATTGTTTAAAACGCATGCAGTGGAATTGAGTCAGCGTTGTTTTGTTTAACTTTTTATTCTTTGGAAGAGTTTTATACAGGTGACTAGGAACTCATACAATATTCGATACAGATGAAAGAAATGCAGCTCAGCAAAAGATCAACAGGTGCAGGGGAGGGGGTGTTGAACCCGCCTCCAAAGAACCCCACCCCCCTCCCAATTAAAAAAAAAGAAAAACTCCAAAAAACTGCTTTTAAAGTTCAATATAATATCGTCCTTTACATAGATAAATATGTTCAATTATCAATCTTGGTCACATGATATTTCATTATGTATGTGCAGTACTGGATACTGGATAAGACGACAATAGAATTTATTATACCTCAATATGATTATTCTATATAACGCATCATCTGATTGGTCTAGAGAGTCACGTGACAGGGCGAACAAAACGTCGTGTCTCACCTCTTCGGGAATCTCGGGATTTTTCATTCCAAAAGTATGAAAAAGCCAATATGAGCATACGATGTTGACAAATATGATTAAATCAAAAATATTTAAGCATTTAAATTCTCTTTTTACCAAAAACCAATTTTACTATATTTGCTTCGAATTTGTGAAAGAAAACAGAGACAATATAAAATAAAACCCAAACAATCACGACGTTATTGCTTTCCACAAGTCGAAAAATTATTAGAAATCGATGTATTTTGTATAATCATATGTTGTTCGGTATAATAAAACATTTATTGCATGAATGTTCGGGAAATAGGAAGATTTATTCCCCAGAAAAATCATATTTCCCTCGGGCATAGCCCTCGGGAAATATGATTTTTCTTGGGGGAATAAATCTTCATATTTCCCTCACCATGATGCAATAAATGTATAATTATAGCCTTACAATGTATTCAATTACTACAATATCGCAACAAAAGTAGATGAAGATAATTCATGCCTTTGCAGCATAATGCAAGATTTGAATTAAAATGTTGTTAACATCTAATTTCATTTACATTCAGCAATTACATGTATATTTTTGTCACCGGGTTAAAAGGTATATAACTGTCAGTCAATTATTCCTGGTATCAATAGCTTTAAACACACGGATTACATGTTGTTTAGATTATACAGTAAATCATCGTCTAAAACCACGGCTCAGGGTCCGCATAGCTTCTCCTACCCGTGACTGCTCTCACGCAACCACAGCCAGGTGGGAGGAGTCCGTACATATTGGCAGTGGTTTGCAACGATGACAGTGGTTTCTATTCAAAATTAGTACAAATGCAGCATGTTTAATTGACCCAAGATACGAGATTGGCTACAATTCATTTTATACACGCATGAGAAGTTTTAATATCAATGTAGCAATAACATTCGCTATTTTTTCCAAACGTGACCGAACTCTTTCATTACACAATGAATACAGGTATTCAGCGTGTCGTAGATTAAATTCTAAATCGTCCATCGATCGATATGTTTTTCACCGACTGTACACATTTGTCCGTTACCGTTGATCCACTTCGTACCTGTGATAAGTACATTTAAAGAGCAAAGACTAATGGTTTCAAAATAAGGTATTATAGTGACGTATTGAACAGAGTTTTAAAATATATATACATTATCGGTGCCTGGAATTCCTCGCCGACGCCATTTTGGTTTGGACGAGATTGATAGAACTGACATGGGATGTTTATCATCGGCACAAGCAAGTCCGACCGTTGTGACTATTGAAAACAGACAGCGAAGTAATGCATCTTCACTTCCGCCTAAGCACGAACAGTCCCGGGTCCATGAAGATAAGTCATGGATAGAGCCAGCATCTAAAAAACAGTTCAAGGGTAAGACACAAATTGAAACCGAACCAAATGTATTTGTTGTAAAAAGTGAGGACATTCAAGATGATAGACGCTCCCGTTCTGAAGAGTCTATAAAGCTTTATAATGAGCCAGAAACGGACGAAAATGAGATATATAATGTCACTCAAGAAGATGATAGACGTTCCCGCTCTGAAGAGTCTATAAAGCTTTATAATGAGCCAGAAACGGACGAAAATGAGATATATAATGTCACTCAAGAACATGATAGACGTTCCCGCTCTGAAGAGTCTATAAAGCTTGATAATGAGCCAGAAACGGACAAAAATGTGATATATAATATCGAGGAGACAACGGACACTGCAAAGACTAGCCAACCAGAGCAAGAGCTGCCTAAACAAGTACATAAATTGGACATGTCGAATAGCAAGGAAAGGACCACGCCTCAGATTTGTGCCGTAATACAGAGGCAGGGGGTGGACGATGTTACGCCGGAATATCCTACAGTATTCCGGAATTCAAGGCATGGAAATAAAAGTGAAGATACAGACTCCGGATTCGAAAATCCGGAGATAGCTTCCGTGTCCGCTTACAGTCCTGATGACAATAGTGATGACGACATGTTTTGAAATTAGTGATCCGTGTCAGTAGAGAAACATGGCATGCATCTTGAATTATTCTTAGATTTGTTAGGGTTTTGAATTATACACTCACCCATTCTAGTCCAAATAACCCCAATTGTTGAACTTGGCAAGAGTTTTGTTCCGAGTTTGAGTTATTGTACTGGTATTGTTGATCGATTTTTTGTTTGTTTATTAACTGAATATTTCTTAAACATATTCAGGCGTATTTGCTTATTTATGTTTTAATGTACAGAAATGATTTCGAAAACAAAATGAAGACACAGAATGGCACCATTTCCTTTTAACACATGAATACATGTACGCCCATATGCCATACAATCACATTATGGAGGCAAATATCTTCACTGTTACAAGTAACGTTGAAATTGTTTTGTTATCTTGTTCATAATAAACTCTAACCAAAGTAGACTTGAATACCTGCATGATATACTATATTATAATTAATAATTTGATTAAGAACCTGAGATTTTTTACCAGGTTTTCGAAATTTATATACGTTGTCGATGGTTTTGTGCATTCGTAAGGAACAGATTCTTTAAATAAGAAACAGAACAAGTTTGTGTCGTTACTATCCTTTATTGACATTGTATATAATTATGCTGCAACCTTAGTTTTATCTAAACTATTTACGATGCACGTTTTGCACGATTAACGCAAGCCTTCTCAGTAGTACAATTTTGAATGAAATGTCGCGATCAACAAAGAATTCAAAAATGAGCAAATACACTTATCATATAAGATCATAATACTACCACTTGGTATCAATAGCGAAGTAAGAATATTTTCACATACCTTTTACATATTGAAAATTAAAGAATCTTTAATAAGCTTCCGAAAATAAGAAGTGCACAATTCATTGATAGTTTTGCTTAAATTTTATATATAATGACCTACTGTGCAGAAGTTTTTTTCCATTTTGCATCTTAAATCTCGGATATGCCATAAATAACCAAAATAATCAATGACATCAAAGTCTTACTTCAGATTAAGTTAAAAATTTTATTCATTGTACATGTTTCATAACCACCGCCTTCAAAGAATGTAATTATAAATGATTGCAATTCAATTAAGAAATAATCCGTAAGCATATCATTTTCATTTTCCACGTAGACTTTCAAAATACATTAATGGAGTTACATGCACCAGATTTATTTATATCAATATTACTAAGATAAAATAGAAATATTGAAAACTTTTGCAAATAATATTAAGCACTTGAGATTGATCCAGCGTCGTTCCTGTTCTGTTTACATCTTAACCTATTTTCCGACCACCTTATGATATTTAGGACAGCTGTGAACGCAGTCCTTGCAGCCATCCAGGTAAAACATGATCAAACAACTTCCCAGCCTACACCTGTACTAAAACATTGCAATATAACAGTATCTAATACAGATAAAACTCACGTATACAATAACCAAACAGTTAAGAAATAAACAGCAATTTAAAAAGTTCACCGGGATATGAAGTTGGTTGGTCACGTGATCAAATCCTGTGAAGCCCGAAGGGCTTCTCAGTAGATTTGATCACGTACCAACCAACTTCATATCCCAGTGAACTTTTTAACATTGCTGTTTATTACTTATATTTATGTTTGAAAAAGGAAAACCGTTCAAAATCATTAAAGTAGCCGTGTTTTTACGTTTGATATAATGCAAACGTCAGGCGATAAGCGCATGCGATAATCATTGTGACGTCATGAAAAAGTTCATACAGAATTGAACGTTTCGTTATTCTATAGGTTCATATAAGGATGCATATTTGCAAATGTAAATATTGTGAAATAATAAAGTATCAGACAGTATCAGACTAACATTTTCCTTAAAAGACAATCTATTCTAGTCTCTTTCACTAATCAGGGGTTCATAGTTTGAAATTTACCCGAAAATCAGAAGAATTCCACAGATGATCCAAGTCACACAGCCTGTCACAGACGATATTTTGGTGATGATTGTATCGTGACAGTTCGGACAGACCATGGAGATAGGCGTGTCCCTGAACACCGGCCCAGGCCCCGGCTGCACGTGTATGACCGGTACATGTAAATGTACCGTCTCATGCTGGTTAAAAACTGCAACGATTGGGCCAACTTTTTATTATGAATATTTATCATTGAAATTACAAAAAATTCAAGCTTTTTCGTGATATCTAATATAAATATGGAATGAAAAGTACTTATAGATTATTTTCTTTATTCCAATATTAGAACCGTACTTTTCATAGCACTATCATCTTTGTTTTGAAACACTTGATATTAAGATTCTCCGATCCTTAGCCTCAAGGTATTCTTTTCATAATAAAAATGTCATCTATCCTTCAAACTTTATAAATGAAATGAAAAGAAATTTGCTGATGGTATCCCTGCATTTTACGAAGTTATTGCAATTTTGGCCACGATGGAAATAATAGAAAAATATACAAGTTGAGATCAAATTAGAAAAAAAAACCCCGTTATACCGGTGCATAGGTGAGAAAAGTTATAGGAATAGAGGCATCGCTATCATATCTTACCGTACCTGATGTAAATCTGTTAATCATCATATTTTGTACGTATGCATATAATTATATGTTCCTACCTTTTCCGCGAAGGTCATATATTTGTATTCAGATAAGCTAACAAAACAAAAAATTGATATCATCTATGGATAGCAAAATTGAAAACAGGGTTTGTGAAATAAAACGATTTATGTAACTATATCCTATATCTAGGAAGATCTAAGAATATATGACAATTTTCCCCATCAACTATTGAACTAAGATACAAATGCGTTCTAGGAACGATAACTCTACATAAAAAGATGTAAATGCGTTCTAGGAACGATAACTCTAGCTTTCAATATTGTTTCTGTTGAAAGGTTTTTTGGATTACTTGTTAAAATTAGTCCCGATTAGTTATTCATTTTTGAATGTTAAATAAGACTATCTGACTCACAATTTTGTTCAAGCAAATGTGGTTACAACGAAACAACACGACAAGACGGAAAACGACAAATCAATATTGAGAAATCATTCTTTCTTGAAAATGATTATCATTCACTTCTTTAACATCTACTTAATTCTCATCAGCAAATCTTCATATTGATATAAAATAAAGGAGAATAACCAAATTATAATGTGAAGACATTTGGATCGGACTTTTTGCAATGACCGGTACAATATACAAAATTGAATCGAATTCCATTTTGAGCATCAATCTATTTGTCGTAGCGAAATAGATGTGTGATCACAAGAAGTTATGTAGTAATTTGTCTATATTTAATTGGATAACAAAAAAATATAGCAAAAGAGCAAATCAAAGATTAATTCAAATAAAATGAATGACAAAAGTATAGGGAGACGGAAATGATTTTTACCGCCGTAAGTAAGTATTTTATCATTCAAATCAACAAAGCATGTACATTGAACTAGGCAACTTTGAAAAAAACGAAGCCAACGTTATCATTCATATTTTATCGCAAAATCGAAAAAACGTACCACACGCACATAATTTTCATTCAACAAATTTACAACCAGGCTTTACAGATAATTAAACAATATATATATATATATATATATATATATATATATATATATATATATATATATATATATAAATGCATTCTTTTCTATATTATTTTTTATGATCAATGAAATTAATATGTTTTTCCTAATCGTTTTATCACTATCTCTATTCTATATACAAAATTTCCCAACATTCTAGCTTCACATCACTCGCACAAATATGTATTTCATCCAGTTAGTTGCATTATTATAATTGTTCATCCTATAGCTGAGCAGCCAGCCACCGGAATGCGTCTCCATAACCCTGACGGTAGAGCAGGCTGATCATAAACAGTTGGCATTGTCGACCCTCCTGTTTGTTTTCCCCATACTGAAAAAATCGAATTAAATAAATATTGAAAAGTATTACATTTATATATAATGAATATGTAGAAGGATTCCTAAAGTATTGGTAATATAGTATTGTATGGTAAGGTTCTTCATAGTGCAAGGCCTACATTGTATATTTATGTTACCGGTAGAAGCCGATTAGATATTAATCATTATATTTTGTTGTTCCTTTAATTTTATATTACTTACACTATGGAAAAAAACAAGCTTCTGAATAAATCACCATCGATATTAGTAAAGGTTGTAACCAGAGGAATCGAAACTGTCACATGCACACAGAGTAGACTACATGTAATTAAATGATCTTACTTTCTGAACATCTTCTTGTATTTCCAGAGTTTCTAATAACTCCACCCTGCCATAACAGCCTGGTTTATCCGTTTTATTCCCCAAAATAACTACGGGAACCTCTATTGGCAATTCACTCTCCAATAAACCCTGGAGAGAAAAAAAAAAAGAAATAGTTAATTAGAAATGACCTTAAATATATAATATCTATTCAGTTAACCATATTCTTTTCATGCAAAGTGATGTCGTGCCATCTCGAAAATGCCAATGCAATAATACATGTACCACACCTTAATTTCTGCTTTCACTTCCGATATTCTGATTTTGTCGGACGCATCAACAATAAACACTATTGCGTTCATGGCAGGCATGTAGTCCTTCCATAGTCTTCTGGCTGCAATTTAATTTAATTCCAGATTACATATGAATGACGACCTTATTACAAACACATGAAATAAATGTCGCAATTTTTTGACGTAGCAAGTATTTTTACAACGAATATTTACATGTAAAATGGAAAGAGAACTGTCGTATTGTAAGTTTTGAATTTACTAGGTGGATGTAAATACAAAGTTTACAAGTTGCCATATTGTAAATTTTGAATTTACATCCACCCAGTAAATTAAAAATTTATAATATACCAGAGCGTTAAATGTAAATGTAGTTTGATATGATCAAGCTAAAACAAATATCTTGGATGTCGTTTCAATTTGATTTATTTTCGGGCAGCAAAAGATGAACGTAGATTACCAATGTAAAACGTCTATATAAATAGAAAATACGTAAAAGGCACCTGCCATACATACCCATTTCATGGCCTCCTAAATCATACGCTGTAAACGTGATCCCCCCAAGTGTCATCTCCTCTGAAACTGAAACAAATATAGATTGGTTACAAAAGTATGATTGCTTTTTATGCGATCTTGTTTTGATCCGATCTCTTAGTTATCTTTGCAACCTAATCGAAAAGATAATTTTTTTTTATAACTAGACACATCAAACATTCAAGAGACATTTTAAAACGAAACTTAAACCCCCCCCCCCCAAAAAAAAAACCAAAACAAAACAAAAAAACAAAACAAAAACAATCAACCCCCCCCCCAAAAAAAAAACCCCACACACACACGTGCGCGCGCGATAAGACATGTCCTGTGCTAAAGACTTCGTTCGTTTTTTTATTTTTCAAAATTTTTCAGTTTCTATTTTTTTCATTCTATGTTGATTTGTAAGAAGACGCGATTAAATGAATTATTTATATTACATCTATATACATGTACATACCAGGTCGGGCGGTTGGTGAGTGTTGAACCAGTCTCCCATGTTTAAGAAGAGACAGCATAGTTGATTTTCCAGCGTTGTCTAATCCTATTATCATTAGTTTGGCCCGCTTGTAAAATCCTGTTAAAAATTATATCACAAGGATACTTTAAATATCAAATATTCTATATTCATGTATCCTAATGTAGCTTCATCTTTTCTCCCATCTACAAAACGTGGTAAAAGTGGACAATTTAACGTAAGAAAACACACAATTTCCATTTGAAATGGTGGAGGTTATACTAAAGTATTTTATTTCAATGAATACTTCAATTACTCTAAGCTAACTTATTTTCATACATGTACACAAAAAACAAATTAATTCTCACCAAAATAAAAGAGAATATCCCATATCCAGTTGAGAAACATTCTGATTTTCAGTTAATTGAATGATCAATATACAAAATATATTTCCTAGCTGTATTTATAGTCGGAGTTTTAAATGCCACGCAAATAACGACCTCGTGAATGGATTTTATTTGTATCAGGCACACGGTGTCCAAATCCACGTGTTTTCTTTGTTAGAGTTATCGTTCCTTTGTTATTGTTGTGAAATACTGAAGGCCGATCTTTTTTATTTGGTCAAAATTGTAAACAAGCCAACATGACTAATTCGTGTTTTATAGAGATAAAATCAATAATATTTGATATAGTAAAAATAAAATACGGCGGGTTGAAATTAAATGTACTCGGATCGCCCGCCATGATGTCATAAATATAAATATAGACCACGTAACGTGTACCAATGAAATCTTGGCGCGTTGAAAAGTACAAACTCTATTACGATATTTAAAATTCAATTGAAATTTTTATTTAGATTATACTGCATTATAGGATGTGAGGAATTAATTGAATTTAAAGATGAAAACATCATTCACATTTGTTTTCATACCTGCAGCCACTGATAGTATATAATCTGATTATCAAAGGTAAGATATTCATATTGAAAATTAAGAGCAATACATTTCTGTTGACCAAATAATAAATAAATAAAAATGATAATGAATTATTGTAATTGTAAATTACTGTTATACATGTAAGCGGGTATAATGTTAATGCTAGGTGTTCAATCTTCGTGGGCCGTTTTCAATCGATTGTTAACAATTCCAATCAGCTTTTAGTAATTCCTGTCATTATCAACATTAATTTTATGATCAACATTCCAATGACGCATTAATGTTAAAAAAATAAGTTACAGCACAACCTTCACAATAGTACGGAAGCGTATTAGTGCCATATATGCACTTCATATTTTTTTTTAAAATCTACACTTTAATTTGTAAAATTCACACTTTAATCTGTAAAATTCAAAATTCACACTTAATCTGTAAAATTCACACTTTAATCTGTATATCGACAAAGGACGACGTGAAAATTATACGTGTGTATTAATTGTTTTATAATATTTACATGTATTATAACGCTACGATTGTTTCAAAGTGCTAAAAAATATAATTGCTGCATTACGTTCATATAAAAACTGTTGATAATGAAAAAATTGTGCGTGCTTATGTTGCTATTATGTTGTCCAATGTCTGCATGCCAAACCCCACTCCTTTTTCCAAATATGGATTAAAATCGTGTTCCTTGTAAAAAAAAAAAATCCATCCCATCCTTATTGTAATGATAAATTTTATTGTATGATCAAATTACAGTAATTAATAAACTAATTGTGTTCCTGGAAAAATACGATACCATAATGATAGATAAATTGTTGATTTTTAAAAAAAAAATACCAATTGGAGCTCTAGTTTATTTATTTTAAAATATTTATGCATAAATTATTTCGGTCCATAATACTTCGATTAAATCATCGCAAATAATTAAAACTCTCCAATGTATGTGTATATAGATGCAAATTTTACACTTTGATGTTTGCGTTTTACACTTTAAAGTGAAAAATTTACAGATTAAGATGTAAATTTTACAGATAAATTTTACATATTAATGTGCAAAATTTACAGATTAAAGTGTGAATTTAACAGATTTAAGTGTAAATTTTACAGATTAAAGTGTAAAATTTAAAGATTAAAGTGCAAAATTTAGAGATTAAACTCATTGTGTGAATTTTACAGATTAAAGTGTAAATTTTACACTTTAAAGTGCAAATTTTGCAGAATAAAGTGTAGAAAATAAAAACATGTGAAGTGCAACTGTAGGACTAATACGCTTCCGTACAATAGATAGAGCCATAATGATAAGCCGGGGGGGGGGGGGGGGGGGGGATCAGGGGATTTTGTTCTTGAGCGGATGTTTATTGGTAAAAATTTAAATGCATTACTTTTTAAAAACCTTTGTCTATACGAAAAATCATCTAGCATATTTGATGACCGGGAGGGTAGGATGGCGTTTTTTATTAAAAAAAATTATATATGAACTGTAAGCCACTGGGTGTTAGAACATGATTCACGCAACATTTAATTAAACTATATATTATTGAAGGAATTCAATATTTGTGAAACGTAATTCATATGAAACATTAAAATTGATTTCTTTACTGCATATATATTAATCAACAAACGGAAAGAAAAAAATGAGGAATCGAATCAAACATGTAACTTGATTACAATACTGGAATTTATCCGGATACTTTGTTTTAACAGGTGATAAATATGTCCTGTGCAGTCATCACCGATATTGTACATCGCCCATCTGCTTTCCTGGCTCTGCTTGGACTTCTCTCCCTTTGTCAGGGAGTGTTCTATGTGGTTTTATCATACGTATTTATGACGTATATCCCACGTGATCCGCTGTTTATTCTGGGGCTGAATGCCACGCTGATCGGCATCACTCTGATTGTAATCGCAAAAATCTGCTTCAAGGATGCCAGTCACAACAAAAGAGGGCATCTCTTGGAAGAGACACTTTGGAAAAAACTCGGAACAGCTAGTAGAAGTGACGAGGACCAGCCTTTTGAGGTTATTCAACCAACCAATAAAAACAAAAAAGAATGACAATTCACACGTACCTTCATGTATGAACAATCTCTACAGTTCATTGCATGTACAAAGTACATGTAATAATATATACTCAATATTGTTGATTTGTTTGCATGTAAGTTAATCAGGTAGGCCTTCTATTATAACTCAGATGTTGCACCGCACCAGGTGACAAAAAGAAGGAGACTGGGTGGCCAATACTAAGTTTTTAGTCCACATAATTTTCATACTTTGTAAGCTACATGTATGAAACTTACTTTAATAAATTTTAATATTAATTTGCACTAATTTGCAAACTAACTTGCGTTTGTTTTAACACCTTATATATAAAATAAATACTGTATGCAAGTTCACACCATTTAACAAACTTTCCTTTGATCAGATCATCAGAGGTAGATGTACACCCTAGATTCCAATCGTTAAATGAGAAATTTGATACATAGAGATGGTAGCACGTATATGTTTAGAGATGAACATTTTTGAACTCATTTTCTGTATTTTTTTTAAATTTTATATGCAATGAACACTGTTCCATGTTTATTTTTGCACAAACAAACGTCATCATTGATATTATTAAAACAATAATATTGTTTTAAATAGTATTTGATGTTATATATTTTTATCTTATGAAACAAATATACATGTACAATAAATATCTTGACTTTTTAGAATTCTGATGCCTTAAAACGTATCAAACTTAACTGCAGTCAATACTTAGTAAAGGTTACTGCCATGGAGTCATCTTTTATATAAATGGATTCGTAGGGAGTTGAGTTCGCGGAATCTCGACTTTGCTGTCGTCTCGGCGCTTCGTCGTCAAAGGAAACAAATCTTCCGTACTTTTTAAAAGGTTTTTCTGCAACCACTTGTTTATCTATCAGGTCGTCGGTGGTAGATGCGCATGCGCCTTCGTTTGCATAGTCTGGTGCTTCCATCGCCTGGCTATCCGTTGTGACGTTTTCATACGAGTTTTCTTCAATGAGGGAGTGATAACGATTGACCGAAGAGCTCTCAATTATTGAAGATATCCCTCTGTAGTGGTTTGAGGATCGCATTGATGCTTGTCTACAAAATTATGTTGATTTTAAAATTGACAATTTTGTTTACTTTACTAAGTACTGAGATTTTTGTTCGTAGAAAGCAATTAATATATTCTTATAAAAACAATGTATCAAATTTATTTTTATTTCCAGTTCGATCTATGCATAATTGTATTTAGTAAAAATTATGTAACAGTATTATTCATTTGTCAGTATTGCATTCAGTTGTATGTGTTACCTTTCTTTCTGCATATTACAAATTTTTGCGAGGAATACAATGGAAAATACAATTAAAATTGTGGTTCCTGCCAATATCAAAAAGTTCTGCATTCCTGTAATAAAAACAGATGTATGTGGCATTTGCTTTTTGATAAAAAAACAATCTATGTCATGTCACAGCGACTCTTTGCTTTAGAAATAAAAATCAACACATCTTACTCTTCGTGGACTTTGAAGTGTTGCTGATTATGGATGAAGAAGTGGTTACAGTTTTGTTTTCACAACTTCCGTTATTGATAAGACATCCATGACTGCATTCAGACGGACAGTATTCTGTACATTCACTGCCGTACCGCCCTAAATGACATTCCAAACAAACTCCACTTTTCTTGCCACAAGCTGAACAACTTAAGGGCGGACAAAGTAGTTCACATTGAAAACCATATCTTCCATTTTTACAGGATACACAATCTCCATTCTGATGACATGTCCCGTTTACGCATTGCGACGGACACGTCTGATTACAGACAGAGCCGTATTTCCCTTTTTCACACTCAAAACATGTGCCATTGACATTGTTACATACTTGCAATTTGCAATAACTGCATGTGTTCTTACAACCTTCTCCAAAATATCCCCTGTCACATCGAGTACATTGTTCACCATGGTGTCCAATTTCGCAATGTGAACAATGTCCTGTCGCAGCGGAGCAAGAAAAATTCAGACAATTTCCTGAACAGTTTTTATGGCAATAGTCTCCGAAATATCCAATCTCACAGCCATTGCATCGGCCAGTTTCAGGATCACAAAGACCGTCTTTACAATTCGATCCACAAGACAAGGTGCACGATTTCCCATGAAACCCAGCTGGGCATTGCATACACGTTGTACCATTATAAATATAACCGGTATAGCAAACTTTACAGTGGCCTGTTTCTCTTTGACAGAATGATTGACAACCCTTAGGACAAAACCTAGTACATTTTTCGCTCCATAGTCCATGATCACACTGGAAACATCGTCCGTTTATTTTGTCGCATTCATGGTCTCTGCAGAATTGGGAACACGTGATATTACAGAATTTACCGGTGTTGCCCACCGGGCATTGATCGCATTGCCCACTGTCCTTGTTACAAGTATTATGGCACTCGCTGGGACAGAGACGATTGCAGTCTTCTCCATAGGTACCGAAGGCACAAGCTACAACATTGATATACACGTTATCTTTAGTATAAATTCCATAAACTTCTGGTTTTCATGATGATGGAGTTTAGTTTAGCATTAAAACTTTTATCTTTAAGCAACCTGCTCGTGTAGCCATTTTACAAATTGTATCTGAAAAGTGGAATTTGATGTATTTTTGCGTTTTGGTTTTAATTAGTGCGATTATTTTAAAATCAAACATGATAATAGTTTTTATTATGAGATATAATGTACGAGTTTGCACTTGGTTTGAACTCTTGAAATATCGTTCAATTCATTGTTAAGCCAAGCGTTTTAATAAATGAATGGTAAAAAATTTAAAGGATTGGCACTTTATTTAATAAATAAATGATAACTTAGTTTTCTTTATAATTATAAAGGACGTCAACTTTTATAGGAATATTCATTAGGTTCATATAAAAGATAATTACATATTTAAAGTAATACTACAAATTAAAAGTAATACTTACACATTGAACTGACTTCATAAATCTTCAGGGGAATGTGAGGGGGTGCGTGGATTTCTATTACTTTGCCTGAAATTGCCCGCGAACAACTTAACACAAAATTCTTTTGCACTATGGTAGATGTTCCCGTTGAGTAGGTACAGAGGGAGTAGTTGTTAGTCACAAGCGACTCGTCCGTGACATACACTAAGTATCGAGCACCGCTAACTACAAACACAAGAACAACATAGGTCATGGTCTCTTGTACTTACTTCGTTCACCACATATGTATTGTTCTGCATATAATTTCTAAACATTAATAGAAAGCTTAGCTAGAATATGGCATAATGTTGTCATTGTAAAACATCCAACTTCGGGCATCGACTCAGATAGTTTAACATATTGTACCTGTGTCCATTGTTATGTTGATATCGGTGATGGTTTGGTATCTTTTCAGGCGAACTCTCCACCAAATACTGTGTACCCTCTCCTGTACCTTACTGAAGGTCTCTATGCTACCATCAACTGCTTTTCCGGAATCAAATGAATTAGCGTAAGAATTATCTTGTATTGTAGGTCTCCTAAACACTATGTTTTCTGGAAAAGAAATATTCTTAAATATGACGTCAAATAAGTTGACAATAGTGCTACGGTAGTGTATGACCTACATGTAAAGTCGATTAAAAAAACTATTTTCAGTTTAAGGCAATCTGATTCAAATACAGTTCTCTACAATACCGAACAGCGCGTTAAAATAAAGATCTCTACAAAAGAGCAAAGCGCAGAGAGATTTGACAACGACTCATTAAGGGTCACATTCCGTGACGTAAGAATGAGCGTTATTATTTGCATGAAAAATCAACCAATCGTAATACTAGTAATCGTTTCTCGGTAACATTGTTTACAAATAGTGTTACAATTTCACTTTAGTTACAAAAAAGCGTAACTTGACATATTACTGGTTAAATCAAAGTTCATTTTGATGTCACATAACACGTTATCATGCCTGTCTGCGCTCTGATCATGATATCTGTATTTTAATCAGACTAGGGACGTTTTTTGCTCTTGTAGAGACTTTTATTTTAATCAGATGCAATTCAATGCTAGGTTACTTTACTTAAGGATACGCGTTTAGCAAGCATGCTTTGAAAATCAAAATACATGTACATGTACGTAGTAAATTTTTTGAAGGTATTTGTATATATTCTCCAAACAGACACTTAAGAAAGAGATGAAATGACATTAATTTAATTTCGTATCTGCATGCAGTAACAGAAGATCTACGCTACATGTACGTAGTTTCTTAATACCTGTCTAATAACTTCATTTTTTCTTTAAAACTATGCCAAATTATCAGATGATTTTTGCTGTATCAAACCTTTTTGACAGTGAAACGATTTGGATCCACTCCAGCCTACGTCACATGTTTGACATCCGTGCCGGCAGTTATACTCACAATGACACATGCATACTTGGGTGGAGTTTGATAAAATCCGACATTGGCCTGAAATGGAATGAACACTGCAAAAACACACTTCATTGTTCATATCTTTAATACGTTTATAAATGAAATCCATAGTAATATGTGTGTTAAAAATAGAATTCACTTCAGAGCAATAAAAAATGCCTTATTTCTTCTGTACTAGTATTAAGAATTATTCTCATCTAATTCGTTCTTCGCCTTTTTTATTGTATATTTTGATAAAAAAAAAAATGACAAAATGATTAAAAAATATCATATTCATTATTATCATATTTTGCCTCTTATCTATAAATAATGCATGAGATAATGCAAAACAGCATTTACTTTTTTATAAAATTTAGACTATGTTGATATTCTTATGAAAAAGAGCTACTTCATGTATGTGAAGTATTGAAAATATTTAAGCTTAAAAGGATATGTAATTTTTCTGTATTTATGAAAAGCTTATAACTAAAATAATAATATCTTAAAATACAAGGTAGTTCTCTTGGAACTATGCTGATCACTAAGCCTCCTTAAAGCTATTCAAAAGATTCGGAATGTAAATAAACATGTACATTTTCAAAAAAAAAAATTCAAATCGTGGATGTTAAATATATACTATATTTTTTGTTTGTTTAAATGGAGTCTTAGGTTAAAAGTTAATCAAAACACATGTATAATTAACCTTATTGAGGTTCTTACTTGGAACCGAATTTAAAATATCATGGATTTTACAATAAGGCCAATAATAATCATATTCAATATTAAATCAAACTGTGTATAAAAATACTACATGTGCTATCATAAATACATGTATTATAAATTGCTTTGATACAAGGAAATAGTTTTTGTAATTGATTGTAGAAATGAGGAAATTTCAATGTATATACATGTAATTCCTAATATACTTGTCATTTACTTCCTTTTCAACAAAACTCCTCAACACACACCAATTAAAACACATTACAATTTTTCAACCCATAAAGTGTGATATGTAGAATATACACGCTAATATTTTTACAACTCAGAAGAAAATTAAAGGGATTATGGGATGTATTATAACTAATAAACTAATTTTTTCCAATGCCCGTAATAAGCGCGTGCCATATGATTCTAGTTGTTAGATGTTCTAATTCCCACACATACACATCAGGTCAAAGTTTGGCAACAATCTTTACTTATCTACTTGACAAGTTAAAATACATTGAAATTTCTCATGGGTACACCCTTTGGGTTTAACACTAACCAGCCAGCAATATACAGATATAACATAAAATAATTTACTACAATTGTTCATACATGTATATTAATGTTATTTACCTTCGACTTCATTGCCTATGAGCACAACAATTCCAAAAATACAAGTTTGAAAAACCAAGATTAATTTGAACCGCTCCATTTATTCTCGTTGTTTGCCTCAAAAAATTCTGTTTGGTACTTTCCGCATTATACAAGTAGAAATTGTAAATAATATAAACTCTGACAATTGTTGTATCCGATGAGCAAAGTCTAAACAATGAGGAAATATTTTTGGTTATACCGAACAAATTACATCTTTTAAATCTACATTGTTCATGAACGAATTATTTGATATTACCAAAGATCAAAGTTAGCGAGCATAAAAAAAATACAAATGTAGAACATTAAAAAGATAATGATTTAGGCATTGAATCCATATTCATTCTGACTTTTTATAATAAAAAGTTTTGCAACTTACCCTTTTAAAATAATCACATTAGTATTATGGAATGTTATAATGTGAAATACCAATTTCTATTTTAGTATGCAAGGAGAGTCCATATTCATATTTTGACATCTTTGAAACAAATGGTATACGTATAATAAATAATAAATATTGGAGTTTTGGGGGGATTTTGTTATATTATGACGCTGTACACCTTGCGACGTTACATTATGATTTCATCAACGTCATTTTTATGTTAGGTATATAGCCCCATTGTTTTATCTGTTAATCATAATATAATCTTTGCTTTTGAAGATCTCATTACTAAATTCTTTTTTAATAACTTATTAATAACTTTTAATAATAATAATGCATTTATATCAATTTTTTATATAATCCGTGCACATGTAACTGTCACTAAAACTATGAAGTCTTTTTAATGCACATTCATTTTTTCTGAATAAATCATATCTCAGTCTTGTAAAGAACTGCTTTTATAAACTACATGTACAATTCAAAGAATGTTTATAAAATTATTCATTATCAATAATTAAGTACAATGAACATGGCATTTTAAAATTGTATGCTGCCAATATTTGCACATTGGATTCCTGTGCATGCTATATAAAAAAAGAAACTTCGCCAAAAGTCGATCTTTCTTCTTCTCATTTTGTTTTAACTTCTTTATTCTTCTGTACATTTACACATTATTGTCACTTTAGTGTTTTCATATCAATGGTTATCATATTTTACTTCGATTCGTTTTTAATTCTTCATGGCTTTCTTAATTCTATGTTGCTTTATTTTTTTTTTATCCGTAATAATTTGAATTACTTTCTTTTATATTTACTCTTGTTCCTTACTACATTAGTATACCTAATGGTATCTCTATTACAAACGTGAATTCAATCAAGTCGTTTAAATGAACAGTCGCATTTTTAAGCCAAGCGGCAGTGTGTTTGCTGCAATTGCTCCCCGTTCCGGTTTATGCAAATACGCTGCAAGCTTAGTAAGAATGCGGGACGTTTCGCTCTTAGAGATACAACTCGCGCCGGTCATTTTGCTCCTACGTGTATCAATAAACGATACACCAGTTCACCAAGTTCTAATATAGTTTATATCCATATAACAATAATCATCATCTTCGCAAGCTTGGCATGGATCTCGAGTCTGAAAATTAGTAGACATCTGCAAAACTAAATGGGGACTACATCTTGAAAGCAAGCATGATAATGTGCGATACAGATACATGTACATTTCAATAAATTCGTAAATGTGTTTGAATTGAAATTGAAGTTAAAAAAAATTAATATTTATTTAGTTAAAATATGAATGAGATATACTTTATTTTGAATTCAATTAAATTTGTCCAGGATGGAAACGTACGTTTCTATAATTAAAACTCTTCAACGTAGTTAATTTTGTTTACTTTTTATATGTAAATCAATATGTAACGTTGCTGATATAGTAGATTTTCATATTTTACGTGATCACTTATTCCGCATTGTTTCTGTTTTGTATTTGATTTATTTAATAAAATCATGGAAATCACGAGCACCAATAATTTCATCAAGTTAACTGACAAGTTGACAACAGTTTACTGCATGTATGAAAAATAAAAGCGTAGTGGAATAAAAAAAAAATGGTCCCATTTTAATGGGATTGATATGGAAATGAAAAAGTGCAAAGGTATCGAATCGTGAACCTTGATTAATTTACCCCCTCCACTCGACATTTCTTTTACTGAAATCTCAATACAAGTACTAAAGCTTGTGACTTTGTTCTGTCGTAGCATTTTCTTAATGTTTTTGAAGCACTCACTATTTTTGTCAAGACCAAATTGTTCATTAAATAGATTATCAAGTTCCAGAAGCAATAAATTATAATGTGATTTTGTCAAAGAATAAAATCGGGCACAAGTTAAATACTTTTAGGTTTAATGAAAACTATAGTTTACGTCTAAATTTAATTACATGTAGAATGTAATGACTCAAAATGTGTACACATGTTAATACAATGAGTTGGGTCATTTGTTACATGGGTTATTTGTCGACACGTGAATAAATACACACGTTAATACAATGAGTTAGCTCATTTGTTAACATGGGTATTTGTCGACACATGAATAATTTAGCGCTTATATGTGTAGCTCAAAATTCACGGAGTTTTTAAATAAGCAGCACACTAACTTTTTTTTTTATTAAAAACTTCTTTCTTTCATGTTTTTGAGCGTTCTCTAAAATTACTAGTATCTTATCTGCCGGAATGCATCTACATGTATTATAAAACAAACTGAGCAGGCTCCCGAAACTTTTGGACAACTAATTTAAATTTGAAAAAAAAAATCAAAATCTAATGAATTATAAATACTTATTGTTTAATTTTTTTGCACGGACTTGTAATCAATGCTAGCTTTAAATAATCTAAACCAGTACATGTACATCGCTAGCCTACATACGTACATGTAATTGAAATATTAGATCACTTAATCGCTGCACAAATAGGTTTTCAAAAGTAAATTTGGCCTTTAACAATTGTTTTAATATTTTATTATTATTTATTACAATAAACATGTACGCTGTTTTGAAAACATTTTGATAACACAGAGAAAGTAGCCGATTAAATGTTCGTGGTTAATGTTTATCTGTTCTTTACAATTTTGTTGCACTAAAACTAACGAAGAGTTGAAAAAAATATTTTATTTGAATTTTTATTCTGAATGATCCGCACTTTATAAGCATCTATTAAATAATACTGCTATTCTGCCTAAATGTATAACTTACCGACCACAGGAGAAAAAGGGCGGGGGCAAAAATAGGGTGGTGCTTATATATTGTATAAATCTATATTTGCAACAATTAAATGACAATCGTAAAGTTAACTTGCATTTGCCTTTGCGCTTAAATCTGTATAAATGCAACACATTTTGTAGATACATGTCAACATTTTTTTTATTTATAATATTCAGTTAAAACAATTTTCAGAGTGTATATCTAATCTATATGAAATGAATGCAATGAAAAAAGTCTGGAATAATAGACGGACTTTAAAAAAAACTAATGAAATGCCATGAATATATTAACTTGAATAACTGTAAGTTACAATACAAAAAATAATGAAGCTAAAGTGAAAGGTTATTATTTATACTAAGAATTTAGTTTCATAATGAATTTATCAAATTTAAATTTCATTTATTATTATCTATTTAAAAAATCAACAAAATGACATAACTAAAAAGCTTGCAATTTGGAATTATGTCAAGTTATATCAATTGATAAACGACTGGATCTACATGTAGTATCAACCTATAGATTAAACACCTATTTTTGATAATAATTCATTCACTAGTCTCTTTAATTTAGGTTAAAATAACACTCATTAATATTGAACACATGAAATAAATTAAACATCTTTTTCAATATCAATTTCCCCGTGCGGAGCCTCATGGTATTTTCTACACAAGTGGATTATCTTTCTTGTTTTCCGACGTGATCATACAGTGAAGTGGCCTATTCCGGGTCACGTCAGACTGTTTCTTTGATATTTAGCAAATCTATTCTACTTAAACTTTCTATTATATATTAATTAAAGAATCATTTTGTGAGTTATAAAGCATTAATTTTGTTTTTAAAAATAAATTCCCGGAAACAATATTTACAGAGGCATTTCCACAAGGCACGGTTTCCCCACTTTCGAATCATTTTCTTCATTTTCGGGTCATGTGACTTCAAAGTGTCAGTAATGTCGGGTAATCGTCTCAGAACACAATTGTTATTTATTTAGAGCATTGAAAAAATAATGCCTATCAGAAAATATATTTACAACTACTGATAATTAAGTAACAGGGACTAATTCTAAATGTAAATGACAGTCGTGATTCAGGATGATAAACGATCGTCATTAGGTTATTATTGTGACAAAAAGAAATAAACTCAAAGAAAAATAACAAACAAGATAAATAAAATGAAATCTGAGCTGGATGGATCATTTTATTCAATTGAATCTTTTATTCTCTCTCTTTCGCGTTATCGTAAATCCGCAGAAAAATATGTTTCAGGTATTGCAACTCGCAATTGGGGAAATTCCTGCTGATTGATTAATTAATTGGTGTAAATTTATTTGAGCAGTTATGAATCTGAAAAAAATTCTGACACATAACTGAATGTTTGTGCAATATTTTTCATCCATTAACGCCCTCTCACAACTTTCAGATCAACTACGCTATAGCGTAAATAATGAAAGTAGCCTGTCAAAGATGTGTGAAAATTTCCCTCTCGAAAGCGCTTGATTTCTAATTTCCTTTCTCGGAGGCTCTGTAAATGTTAATTTTACAGATATTGTTCAACGATCAAAGACAGAAAGGCCTGTAGTTCGTGATCGATGTATTTATTAAGTTTTGAAACACATATGAGTGACCCGGAATAGGAGACGACCCAGAATTGGCGACTTCACTGTATATATAAATGCCTTTATAAACAGTTATTAAAGTATTTATCGTGTAATAAAAAGACTATGGGTTTCACCCAGATTGTTAAGCTTGTTTTTGGACCCGAATCGTCAGAGATTCAGAGCCTGTTTAGATGAAAATGGTAGACCTACATGAAGTTAAGGCGGCCGCGCGAGTAAACAGATGCTGACGGGCTAATCGGTAGCGAAAACGTAGTCGTGAATATGATTTCTCATTAACCGGTTATTCTAAAATTAATTTATATTCAAAACATTCAATACCAGATTCAGTACCGCAAGTTAATCCTCGGAATGTAAATTGTTCAATCGTGTTATTCTTTCCAATATGCAGTACAAGTTTTTTTTATGCGGGTGATCAAGAGTTGTCTTTTGTTCGTATCAAACAAGCACGGAATCTACATTCGATCGTGAGTTATGAGTAAAATATTAAAAAAAAAAAATAAATATGTTCATTTATTTATTATAACAGATACTGCAGTGTGGGGCCTTGCTATTAAACACGTTTCAGCATTAAGACACGTGTTCATAAACATAACAAAATTACCGCGCTATCAGACGAGGTTTTTTTTTCTTTTACGTAACGTCATTTCTTTATGACGTTATTTCTCTGTTTTATACAAAATACCATAAGGACCCTTTTCTCATGGGCGCAATCATAACTGTGATAAGCCACCAGAAATCCAGGTTAATTGAGTTTTTCCAACAAATTGAGATCTTTGCATTTTTATGTTGCTATGGTATGAATAAATAAAAATACAAAATATTAGAATGAATCTCCTTTTAATTTAGGAGCTATACGCTGCAAAAATGAGACATGTTTTAAGCAATTTCTCACAATGCATTGGAAATTGGAAGAAAAGTCAATTATGAAAAAGTAATATAGAAGATGAGTACAAAGTTATTAAAAAGTGAAAAAAAACCCCTGATTTATTTATTTATAATGTTTTGTGATCAAAATTGAATATAATGGCATCATTTTAAATCAAAGTCTAATGCAAAAAGGTCATGATTTGGGAAGTTGTACATTAATTATTTACATGTTATATAATGTTTAAAAACAGAACTTTACGGTTTAACATTTTTAAACATTACACAATTCCTATTTAATAAAGCTAAAGCTAGTAATTAACAAATAATTGTAATAAAATAATTTTACATAAAAACTACATGCATATACAAATAATTTCAAATACTGCAATTTATATAATACATGTATTATAGTAATATACATAAATATGCATATCATGACACTGTACGTTACAGTACACAATACACCTAAAATTTCACATCTCTGGAGAGGCAAACGGCTGCTTTGGACATTTTCTTTTCTCTGGGTCTATTTTGACATAGGGTTTTGGACACACAGGCTTAGGGCAAGACTGTAGACTATCTGAAGTATCCCTGCAGATGGGTCTGATTTCATCATAAAGATACCACTGTCTGGCAGCATCAAGATCCTTGGGTGTAATCACAGATGGCAGAGTGTCAACATTAAGTAGCTGCTGTCCTCTCTTCAAAATGTTGATAGGTTTCTCTGTAGAGCTACTATATGCCTTGACAAAGACAACTCCTGGACTTTCTTCAGACATTCTGAAATGGTGGAATTTAGAAATGAATGGTAGTTTCTTGAAGAAAGCTTCAAAGAAACTTGCCCATTCGTAGAAGGCGACCGGTCTCTCTGCATCGTTGATGAGCTGGGATATGTTGTGGCCATTTCTTGAGGAGCGCCTCACTGATTCTGCTACCTCATCAAGAGTTTCTGCTGTAGAATGTCTCCACTTCATCTTCCAGAGGCCAAAGTGCCAGTCTGGGCTAAATTTTGTATGTCCAGCTTCCATCAAGGAAAACTCTATGCTGCGATGACGACCTGTCATTATCCTCCACATGCCATATCTGAAAATTTCAAGATATATACAATGTACATTAACAAGTGATATGTACAAACATTGTAAACATGATTAATCTATTGATTTGTTCACAGATATACTTAAAAACATATGACACTCTATATGTATGCAACTTTTGAACTATTTACCTAATCATTGTGTTGTTTTTGTTTTGTCCGGCACAATTATCCATCTGCAGTACAGCATCCCTCTCTCCATATCCCCAATTCTCAAAGAAGTGATGTAATAGGCTCACCACAGTATTGGCTCCCTTGCCTACCTCCTCAGCCTCATCCACCAGATAGAATACTTGCTCACCTGAATGTGAAATCATTGATTTACTTGCAGACAACATAGCATTCTTTTAAGGCCACACTAATATAATTTCTTGTTCGTCGGACATACAAAGAAAAAAAGTACTAGCGATTAAAATTTAAAATTATTTTTTATTGTAGGCAAAATTTTTAGGCGGTACATACCGAGTCAATAAATTTGTGGGACGATTTAGTTTTTCTACTTGTTTCTGATTTATAAATTAAACTATTTAAAATACAAAAACTATACCGGAAATAGAACAGAAAACAGAGCGGAATTTACTGGATGCGGGAAATTAATAAGGATATTATTTGTACACTTTTTTTATTATAGGAGCGCCAGGGGTCTGACGAGCAAGAAATTATATTGGTGTGGCCTAAATATGTTTTTACAACTAATTAAGCTTGATTAGATTGCAAAACGAATGTTTAATGACAAAACATGTACCTGCTCCCTCTGCACACACACCAAAGGCTTGGCACTTTCTGGGGTTTTTGAAGAACAGAGGTCCCACTTCTTGTGCATGATGAGGATAGTGAATCTGCTGAGCAAAGTCAAAGCTGTACATCTGAGTAATGTCCATTGTACATACTTGTCCTAAAATAAATAAAATTATAAATGACTAAGTTAATCTCTAAAATAGTTATATGTACATGTACCATTTCAAACTATATAAATAACTCACCAATACATATGGCATGCATATATACAAAATTCAATAATGAAATTATGCAACTTATTGCTCACAAAGATTGGTGTTGCAGAGTAGTTCTCATGCAACTATCCATGACAATTTACGATATCTTGAATTGTGCATATTAATTATTTGGTGTAGACTATTATCTTTACTCAGGAGTGAGTAATAATTAATATTAATGTGATTATTCATGGAGCCAATTTATGAAAACATTTATTTACATTTACCAAGCACAATTAAATGTTGTATGTGATGAAAGAAATCAAGGAGAAACTTATTTGTACACACCTCTTTCACTTTGATTCAAGTTGAATGTTTGAAACAGTTCTTTGGACAATAGACACCTTTCTCTATAATATTCTCTCTGTTGCTTGGCTTTGTCCAGGTGACACATGTACTCATCCAGCATGAATTTCTTTTCCTCTTCTGACAGGTTCCCTGCATTACTGATGTTATGAACATATCTCTGGCATTTGGGACACAGATCAGTAGCTGGCTTCATAATCAGGATGTGAGGTGTTTGTTCCTACCAAACTTTCTTGAACTCTGATAAGCTCAGTTGTCTGTCATTTAAAAAAAAACTAATTATGCATAGTTTTGAAGACTAACAATTTTCAATTCTATGTTCTCAACAATGCAAAACTTTCTGGACATGAAATGAATACTATTAGTCCGAAATATCTGATGTTTTCCTGGCTTTTTTAACGATTTTGATATTTTACATGCCAGTGCAGGATTTCGGACTAGTATACTATTAATCAAATATGTATATCAATCTTAGTAATTAATAGAAATGCTAATTCTTGTTAAAGAACATCATGTGCGTCATGTTTATAAATACACTTCAAAATGCTCAACAGACCCACAAAATATGCTACATGATTTGGTTATGATTCAGCACATGAGTACATAAAATAACTTTGACTATTTTATTACAATAGAATTACACATACCTATAATTAAGCATTTTTGCTGCTTGGTTATAAAGTTCCCAAATATCAGACTTTGCCTTGTCAGAGGTAAGCAACAACAGGACTTTGTCACCACGGGCTGAGTAGTTTGGCTGTCTCCCTGGCAGTGGGAGCCCGTTCTTTAGTGTATATTCTTTCAAGAACTGAGATATATGCTGAACATCTGTGAGGCTGAGTGCATGTTTAGGGGTTTTCCCAGTGTTTCCATGAATCCTAGGGTTTAGGCCATCTTTATCCAGAGATGCAGCTATGCTGTTAAGCTTGAATTTTCCTATGCCATGGCAAAAAAGAAAAGTATCTCGGCATACCTGCTGACCAGTAAAATAGTACATTTGTGCTACTCTTCCTCTCTCTTTTGTTTTCTGTTTTTTACTTGTAGACTGGGGCCAATATGTACTAGATTTCCTGTGTGCAGCAAGTTAAACTTTCACTGTTAGATCTAATTCCTCACTTGACATTTCCTGACACTGTTGTCTGTATTCTAGCATGTGATCGAATTCGATTTTTGTAGTACATGGGGAACCATACAACTTACAGCAACCGCATGTGTTTGTTTTGAATACACCGACACAATTAACTTCGTCTTGGTCGACAGTTCTGTATTCAAATTCTTGTTGATAATCTGAATTAGAATCTGAATACTTACCGACACTGATGTCTGTAGTCTCACTTCCTCGTCTTCGGACGATGACAATGGCACAAACTCAGTGTGATTTCCGAAGTATAAATCATTCAAAGATGTGATTTCGTCTACAAAAGGTTCATCTTGGTGACAAATTATTTCGTCGGGCACTTCACTGGCTCTGCTTGACTGGCTCATAATGAATAGTTTATCATTCTCCTCGACATCAACGTAGACATCAATGTTCGTCTGCGGGAATTCCCGCCGATTGTTTACATTGGTTATGTAACGTTTATTATTGAACAACATACAACGAACATCGAACCCGATCATAATACAGTGTAGTAAATATGATATACATATATATCGTCACATCTCCCTTCTCAAAGTTAGATTTATATTGTACAAAAAACATTTCTTGTATTTAATAAACATATTATCTATCAAAGTCTCAGAATTTTTTTTTTTTTTATATATAATATATATATCGTCACATCTCCCTTCTCAAAGTTTGATTTATATTGTACAAAAAACATTTCTTGTATTTAATAAACATATTATCTACTACTTCTGACTTCTGACACCATGTAACGTTTATTATTGAACAACATACAACGAACATCGAACCCGATCATAATACAGTGTAGTAAATATGATATACATATATATCGTCGCAGGTTATACTTTCGTTTTTACTACGTCCAATAACTCCGACAAGAAAATGCGGGATGTCATTCGTGTATAAAATTGTTTCTCTTATATCATATAGACCTAAATGTTTTACACGATGTCCCCCCCCCCCCCCCCCGAAACTTTAAACTACGATGGAATTGACTTTTGAGCATTTATTTTGTCAAGGACCATGAAAAAACCCGGAATATTTGTAACGTTAAAACTTGGTTTTCAGTATCAATCGGTACACAGTATATTATGTATACAGTAGGCCAATATATAAATATTTACATTACTCTTGTCGTAAAATTCAAATTCTTTGTATAACACAGATTTAAAACTAACTTTATTTTATTCATAATTAGTTTATTGATTAAAATCGACGTGGTTCTGTATAAAAATTCATTTCAAAAATGTACAAAACGATTATAGGAAATGTCATTCTTTAAAAAAAAAAACAAAAAACGCGACGTGATTGACGTTGTGTTTCAGCGCCGTTTTCTCGATTATGACGTAAACTCAACAAGCCTTTGATTTTGTCGTGGCGACATCGGATTACAAAACCTTCCTATAGGAATTTCAACTCCGATAGGATTTATTTTGATAAAATCCGATAAGAAATCTTAGTTATCTATAGGAAAACTACCTCTCTAGATCAAATTCTTACAGGAAATACCTTTCTCCTATAGGAAATATAATTCCTATAGGATTTTTAGAAAAATCCTATAGGATTGTCAATTTTTCCTGTTGGAGAATCATTTCTCCTCTAGGAATTATCATTTTCCTATGGGATATTAATTTCAAAGGTAAATATCTCACCTGTCAGGTGAAACACACTAAAAACAGAAGTGGTATATACTCTCTAGATAATGGTTTATTATTTGATCTGTTTGGATTTTTCCGAAACTGCATCTTAAGCGGGTGCAAAAATGCTACCTTGGCACTGGCATATAATTATTCGGCACAATGTTGATGTTAATCTTTTCAAAACTAGCGTATTTTTCGTGCGCCATAAATTGCAAGTTTTTCGTAAGTATCGTATGCACTGTAGCTTTATATTCACTAACCCATATTTTCTTCGTTTAGTTACAACTATATGTACCTTAATTATGCATGTTTTGTCACAAGTATACACTTTCGAAAAATACCCTAATTTCGACAGTCACGAGTAACCGGTGAATTTTTCATTCTCTGATAAGTTGTTGTTCTGTCCGTGCATAATTTAGTCTGAACCAGCAGCCAATCAGCGGTAAGCTGAATCCACCAATAAAAAGTTTGCGTTAAGGTGCAGGTATTGTTGCATGACATGTTGTTATTCAGCATGACGTAGCTAAAAAGTCAACCAAATCGTTTCTAATAATATAAAATTTTGGTCAAAATCTGATTTTTTTGCATTCTTTTGGATAAAAAAAGTTTACTGGAAATGGTTCTACCAAGAACCTTTTTGATCATTTGATGCACAAGAAACGAAACAGTTACCTGCCCTTGTCATGGTGGGTGGTGTTTTGCTCATGCGGTCCGAATAGTAATATAAAAACAACAAGTGAGGACTGGTGGATGTTATCGATTGTAAGTTATCGAACAATGTGTTTACTTTGACTCTACCATAATTTTGGATCATGTATATTAGTACAGACTGAAAATTATCGATCTTTATTGGACTCTTTGTTTATGTTCCTGAGATGCACTCACCAATTTCACAGAGTTTGTGATTGTGATAAATATCAGCAGTTATTTAGCTATTCCATCATCATTGATATACTGATCTTAGATACCACCATTGCAACAGCACGAAAAACTTCAGGTTATAACTTATCGCTATATTAGAATGGGTGACAAAGAATCAAACAAAAGAGGATTTGGTGAATTATCTCTAGATATGTCAAGGTCATTTAGTGAGGTTTTGCAATCATCTAAAAAGTCTCGAGATGACTCCATTTCTGACCAGACACAAGTAAATCCCACCCAAACATCAACTCCTGAATCTATCAGAACTACCAAACATACAACAGATAACCCCCTGAACAATATCATGACTCTCAATACCCCTCCCATCAACTCATTGTATCAGGACCAATCACTATATGTAGTGAAGACATTCAGAGAATAGCAGAAGGGGTTAAATCCTTACTCAGCGCTGAGCTATCATCTATGAGCACTGACATTCAAAACATTGTTAAAAGTGAAGTTCAAAAAGCCACACAACATTTACAAGAAAAAGTCAAATTTCTTGAGAAACAAAACAAAGATCTTTCTCTTAAAATTGATGAACTCGAACAATATAGCCGTAGACCCCTGGTTCGTGTGTCAGGTATACCCGAAACATCTAACGAAAATACAGCAGACAAAATCATGGATGCTGTTTCCGCAGCTGGCATCCCTCTCCAGCGGGATGATATAATCAACTCACATCGGGTAGGAAAACCCAACAGAAATGGAACTCGGCCCAGGCAAATCATTGCCAGGTTAAAGTCAGTGGATCTCAAATTCCATCTCGTTAAAAATTCGAAGAAATTCAGGAACAACCCTGACACAAGAGAAGTCAAAATAAACGAAGACCTGACTAAGTATCGCGATCGAATCATGTTTCTTGGTAGACAACTGTGTAGAGATCGCAAACTTAAATCTGTATCCTCTTCGAATGGTTCAATAAGAGTGTACGATTTGAACAACCGAGCTCACAACATTCGTGAAGAGGCAGACTTAGTACCATTCGGACGTGTGATGAACCATACCTAAATGTAACTAAGATTTGCGTAAACAGTTAAGTCCCTATTACTATGCTGTCGAATATTCCATCATCCTTCCACGCCAGTCACGTACCCATGCAATGAACTGCGTATATTTATATCTTGTGATATATGTTATCAACGAACCACCCGACAAAACTCCGCTCGACCTTAATGTTTGTGTGTACAGTGACCACTTTGTATATACTCACAACACACACCTTTTCTTTTTTGCTACCACTTCCTTTTTATTTATATTTTTGTTTACCTTTTTTCACTTGTTTGTTTTGCTCATTTTTACTATTTTTCACGTGCTATTTGTAGTAATGACACCAAACGAGACAAAATGTCGTTGTCATATAACAGAAAATGTGTTTTGTTGTGCGAAAGCTAAATCATGGATATTGGATCCTAGGCTATTTTCCGATTGTTGCCATTCATACTCATATACTATCCAAATATTACATAATAGATAATGGGTAACTCTGTAGAACAATATCGTGCTACAATCGGTCTTTTCTACCTTTCATGAAGAGGCTTAGCTGTTACTTCTTTGTTTTGCTTATTCAGACCTTCTGATTTTGTTCATACGATGAAAGGTTTTATAAAAATTCTGCATAATTTTGCAAGACTTTTATTGCGTAATATGGTGCACTTAGCAAAAACCTGTTTATTTTTGCAATACTATGTATACATTTTTTACCTGTTACTATTATTGTGTGGTGATATTGAACCAAATCCTGGACCTGTGTATACTTTGGATGTATTACATTTAAATGTTAGAAGTATTCGTAACAAAATTCAAAATTTGTTATATTTAGCAACGGATTTTGATATTTTATGCTTCACTGAATCTCACTTAGACTCAAATGTATTAGATAAAGATATAGCAATCGAGGGTTTTAATACAATTTTTCGTAAAGACAGAAATTCTTCTGGGGGAGGAGTTCTTGTATATGTATCTGATTTATTGAAGGTAGTAAGACGCTCCGACTTAGAACCCCCCGATACTGAATGCATTTGGATAGAAATTTATAACCCTACCTTTAACATCTTTCTTTGTTGTACGTATCGTCCTCCAAATTCAAACATTTCCTTTTGGAAGCACATTGCAAATTAGCTGGAGAAAGTATCTGATATATCCAATCAAATTATACTTGTAGGAGACCTGAATGTTGATTTTCTAAACATTGTACCATAGCTTGATGTGTTTTCTATTGTTAAAAGTGTGGGTTATCTGTACATACCCCACACTTTTTTTTAAAACTCCGCCCACTATCTCAGGTACAAACAACGTCAACAAAGTTGTGTTTTTTAAAACACGTCCATGATACTGTTTACAGTAAAAGATTCCTCCAGATCAAAATTGCTAATAACTCAACACGGATAACTGATTCAAACTAAGTTCGTCGAATAAATCTCATTTGTAGCTTGAGACAAAACTATATCGGCAATGGCTCTGTCAGAATGACTCTGTTTTAATATTCTCCTCCATGTGTGCGAACAAGTAACGCGTGTAAGATGAAATAAGGGTATCCTGTAGAAAGGTTTTATAGAAAATCAGTCACGTGATAGGAACGTGTTTGAATAGTAAACTTGTTTTGTGGACAGAGTGAATAGCGGCGGCCATTTATCATTCAAGGTTTCTCAATTTTTTTTTTATTTTTTTTTTATTTTTGCTTGATTTTTTAAAGTAGATATATATGTAGATGTTTATTCAGCCATTTTTAAAATCATACATGTATATTATTGATACAGAGTATCAAATAGAATTTCAAAAAGAGTAATTATATCATCATCAATTTAATCTAAATTTCAACAGAAGCATTGCATAAATTGGGGTTCGTAAACTTAAAATGTTTTAATAAGTTTAATTGTTTGATGCAAGTATCATGGAGTGAAATTTTGACAAACTCTTGTTGAAGACATTTTCGTGAAATTTGACTTTCTTTTATCTATTTTCAAAAGAATTCATTAATGTACCTTTCCCGTTGTACAAGACAATAATTCATTTAGTTATAATTGCTTAATTATTTTATTAACTCTTACATCTCACCTTTGATTTAATTAACTCACTCAAATTGAAGTTTTACTCTATGGCATATGTCACTCGTGCTTAAGTGCTAATTTCTATTGTTTTCAATTCTTATTTATATTGTGATATACATGATTGTCGGTAGAGAGGAATTAGGTTTCGGATTGTTCGGGTGTAGTTTTTGGATTCCCAGAAATCACCCTTACCGACCTAAAGTTTAAATAAAGAGCTTTTTACCATCTCGAGCATTTTAGTCTTATTGTCGCCGGATCTATAGAAACACCTTATTTCCCCCGGTGATACAAGTATCGATACTAGAAGTCGAAAAATGAATAAATATGAAATAAAAATATATCATTCACCAGTCGATTTATTCCTAAGCTATGAATTTTTAAACAATTACAGATAATTAATTAATGTTCGTCGCCGATAGAAAATCATTTTAGAAATATGTACAATGTACAGACCAACACATTGGCGCCGTATTGATTAGAAGCAGGTGCACGCTCGAAAACTGTAATAATTGTAAACTATGATACAAGTAACTTACCCCATATATTATTGATGATTATGTGCAGATACCCGATGGACGTGGCCATAATGACACTCGGGAGCTACGCTCCCTCGTGTCATTATGACCACGCCCATCGGGTATCTGCACATAACCAACAATATTATATGGGGTAACTACTACTCACACCTTCTCATAAAGTCAATGACATTCTCTCGAACTTTTCTTTGATCAACACTATTCGCGAGGCAACAAGAATCACACAAAACACGTACAAACTCATTGACCCGATTCTAGTGTCCGAGGATGTCTCCTTTTTTGATTCCGGAACAATAGATATTGAAAGCTCTATAAGCGACCACAAAGCGACTTGCAATTTCGTTAAAACTAGTGTAAACTACAACAAAGCTTATACAACTAACGTCTGGCTATATAAACATGCCGATTTTGATAAACTTAACACACTTATTTCTAGTACAGACTGGCATCAGTTAATTACAGAAGCTAACGATACAAACAATGCCACTGAAAATTTTTCGTACTTTCATAAAACATGTTAGGGAATCCATACCCGAAAAATCTATTGTAATTAGACCAAGTGACAAGCCATGGTTTGACTCGGCATTGCGTAGAGAAATTCGTATTCGAAACCGACTGCGAAGAAGGCACACATGTCAAATAAATTATGTGATATATCCAAATTTAAGAAAGCTAGAAACAAGGTAAACAACATGAAAAAATATGCGATAAATAACTACTATAACAACATTGAAATCAATCTCACGGAAGCTAGTAAAAACAACACTAAATTATTTTGGAAACTTTTGAAGGATGTTTTCAGTGTTAAATCCCCCACAGTTATTCCCCCTTTATTATACTCTTCTAATAACGGAGCACAGTTTATTGCCTTCTCTAATGAAGATTAAGTGGAAGTTCTAAATAATTATTTTACTTCGATCTCATGTGTTGATGATTATGGAGTCCAACTTTCAGACATGTATTCTGTATGTAATAGTGTTATAGACAATATTGTCATTAGAGAGCAAGATATCATTGATATCATTACAATTTTACCTTCAAACAAAGCCATTGGTCCGGATGACATAAGTCATAAAATGTTGAAAAGCACAATGTATACAATTGCTACTCCTTTATGTTTATTATTTAAAAAATCATTGAATGATTGTATGTTCCCATGCTCATGGAAAATTGCACATGTTCTTCCCCTTTTTAAGAAAGACGACCCATCTGAATTGTCTAATTATAGACCTGTTTCACTTTTGAGTTGTGTCGGTAAGATAATGGAGCGCATAGTATTTAAACATATGTACATTTTTTTTCACGATAACAATCTTTGTTTACAAATATCAGGCAGGTTTTTTACCGGGCCATTCGACGGTATACCAACTTATCGAAACTTACGACTGTATCTTAAAAGCCATTGATGAGGGTAAAGTTTCATGTGTAGTTTTTTGTGATCTGTCTAAAGCCTTCGATAGAGTATGGCACAAGGGCTTGTTATTTAAACTTCAAACTTATGGCATACATGGCAAACTGTTTAAATGGTTTAAGAGTTATTTAGTCGATAGAACACAGAGAATATTGTACCGTGATTCATATTCAAAAGTTAATACTTTATATTCAGGGGTTCCGCAAGGGTCAGTACTAGGACCTCTTTTATTTTTAATATAAGTGAATGATGTAGCTGATAATATGCTTACCTTTTGTAGACGTTTTGCTGACGATACCGTATAGCTGATTTTTTTGGCGGGGATATAATTTTGGCCTATTTTGGCGATTTTTGAAAATTCACCAAAATTAAAATCACCAAATTTAAGTACTAATTTTTTCATTATAGATTTTAATGACAAATCTGAAGTTTTTGGAGATTATTTTTTTTAAATATATTTTTAAGTCCGAGAGCATGATAAAAAGGGACACTTGTTACATGCATACAGTATTACAGATACAAATGTACATTTACTCAAAATCAATAAAAAACTAATGTAAATAAATAAGAGCTAAACATTACTATGAATTAGAAGTTAATCGTTTAAACGCCTTTTCCCTGGTCAGGTGTGTAATTAGCCCCAGTGACAGGGGTCCTAGCTTATGTTGTTTTAGGAGACGTGTGATCCATTATCGACTCAGGTGCAGATAATTGTTTGATTAACGGTTTCTTTAAGGATTTTTGCTGAAGTACATTAATTTCTCAGTTATAATGAAAAAATGACAATAACAAACCGTCAATAAACTGACAGTAGATTTTCAATAAAGAGTAAAGGATTCACCAAAAAATTATATCCGCTAAAATTAATGGTATACCTTGTAGACCCAAATCCGCCAAATTTGTGTCCCGCCAAAAAAACCGGCTATACGGTAATAGTTTACAAGATTCTTCAAATAATTTAAAAATCATTGAAAATAATTTAAATAAGGATCTCACAGAACTTGAGAAATGGTCTCAAAAATGGCTTCTTAAATTTAACCCATCAAAAACAAAAGCTGTGTATTTTAACGCAAAAAAGACTACCGAATATCCTTCTTTGAGTTTTCAAAATTGCCCCGTAGAATTTATGTCAAGTCACAAGCACCTAGGAATAACTTTTTCTGAAAACTTAAAATGGACGACATACATCGATATTTTAATAGCAAAAGCACACAAAAAGCTAAATCTAATGAAAAAACTCAAATATAAATTAAACCGCAAATCACTTTCTCTTATGTATATATCTTTTATCAGGCCACATTTAGAATATGCTTCTTTGGGGTTTGGGGAGGGTGTTCTCTCGCAGACTCTGAAAAACTCGAACAAGTGTAATTATCTGCTGCTAGAATAGTAACCGGTTTACCGATATTTGCCTCTAAAGACTCTCTTTATCTCGAAACAGGCTGGAGTACACTAAGTTCAAGACGTAAAATTGCTAGACTTAAAACAATGTTTAAGGTTGACAAAAATATCACACCCACTTATATTCAAAATTTATTCCCTGACAAACGTTGTAATATGTCCAACTATACTACGAGGGATTCTCAAGATTCCTACTTACCCAAGTGTCGATTACAAATATACAAATGATCATTTGTTTCAACTGTTATACGTGAATGGAATTCACTACCTTTGAATAGCTTGAGGGAGCTTGACTCACTCAAGACCTTTAGTAATGCTATCACCTGTGACGATATTTTAGACGCGAAAAAACCTCCACCACCATATTTTTCTGTTGGAGACAGGTTTCTAAATATAATTCATACTAAATTACGCTACAATTGCATACTAAAGTGCGACTTATTTAAATATAATACTGTTGAAAGTCCTTTATGTACATGTGGTAAGGTTGAAGACGTGTATCATTATTTTTTCTCATGTACTAAATATGATGAAGCCAGAGACGAGTTATTATACCCGCACTTTCTAAAGAAAGTTCGGGTATATTGTTGTTACCCTGTTCCGTCTGTCCGTCCGTCCGTCCGTCCGTCCGTCCGTCCGTCACGTTTTACTTTCTCAAACTGCTCTTACATCTTATAAACCAGCAAACTGAACTCTTGGAGTATAATTTGGGGTGTCATGTTGTTTTGTAAACAGGTTTCAAAAATTCTCTGGTAGTCCTGGGGGTCAAATAATTGGTAAAAAATGACGTTTTTTGACAAAAAACCTTCTTCCTCGAACTCCTTTTACATTTTCAACAGTAGACAAATCATCTTTTGGAATATGTTTTGGGGTGTCCTATAGATGCGCAATAAGGTTTCGGAAATTTCAATTTTGTCCTGGGGGGTCATTAAATGGCTGAAAAATGACGTTTTTTTTTTTACAAAAAGTCTGGTTTCAAAAAACGTCCATTTCTTTTTGCAGTAGCCTAATGATCTTACAGGATATGCTTCGGGGTGTCATGTTGACGTGTAATCATGTTTCAGAATTTTTGTTTTGATCACGTGGGTCTGTGGTCATTAAAAAATGACGCTTTTGTGCAAAAAAAAATATGGTTCCCAGAACTCTTCTTACAATTTATGCAGTAGCTATGTCATCTCTTGAGATATGATTGGGGCTGTCCTATAGGCAAACATGTTTTAAAAATTTAAATTTCATCCAGGGAGTCAAATAGTAGCAGAAAACTGATGTTTATCACTCCTAAAAAAACCTACTTCCCAGAACTCCTCTCATGATTTAATGAATAGCCACATCATATCTTGGGGTATGACAGGGGCTGTCATATAGTCATGCAATAAGGTTTAAAAAATTTAAATTTCATCCAGGGAGTCAAATAGTAGCTGAAAATTGACGTTTATCACTCCTGAAAAAACCTACTTCCCAGAACTCCTCTCATGATTTAATGAATAGCCACATCATCTATAGGGATATAGCAGGGGCTGAGTCATAGATATGCAATAAGGTTTTAGAAATATAAATTTGATTCTGAGGGTCAATGCTATCTGCAATATGATGTTCCGTCCCATAAAAACCTAATTCCTGGACCTCCTCTTATATCTTGTGATTGAAATAACGTACCATAAGATGCATAAGGAGGAAGAATATATATGCTTTAGGGGTGGGGATCACAAGCTATTTTTTCAAGTTATTTGATCATTTCTGATTTTGGGAGGGTGGGGTGGGGTTCAGGTGACCCCCAGAGGCCATGACCTACTAATACCGAAAAAAGATTTGTCTTGACATGGTCATGGTTCAAGAAACAAAAATATATATGGTTTAGGAGTGGGGATTTCGATGATTTTGAGGATATTTTAAAAATATTCAACTATTTATGGTTTGGTTTTTTTTTTTTTTTGGGGGGGGGGGGGGGGAGAGATTTAGAGTCTCTTCTCACATTTTTACAGTAGCAAAATCATTTCTTTTTAATCTTAAAGATAAACAAAATGTTATATGTAATTGTAGAAATTGTAAAGTCAGTCAACAAAAACCTAGAGCTTGCTGTAAAAAACAAAGCAGGGTCAACATGGGGGAATAACCCAAGGGGCAGGGGCCAATTTGTCTTAAATGTATCTTGACATGATCAGCAGAATTGGACAGAATGATCACTATAGGGCATCTGCAGAGTGGGGCCCTAAATAGTTACAAAATCAATCTATAAAAAATATTCATTTGATAATATGTTATACATGTATTTAGAAATGTCTTTATTTTCAAAATGATGAATAAATTAATCAGTCAAAATGAGTTATAAATAACCGATTGGCAATTCTGCAATTGATTGCAAAATCCCTAGTATAATATCACATGTATTTTTTTTTTATATATAATTATACATGTATGTTAACAATCAGGATTAAAATGCACAAATTTTCATGAGTCATAAATCTTGACATACCACATATCTCTTGACAAAAAAGAATAAGCAAAATAAAAGAAAATTACAGTCATTAACTCTTTTTCTATTACTGGTGTATGATGATGGGGTAGGGGGTATAATGAAAAAAAAAAGCTGCAGCATGCCTTCATTCTCACTAGAAATGTATATCTAATCCACACATCCTGGGGATGGGGAACGGTTAAGGCCCCTTCCCCTTCCTCCCTATTATAACTCATATAAACATGATATTTAATACCCAAATTTAATACAAAATAGGGTCAATATGGCATCAACTCAATAGTGTCAGTCTGACAAATGAAAAAATAAAAAAAATCTGCAATTAAAATGACAGAAATTGTAGATAAGCTTATTTAAATAAAGATGATGATACAGTATGCTGGCAAAGGGAGATCACATTTTAGAAAGTGAAAGTAAAACTTGACTGTTTTGTATACCGGTGTCTCATAATATTGCGCTTCTACATGTATTATACTTACCTATATTGGTCAACATCATAATGATAATCCAATTAGCACAGTACAAATTCCTTTAGCTGATCACCACATAAGAAACGTTTATTCATGTTAATTAATCCTATTCTGCATATCAAAAAAACATATGCATGTACACCACGTGAAACCCATCTAACCAAAGAGCTGGGTAAAACTAGTACCCACTAATGCAACCTGTAGACCTGTGTTGTGTATGTAACTTCAGACAAAAATCATTTAATTGTAACATATTGCATGTATTTTCATAACTTTATTCTTTAAAACCCCTTGCACAATTTTATTAGGTAATTAACGATGTAAAGCACAATTTTCTGCTTTAGGGTGGTATGGGACACCCACATATTGTGATGTACTCCTTATTGAACAAAACAAAGTATAAAATATAATATTTTCCCCCAAAATAATGTTATCTAACATCATAGTGCAATGGGTTAGAGCGTTAACAATATTCAAGTAGAGAGTTTGAATCCTGCTGGGGCTTATCTTATTTTTACCTTAAGTTTCCAAAAATTTTAAGAACATTATTTTGGCCAAATATTCATTTGTAAAAATTTTTAATTCTAAAACGGTGAAAGTAATTTAATTAGAATATAACTACTAACATATATATAATATAAATTACGCACTTTTATCCACATAGATATCGACATGTGTTATCACCTTTGAAAATCATTAAAGCAGTCCTGCAGTGAAAATCATTGTGCAATATGACATTTATTTTGCACTGTTTACAATATTCTTTATTGCAATTACATGCACAGGCTTTCATAGTTATCAAAATATTCTGATTAATTTTTTATTTATCCATGGGTAGTCGGGGGGGGGGGGGGGGGAGAGAGAATCAGAGTAATAATTGTGTTTGCAGGGAGGGGGGGGGGGGGATTGTAGTCTGAGGTTTACTTTTGGTAATTTTACTACTATAATAATTATATAGACTATACTTTCTATGAGATGAAACATTTAGATTATTGATTACTTTAAAATTCACATGCAAACAGTTCAAACCCAAATTGTACATAAAGGCAATATGTGTATTATGGAATGTGAACTCAGCATTTATGAAAATTATAATTTTTAAAAAGTACCGGAAATTGCATGTGGCCTTCTTTTTGACTAAAACTGGTAAAAGAGAGTGTTTTTTAGAGGCAAACACTTGGTGCGGGTATTACTGTCTAATGACAGCATCTAGTTTAATAATGTTTTTAGAATTGGCGATTTAAATATTGTTAATACACATATTTTGCTTTGGGGAGATGACAAACTTAATAATACTGTCAATGATCACTTGTTTTCCTTAGTCCATATTTTTATTAAAAAATCAAAAAGATTTTGATTTTGTGTTTACATTTGCATCAAAATGTGTTATATGAAACTTTATTGTAATTCATTTTGAATCTTTATATTTATATACACTTATATGACATTTTATTTGCATGTGAAAATTTTGTATGTAAATTATTGTATAGGGAGAGGGCTAAATAAGTTTTAGAACTTGTGCCCAATCTCGTTGTAATTATATTCCAATAAATAAGTTCAAACCAAACCAAGAAACATGTCACATACAGAATATATATTTTGTTCATAAAATGCTAAATTGAGAATTAAATGCGTATTTTTAATTTTGATTCTTATTATGGGTACGAGGATATTTGAAATTCTTTTATGTAGAATATTTCACTTGAAACATTATTTTCATTTATTTATGAGATGGCACTTACCTTGGATGATTAGAAAAAATAAAAGACCACTGAATTGAACAGATAAGGAACAAGCAAATTTTTTTCATCTAAAAAAAACAAGATTTATATGTTTATTTTTGAAAAAAAGCTTAAATGTCAAAGAATAATTATGGAAAGAGGTGCGACTACTTGATTATATCTTATACCAAAATACATGTTTAGAATATTTAGATTTATTGGACATTTTTATCATTAATTATTCTTTCTTTAAAGAATCAACTTTGGAAAATCTTTGAATAAGTATGACCATTAATATGTAACAATTAACCAGAAAAAAGTTAAACTAATCAAAATAATTTTAAGATTCAAGAATAATTCTGCACTACATCGCAAGATAGGTTTTGGCTTATCATTGCTTTAATACAATCCTGAGTTATAATTTAAGTTAGAACAGAGTCGATGCCCCAAATTAAGACGCGTCATAATGATTAGTGTATTCTAATATACGTTTTCCTCCTCGGAAAGCTGCAAAACAATGCTCATGAATATCTTTTTCTAAAAGAATTATTACGTCAAAAGTCTTGTTCAATTTCTTGTTCGATTTAAGCATTGCCTTTTAATCATGCCGGTATCATACAAGTAATTAAATAATCTAAATCTATGTCTTATGTTAGATAACTCATCCACTTACAATAAGTTTATTTACATCCTTCTTAATGATTTTAACATTGTTTATTGAAAATGGGAAATATAATTGTGTTTGACCTATTTACTCAACTAAGTTTTATTATCTCACCACCATGCTATCATTATAAGTGACTTGATGAAAGTTGGTGACATATACTGAAATTTTGTATAATATTTTACATTCACATGCATATATGAGTACATAAAAATTACGTAATACACTCTATATTCTTTGAATACGGTATTTGTTTAATTTAAGAGAGAATGCAATGATCGAAGTATAATTTTGTATTTTTCTACATGTACATGTATTTCTCTATTTCAAATATTATTTCGATATGACAGCATGAATCAAATGAAAATATATGTCACTGCTTGAAGTTTTATTATTCTTTATAAATTATCGAGTGCATTTTATAGCAGATTGAAATGTTCAATGTTCTTGAGACGTTCATTAAATGAGGAAGTAAGAAAAAAATGTTTAATAAGATATACATGTTATAGAAATTTGAATATTTATTATAACAACACGGTTATGTACACTGAATTTAGTTCAAAAGTTCCACATCTCTTCATTCTAAATCCTACTTGTCACTGCATGTGACCATTGTATTGCATTTGTAATATACGGTAAGATAGAGTAAAATTATTTTTAATGTAGGAATAAGCATATCTGTATATGTTAACACGGGCTATTTATGATGGACCAACTAGACTAAACATGTTTTCTTTTAGTGGTTTATATAAAGATGGGATGATTTTTTAAAAGAAAACATCATAAATAAAAGCATCTCGGTAGATAGGAGAAGTGAGGATAAAGGCAAAAATTTCTTAATGTAACAGCATTCCCATGGAGGATTCAGCATCGACATTCCTAAACCACTTCCCGATCATCCATACCCCCCCCCCCCCACCTTCAACAAAAAAAAAATAATATGAACAGATATTTGACCTAAGAAACCTTTTACAAACTAAAAGCTCAGGTTTGCTGTCAAAAGTAAACGAATTAGGATTGTATAATATAAAAGGGGCCAATAATGGCACAAAAATAAGCAGCCTACATTTGCTTTACATATGTCCACTATGTGAAGATTCTGGAGAAGATGGTGAAAAGTTTACGACGACGGCAACAACGAAGACAGACAGTTTTGATCAGAAATGTTCGCTTTTGCCTTTGACTCAGGTAAGCTAAAAGTAGACATTTTCATGAAAAAATATATTTCTATATACATATTCATGTAAAAACTTAACACCTATTAGAAAAGTGAATCCTTTGTGCAAAGGCACCGAAAATATAAAATTTCACGTAAAACTCGTCTGTTAACTACACTCCTCTTTGATACCAATATTTTATAACAATTATTGTTTAACTTTCAATGAGATTAACAAAGAGCACACGGCGGGTGTGACCGGTCAGCAGAGGATGCTCACTCCTCCTAGGCACCTGATCCTACCTCTATCATTTTGGAGGTCCGTGTTGCCCTGCTTTGAATTTGTATTTCGTTTTATGGATTTTTGAGATGGTTGACGGTTTGTTATTGTCATTTTTTCCAAAACTAGCGCATTTTTGTGCACCGTAATTTGCAAGTTTTTAACACGTACGGAACTGTAGATCCCAGGTCGTCCATCCGATTTTTTTTTAGATCGGGGGCTACATACCTGCAGGTAGTTAAAACGTTTTGTTTCATTATGTATATCTTTAATTTAATAAAATATAGTACGGGTTAGTGTAAGGTATATATTTAAGCAGTATTAATTATTCACTAATGGTGCGGGGTCTCTCGTTGAAGAGTGGTACACTGTACTAGATACTTCGGAGTATATCACAAAAAAAGTTAATCAGGGAAGACAGATAGTTCTTATTCACAGTTACTGGTATTTTTGACATTTTATTGGTGGCTGTTTAGAATCTGGACTATTACAACAACTGTGGTAATTATTGTTCTAATGAAGCAGCAAAGCTGCTTAAGTTCATTAATTTAAAGAGACTTATACACGATTTGAGCTCAACATTTTCAAAATTTATTTTTATATTTTTAATGTCTAGAATGATTAATATGGATGTTTTAAATGCGTTGTTAAAATTTGAAAGTCAAATATCGAGTTACAAGCGAGTATTAGAGGTTAAAATTCTTTGTTTTGTAAACAAAGTTCGAGTCCTGTTATTGTTTACATGTGTGTTGTATTGGTACAAGTTCAATCTAATGTTCCTTTTTGTTGTTGATAAAATTATTTATGAACACACTGAATCGGTTTATCGGCAAACTCTATTCGCAATTCAAAAGTGAATTGCATTCTAGAACGCAGTTCGCAATTCAAAATTTATTTTTCATATTATGAACCTGAAATTTTTAGGGTCATTATATTAGTGGTAAACCACTACCACCGTGAAAATATGGTGATGTGGTCATCTCTAGTTTTTGAGATATGGGGCCATAAATATTCATTGTAAAGCAAATTGTAAATTCATTGTAATTGAATTTTATATATCGGACTCCGAAACATCGAGGGCCCTTACTCTGGGGGCTGAAATTTTCAGGGTCATCTACTAGTGGTATACCACTACCACTGTGAAAGTATGGTGAAGTGGTCATCTCTAGTTTTTGAGATTCGGGCCCCCACTTATAGAACACTATTCATTATAATGGGATTCTAAACATCGGGCTCGGAAATATCGACGGCCCTTACCCTGGGTGCTGACATTTTCAGGATCATCTGCTAGTGGTATACCACTACCATTGTGAAAATAATACTTATTAGTAGAAGACAATTGTACAATTTGCCATTTTCATACGATATATCAATTGCCTTAGTAACAAAGTACATGTATTTCAAACCAGACCAGAAAAATATTTTTATAACACAAAACTCAGCTGTTAAACCATCAGCAACAGGGCTTTTATCATTTTTCATATTTTTCAAAAAAACTGAGGTCTTCACTTTCCATTATAGGTCCTTTTATACGTTTTTTTCTTCCTCTGTAAGTTTTCTTATGTCCAAATTAGGTAATTTCAAACATATATTTTTATTTTCCATTTGTCTTTTCTTTTTATACAAGTTCTCATAAAACATATTTGTTCCATTTAAAATATATCCTTGACTGGGCAGAATTTGACCATTTTCCCTTTCTAGTTACTCTTGACCTTATATAATTTCCTCTAAGTTTGTGGTTTCTAATATTTTTAAGTTCAGTTTGTTTTTCTTCAATTAGTTTTATTGATTCATTGTCGGTATTTTGTTCTGATAGTTTAATTTCATCTTCTATCTTTTTTAGTTTCATTTTATAGTTTGTTTTTAAATATTTTATATGATATTGTTTTCCCTCTTATTTCCATAAGTAACATGTCTAAAAATATGTGGTCTTTTATTCTGAAACAAATGTCTGCATTACTTATACATTCAATATTTTCAATATCATCAACCAAAGCTGCATATTGGTTTTTTTAATGGTGGTTATTTTCTATTCAATTAATTGTACATAATCAATATATGTTATATATATATATCAAATTTCCATAAATCTGTTCCCTTTTAATGATGTAGATACAGGAAAAACTGAGATAATTAGGTTCCGATTTCAACAAAATCCTTTTCCTGAATATAATTGTAATTTGTGGTCATATTGTATTTGTGAAAATGAAAAGCAAAATTATCAAAGCTGGGTAAAATTGATTAAGGACCAATTAAATAATTTGGGACTTGGCTACCTGTGGAACGACCAAAGTAATTTAAACAATCGTATTTGTCTGCAAATCATACGGAAAAGACTTAATGACAACTTTATTCAATTGTTGCATAGCAAGATGCAAATAGAATCAAAATATGTTATTTACAAGCATTTAGTTGATAATTTTTGCTTACATTATTATTTAGAAAAACCAGTACCAAAGTTGTACAAAAATGTATTTCCAAAATGAGGTTGTCTTCGCATAATCTGATTATTGAAACGGGTCGACATAAAATTGTACCAAGAGACAAAAGATTTTGTAAAACTTGTATTACGGACATTGAAGACAAATATCATTTTATACCTATATGTCCAATGTATTTAGCATTATGATCAGAGCTAATAAAAAAGTATTATTGGTGTAAACCATCCATGTACAAATTAATACAGTTACTAAGTGTAAACATTCATTTATAAAGCCCTTACTCAGAATGGTTTGATTATATTGTGTCATTTGTTGATTTAAATTGTTATTACTATATATATATATATATATATATATATATATATATATATATATATATATATATATATATTCATTATTTTTTGTGTGTGTTTTATAAGACAGCCATTTATACATGTATTTTTACATGTATCTTTCAGTAACCTGTATGTCATTCTCCAAATACAAATTCTGTAAACATATGAGTTTGTGTGTACGTACATTGTAAGTGACAAGATTTGGAAGGACTGACCGTCCATTTTTGCCTGTATTTTTTTTTGTATTGTTCATCATTATAACTGCTATAAGACGTATGTCTTTTGCAATAAAATAAAATTGATACTTTAAAAAAAAAAAAAATCCTACAAATTGTCCTAAATGAAATCATGGAGTCAGCTCTAATTACTCCTAATACAACACTTCATTCTCGCCGAGATTTAAGGACCTCCTTAGCTGTCGGCCATCTTAATACGACATCCTAATATTTTTACCCATTCACTCGCATCAGCCTCGCAATTGATTACAAGACCTTGTTCCCGTAGATAAACATGATTGTCGATTAGCAAATGTTTACAATGCGATACTGTCGAGAGCAAATGAAAAAAAGTATTACAACGTTTGAAACAATAGTGTTACTCATTGGAGAAAATATTCTCAAACCAGGTATACACTACAGAAACTTCTGTCTGACTGAAACTGTAACAACTAGACAAAAAACAATTCAAAGAGCTTTCTGAAGGCTGAAAACACTTATAAATAATTGTGTATTACATAATTATCTAGATTGTCTATTTTGATAATCACAAAAGTTTTCTTCAGATAATTTTTTTGTATTTAATCAGATTATTTCAAGAAAACTAGATTTGAAAGAAACATGTACAGTGATTTGCATTGTGCATTTCAATTTGAAAAACGTTTAAATGTTATTGTAGCTATATATAGAGAAAACTTACATTATGAACAATTTTCTATCCCCTGCGAAAAAATAATGCGCGTGTCCACACCTTTCCCTTTCTATGGTGAGAATAAAGAAGTTTTTCTCAGTAACATTAAATAACGTATTATCAAATTACCATAACTGAAATCACTGGGAAAAATACATTTCCGTGATATATAAAAATATACCAACCCTCGATTTTTTTTCTTTTCAAAGTTTGTTTCCGGGCGCGCCTTTTTAATTCTATAAACCCCAATGTATCCCCCCAAAAACTCCAACATTTATTATTTATTATACATATGTACATGTAACAACCGTTAATGATACAACGCCGCTTAATGATATAAATATTATTAAGCGTTACATCAGCCCTAACGCTTAATGAAACAAGCAAATATCTACACCCTCAACCGCTAATGATACAAACTTTTTTTTTATCATTAAGCGTTGGAGTCGCACCCTTTAATGATACAAAATTGTAAAATTGAAACCAGTCGTTGATGAAACACTACTAATTTGATTTTCCTATATTTGCTCAGCATAAGTACAATTTTATTTTTACTATTACAAGTGTCTGTATTGTTTTGTACAAGTTCTTCATTAATTATGAAACTTGATATAGACAGATAGATAGATAGAAAGATAGATAGATAGATAGATAGATAGATAGATAAATTGATAGATAGATAGATAGATAAATTGATAGATAGATAGATAGATAGATAGATAGATAGATAGATAGATAGATAGATAGATAGATAGATAGATAGATAAATAGATAGATAGATAGATAGATAAATAAATAGATAGATAGATAGATAGATAATAGATAGATAATTTTGGATTCACAGCTAGATATTATCACTTCTATTGATATACATATGTTCCTCGGGCTGCAGAAAACTAATTACAATAGTACTTAATTTTTAAAAACGATATGAATAGTTCAGTCCATATCATGGGGTTATCTTTTGTAAAACAAACATAACCACCGACGTTTTAACCTCTGAACGATTTACATTATCAAATACAATACCGTATCTGTTAACACTTGAGAGAGAATTAGGCTTGAATTAGACTTGCTACATTTTAACTGGGGTTTTCGTAGAAGAAATCCAATATTAAAATGGCGAGCAGGCGGCTGCCTTTGGGGTACCAAATAAGTCTTGCAGACCAATTGTACATATATTAAAGTAGTGCATATTATTTGGATTTTAATTTTTGATAATTTATGCCAAAAAAAACAACAAAAAAACAAAACACAAACAAAACAAAACCTGTTGAAGTTACACAAGTAAGTAAATCAGCACACATATAACCCTCCATATTCAGTTAAATTAAAATCATTGCTTATGGGAGACTAATTTTTAGGAAATATAAATAGCAGATTTACGCACAAGGCTTTCATCAATCTCATTTAAATACAGATCTCAACAATAGCACATAGCGCCCTGCGCTATTATAGATATCTGTATTTTAATCAGATTTGGCTTTCTTTCTATTTAATCCACGGGTTTATTTATATTCTGACAAACCAACTTATGGAGCCCAAGCTGGGAACGCTTTTTGAAATGTGTATTTGCATTTGTATTCGATATTTTTGAATAATTTGTAGAATTTCAAAATTACATAAAGTAATTTTTTTTCGCTTTAAAATTACTTATTAATAAAATATATATATTTCAAATTAGGTTATTAATGATGAATATAGATAAAAAGTATTCTATATAATTCCAATAAGCAAATATATTGGGATAATGTAAAAGGATAATATGAAGATTTTATGATAGAAAAAGAAGTATCGCTCAAAGTTTCCTATCCCAATCTCAATGTTTTAAATCTCTTTGAACATGAAATAAAAACTAAAAAGAAAAAGAAAAACTTCTTAAACTAAAGATAATAATATGATTAAATTCATAAATTTTAACCCCAAAGGTAGGATCATTGATGTTTCCGAGCCCAATGATTAAAATTACCTTATAATGAATACTAGTATTAATTTTAAGTATGGCCAGCATCTCTCTAACTAGAGATGGTGCTATCATACTTGATTCACAGTAAATGACCACATACAGTTTAAGCATCCAAATAGTAATGATACAATTAATATTACTATTAATAAAATTCACTTTGAAATACAAATTGTGTTTAAAACTTGAATATTATGATTGAAATATACCTGTCTATCATCTATCTAAATGCAATTCTGACTACCAGACTGAAGCTAGCAGCCAATAACAGGACCTTTAGATGCATCCATTACAAGTTCGGGTGAGCTAAATGGACCGTAATTCTAAGCTTCTAAAGCTTGCAATGAATACATCTAATGAGATTCTTCTTCTAATCCCTAGTGTTTATATTTTGTGCTCAAAATCGAAGGAGATATTAATCATTCGACTGAGTCCAAACCCCTGGGAACCACCTCGTGGTATCCCTACACCCCAAAACTGAGAACGAGAAATGATAGCCCTATAGGTTCCATACCTGGGTATTCGTTTGATGCACACTTCAAAGATAAGGGATATAATAGTCCACATTGTGAAATGTTAAAAAATGACAAAGTTCGGGTGAGCTAAATGGACCATTATAGCTCTAATAGCTTTATTACTGAGGCAAAATAGTTCCTTAATTCGCTTTAAAATTTGGGGCATTTCCGGCTGCGTCTGGCGCTGATTTCTATATGAGATGAAAAACCGTATGTTAGATGTTTGACTGTCCCTCTGTTAAGATTTTTCCTTTTAAAGATTGGTGCATAACGTTTCCCAATTAAGTAAAAAAAGAAAAAAAAACCGGGTTTGATTTCCAGGTACATGTGTAACTTCTTTGTAAACTATTTGGGTCCTATACAGCTAGCAATAATCTAGCGACAACATCGTTAGCAGATATAAACACTTAAATTTCATTTTGATTTTTTTCAGAATTTTTGTTTTTATTAAAATTGTTTTTTAATCTTTTTTTGTGACGGAAAAGGCGCAGTTTTATTGCAATAAATTATAACCTTCTATTTTTACTACATTTTTAAAAAAAGCGTCTTTGGAATTATCAATACCATAACTTATGACCCGTAGACCAAGATCAATTGTTAACTGACTTTCTATAATATACTTAATAATCCTTATCCAAGCGGGCTTTTCTGCCTTGGAAGTTGACAAACATCAAACATATACAATTTATTCCTGTATTAATCATCTTGATATTAATTAAGATATGCCAACGACAAAGCAAAAAGTAATTTCTGTTCGAGTACTTGCAGTACTTTAATGGTTTTTCTTATTTGCAACTAGCATCTACGGGCTTAGTGGCTGCTGTTATTGATTGCTAGCTTCAGCATTTTTGTCTGTCTTTATGTTTCATCATAAATATTACTAATGCTGAGCAAATACTAGTGTAGGGAAATGAAATGTATTATTTCATAAAAGACTGCCTTCAATTTTACAATTTCATATCATTAAAGGGTGCAACTGCAATGCTTAATGATAAAAAATTGTATCATTAACGGTTGAGGGTGTAGATATTTGCTTGTTTCATTAAGCGTTAGGGCTGATGTGCATTTGTGACACATAATGAATTCTATCATTAAGCGGCTATATATCATTATGCGTTGGCGATGTCAACTGTTAATTCAATAATTTATAGCATTAGGCGTTTCCATTGCAACGCTTAATGCCATTTATATCATTAAGCGGCGTTGTATCATTAACGGTTGTTACATACGTATACCATTTGTTTCAAAGATGTCAAAATATGAATATGAACTCTTCTTGCATACTAAAATGAAAATTGGTATTTCACATTATAACATTCCATAATACTAATGTGATTATTTTAAAAGGGTAGGTAGCAAAACTTTTTCTTATAAAAAGTCAGAATGAATATGGATTCAATGCCTAAATCATGATCTTTTTAATGTTCTACATTTGTATTTGTTTTATGCTCGCTAAATTTGATCCTTGGTAATATCAAATAATTCGTCCATGAACAATGCAGATTTAAAAGATGTAATTTGTTCGGTATAACCAAAAATATTTCCTCATTGTGTAGACTTTGCTCATTGGATGCAACAGTTGTCAGAGTTTATATTATTTACAATTTCTATATGTATAATGCGGAAAGTACCAAACAGAATTTTTTGAGGCAAACAACGGGAATAAATGGAGCGGTTCAAATTAATCTTGTTTTTTCAAACTTGTATTTTTGGAATTGTGTTGCTCATAGGCAATGAAGTCGAATGTAAATAACATCAATATATGAACAATTGTAGTCAATTATTTAATGTTATATCTATATATTGCTGGCTGGTTAGTAATAAACCCATAGGGTGTACCCATGAGAAATTTCAATGTATTTTAACTTGTCAAGTAGATAGGTAAAGATTGTTGCCAAACTTTGACCTGATGTGTGGGAATTAGAACATCTAACAACTAGAATCATATTATGACACGCGCTTATTACGGGCATTGGCTAAAGTAGTTTATTAGTTATAATACATCCCATAATCCCTTTATTTTTCTGAGTTGTAAAAATATAGCATTCATATTCTACATATCACACTTTATGGATTGAAAAATTGTAATGTGTTTTAATTGGTGTGTGCTGGGGGATTCTGTTGAAAAGGAAGTAAATGACAAGTATATTAGGAATCATACACATTGAAATTTCCTCATTTCTACAATCCAGTACAATAGCAATTTCCTTGTATCAAAGCAATTTATAATACATGTATTTATTTTAGCACATGTAGTATTATTATACACAATTTGATTTAATATTGAATATGATTAAAAAAAACCCCAGCGGGCCTTATTGTAAAATCTACACCGTCCGTGATATTTTGAATTCGGTTACAAGCAAAAAGCTCAACAAGATTAATTATACATGTATTTTGCTGAACTTTTAACCTAAGACTCCATTTAAACAAAAAATATAGCAGATATTTAACATCCACGATTTGAATATTTTTTTTTAAAATGTACATGTTTATTTACATTCCGAATCTTTTGAATAGCTTTAAGGAGACTTAGTGATCAGCATAGCTCCAAGAGAACTACCTTGTATTTTAAGATATTATTAATTCTAAATTTTACTTTTTAAAATGCAAATTTTGCAGATTAAAGTGTAGAAAATAAAAATAATGTGAAGTGCAACAGTAGGACGCTTCCGTACAATAGATAGAGCCATAATGATAAGCCGGGGGGGGGGGGGGGGGGGGGATAAGGGGATTTTGTTCTTGAGCGGATGTTTATTTGTAAAATTAAAATGCATTACTTTTTAAAAACCTTTCTCTATACGAAAAATCATGTAGCAGACAATTTGATGACCGGGAGGGTAGAATGACGTTTTTATAAATATAAAAAAATTTATATATGAATTGTAAGCCACTGGGTGTTAGAACATGATTCACTCAACATTTAATTAAACTATATATTTTTGAAGAATTCAATATTTGTGAAACCTGATTCATATGAAACATTAAAATTGATTTTATTACTGCATATTTATTAATCAACCAACGGAAAGAAAAAAATGATGAATCGATATCGTTTGTAGTATCTCTTAGACATTTCACTTTAGATTTCATTGCTTTACTTGCCTCTGAATATCTTTTAAACAGCCTCACTAGCCACAGCATCATGAGCATGGTTTGTTTACAGAAAAAAAGAAATGGCGACTCTCGATCCCGACTTGAAATAAACATAATTCATTTTCTAAGCTTAGGAAAACGTTCGCGGCAAGTAAAGTGGTGAATGAATAGTACAATCTCTCAGGAATCTTAACTATGATTTTTTTAATAGGATATTATTTTCAATCGGCTATCTATTGAAATAATTATATCAACAACACTATAAAAACATATAGGACGTTCAGCAGGTTCATGCCGATCAAGTTACGTCAATGATACCCTTCGGATAACTTTTCTGTGCATTTTCAATAAACTAAATATATATTGAAATAATCAAATTCATCAATTATACACGGGGAAATTATGCTTTTATTGTCAACTTCATTTCGAATGTCCTAAAAACTTTTGATGCCGTTCTACTAAGGTCAAATTGGGCACGTTTTCATCCGATTTCATATAATATAATGTTGTTTCATTGTAAATCAGTTATTTGATTAAAAACACTTACCATTGATTGGGTTTGATCTGTACACACTCTCCGATTATCATGATGTCAAAACGTCCTTTTATTGAAACCCGGAACCTTCCGGGAGTATTCGGAACAAATGGCGGAGAGCACTTGCCAAATGTTCAAGACATGTTATAGAAATTAACGACTTTTTTTCTAGTCAGGCTTTTCGCATAAAAGGTTTAAAATTATGTTGAAAAAACATTCATTTAGGACAATTAAAGCCTAAAAATATGATATATGGTAGATTTTTTTGTAATAATGCATGTTTTCTTGGTTTTGTGAATGCAGAAAAATAGTCTTTGCAAACTATACAAAGGATGCGGATTAAATTCTTTTTTATGACAAATTATGGAAAAAATGCAACAATTTAATGTTAAATGACAGACACAAAGATGCATTTTAGGTAGTAGTACACTTTTACACCATTTTAAGATAAGATGATTACATTTTATATAATGTCAAAATAATCGAGAGACCAAAATATGTCACCCTATTCCACCGGTCTCCCTAATAAAGATATATATATAATATATATATATATATATATATATATATATATATATATATATATATATATATATATATATATATAAGTCATAACTAACAGATTAATCTATGCAGTAGCACTTAATATGTTATAATTGACATGTGAGGTTTCAGTCCATTTAATGCAACGGTACTTTTGTTACCCAATTTAAAAACAACATGTTTTGTCATCACGGAGCTGAAGGAGAGCATCAACGTTGTAGCAGCAGTGTTTTTTTTTTTTTAATTTAGTTCTACATACATGTATATACCGGAAAGCGGAAACTTACTCTTACCCTTGTGAGTGTATGCTTACAACTGGAAAATTGAAAGGGATCTAGTTTATGTGCGTTTGTTTTCTTTCATATACGTTCAACTTTGGAAAGTATCACATTTGGATAAAATACATTTTAATATTTGGATAGTTTAGGATGGTATCGGAATGATACATAAAACTTTTAGAAGTGAAAATAGATATTAAGGCGGCTGGATTGTTAACAACGTACCAATTAGAACTATCTAAAAGAAGGTATGATAATTTAAACTATAAACTTTCGTAAATTTAATCTAAATTAAGGTTGTTTTGCGGCCTACGATGAAATAAATCAAAAATGTGATTTTATGTTGCTTAGATCTGTCTACTACATGATTTTGGTCTTATTTTAAACATCGATCACATGTGCAAGTACATGTAATATGAAATTAAAATCAAATATGGTGGTCAGTTACACAAAAAGATGGTACGTCTATTGAATTGTGTTTCCAAGCAAAGTTTTCAATGTTGTGGGTAAAAGTTTGAATAGATGTTCAATATGTATTATATATAAATATTAAATACATTAAACATACATGTTAAACATTTGAATAAGTTTTTACATTGTAAATCATTTTGCTTCCAATTTGTACATAATTGGAAATCAAATCTTTACATAATGCACATATTGTGACGACAGTTTCATCTCTTTAATCATTTTCAAGGGTGGTAAGGAATGCTACAACAAAATTATTATTTAACTAGATGAGATCTCGTTGCGAGCAACGAGTGGGTCTTCCGTCCGATTTCTCATAAGATGCTATGAGATGATATTTTGATGACTAAGATTTAAATCTGTCTGGTGTCATGTTGAGTCGACTTAAATGAGTTTAAAAATATCGAGAATCCTATAATTCATCCAATGATTTTGAAAAAGATGTCATCAGTCGCAGAAATGCAAAAGCATTACAAATATCATGTTTTAAATTAGTCGGAGGTCATTTTAACACGATTTAAATAAATTTAAAATTTAAAAATAAAAATCTAAAATTTAAATTTCATCCAATCAATTCGACAATGATGTCATCAGACGCAGAATTGCAAGCGCAACTTAGATATGCTGGTTTAAAAGTAGTCGGAGGTCATTTTAACACGATTTAAATGAGTTTTAAAATTTTAAGAAATTTAAATTTCATTCAATCAATTCGAAAAAGATGTCATCAGACGCAAAATTGCAAGCGCAACTGAAATATTATGTTTTAAAATTAGTCTGAGGTCATTTTAACACGATTTAAATGAGTTTAAAATTTTTGAAAAATTTAAATTTTATCTAATCTATTCGGAAAAGATGTCATCAGACGCAGAATTGCAAGCGCAACTTAGATATCATGATTAAGAATTAGTCTGGGGTCATTTTAACACGATTTAAATAGATTTAAAAATTGAAAAAAAATTTAACTTTCATTCAATGAATTCAAGATAGAAGATCGATTTTTGAGTAGATAGATAAAACCCATCATTTAAAGATAACATCGTAAATCAAAGCAATATATGAGTGGAAAAAATTTATGGTACTCGAGGCTTGAACCCAGGTCGCCTAGGCCTATGCCCACGACTCTAACGACTGAGATACTCAGACTCTCGCTTCAGGACTTTGATGCTTAATATTTCGAGAATGCATTGATCGATTTTTAAACAAATTACATATTCTGAATCAGTAAAAGGGCACTATCAACCCTACAGTAAAATCTTTTCAAACAAAAAAATTGAAAAATTCATTGTTTCTAATTTGCTTCCGGTGAAGAACGGAAGTAATGGCGGACATTCCTTTGACCGAAGCACACCAGAAAAACGGTAGATCTATCATCTCTGAAAATTTCAGCTCTCTATCTTTTCTGGTTTTTGAAAAACGTTGCAGACAAAATTGACTTTAAAAAATTGTTTTACGACGATAACTTTCGACCGAAAGTAAATTCTGTTGCGCCGGTATAAACTTCAGATAATTATACATCAACCCTGAAATTTTGAAGGAATTCTAGCTAGCCATCTCCGAGAAATCGCCTGCACAAAATTTGTAAGAAAAAAAAATTGAGAAGAAAAGTGAAAAAGAAACAATAGAATAATAGTAGGGTCTTCCGCAGAAGACGGAAGACCCTAATAATAATAAGAAAAGTGAAAAAGAAATAATAAAATAATAGAAGGGTCTTCCGCTGAAGACGGAAGACCCTAAAATAATGGAGAGAAAAAGAAAGAGAGAAAGTACAAATCTTGGCTCTGGTGAGATTAGAACACACAAGTTTTGCAGAGGTGATAACTAGATTTCACAAAACATGGCTGACGCAAAATAATTCCCAAATTTCTCTTTGAATGTGGGGCGTTTCCGCCCGGAACAGGAGCTGATTTTTTGTATGAGATAAAAACAACGTGTAAGATGTCTGACTATTCAGGTTTTGTAACAATGCGAGGTCATTTGAAATATTGATGCATGTTGTTTCCGGAGAGGGGTGAATAGGCCCGAGCTTGATTTTCGTCGTAAATAAATCGAAAGTAGAATTTTGAGGTGTGGATCTCGGTTAACGACAATTAGGGGAAGTCCTAAAACAATGACTGATGCATTTTACACATGTATTTCAGCGTTGAGAATTTTTTTCGTGTCGTTTACTATTATGTTTGACTGTTTTATTTCAACAGGATTGATACAAACTTTATAAATGTAGAAATAACGAACTCAGTAACATGTAAATTTATTCGGTAAAAAATCGATGACAGTAATTTTCACAGTTCTAACATTCATAAGTAGTTCACACGCTATCGTAGATACAGACTAAACGGAAAACAAGAAATATACATGCAACATATATATTACACGGCTGCTTACATCCCGTGTACTGTGTAAATTTTAATTCCCCGTACAGGCAATACGCGCCGTTTGATCTCAGGAATTTCTTCTAAATTGTTCAATCCGCTGCATATTTGACAGACAATAAGAATGGGGTCTGAGGTACACGTTCACGAATTTTTATTAGGATTGAGTGAAGGGTTTGGAAGTTAGAATTTTTTTTTACAGTACATGTCAAGCACGCCAATTGCAACTCAAATGCCAAAAAAATCATAATTCTGTTAAAAATAAACGAATTGGTCTGGTGTTCTGTACAGTGTTTAAAAAGGGTACTAGGTTGTAATTCAAGAACTAAGATCAAAGATCAAAGAAACGCAGGTAAGATAACTTTACGATTTTTGGAATCGGAGGGGGGTGACTTTTATATTAAACTTTCAATATTAAATTCTGAATATTACATTATAAATTATTACTAAATTTAAATGCATATATTAGAACACTGTTTAAGCGTTGTAACTTTTTTCAAAACTATTTTCGTATTAATATGTATCTATGAAACTCAATGTCCATTGCTCTAACGAATGAGCTACGTGGACTCTGCATTGCCTGTTATGTATGGCCGTTACGATTTTACAGCATGAATCTTAACAATTTTTTTTCAAAACTTCACGTGAATATTCCGATAAAAAGTCACTGGACTCTTCAATTTCACATAGCGAGGGTTTTCATTTAATTATTGCGCTATCGTGCAAACACCTACCACGCGTATTGTAACACTGGACTTTAATTTTGAACTGCATTTTCTTTGAACGCTTTAATTGAGTGTATTTATTTTTACTTTGAACACCATAGTAAATTAGTGCATTCATTTTCAAGTTTGCCACCACTTCTCCCTTATTATTATTTTTTTTTTTACAACTGATAAGAAGAACTACACTATTTTTGTTAGCCGAATTATATCTATTAAATTCTGTATTGTATTTAATATTTTGAATACACAATCTGACAATGATTTTATTCAATGCTAAATGAATTACAATTACATCTGTCGTGTAAGATAAAGGTATGTGTTCTTGAACAAAATACTGTAGTTATTATCAAGATTGAATTGTAAACGTACAAAGGATCAATGAACATGTGTGATAAAGTAGAAGCACATGAAGCCAGTGTTATTAGACTTCCGCGGATCGCATGCATGTTCATTCGCCCGGGATATGCGGGGGATGGATTATATACTTGTGAACACAGAGCTCCGTGGCCATGTTCGGCTTAAAATGTTTGCAGTTTAAAAACAATATATAATTATTTCACAACTTGGACAATATACAAAGAGCCCTCTTTTTAATGACAGTTATACTGAAATATTTACTGCTTTTAATTACGAAGCTTAAGCAGATTAATTTTATCATTTAAAGATTTAATCATTTCTGTATTTGAGTCTTGTGTACATCTTTTTACAACTATTTAGACTTACTTATCCACCATTAATCTTTTGTCTGACGATGCTTAGATTGGAAATATAAACAATTATATGTAATAGAACGTTAAACAATTCTTTGTGAACCCATATATGAAGACGCGAATCTTGTGTATTAGATAATCGCTGACCGCTAGGTAGACCAGCCGCAACAATGGCGACCGATTTTCTCGGCCGCGAGCTAGGGGTCGGTTACGAAATGGTACAAACAGAGATCAGAAACCAGGTTAATGCTTGCAGACCTTAACAAAAGTGACATATAGTCCTCACGTAAAACTTTAAGAAAATAATGCATATTGTATTGAAACTTTTACAAATGAATTAAAGCATCCCGAATACAATAATATATTTTCTGTGGTGAATTTATGTCGGTTGAACACAATGACTTTTCGTTAACTTGACAAATGAAAACAGGTACATGTTAACAAGTAAACCTTTTTACACGCATATTACACAATACCCTAACAAAGTAATATTATAACAACATTGATAAGATCCCAATAAACAACTTTTCCTTCCACAGCCATATCGAAATCCTAACCGTTTTTGAGTTATATAGCAAATACTTTCAAGGAATCTAGGCCCTTAAATGAAGGGGCCAGCCCCTTTTCAACGGTGTCAAACGAAAGCCCATAATATTCTGCACAACTTTTATTCTACATGTCTTAACAAAATATTTTTTGTTTAAAAGATAAAAAGGAAAACATGTGTAAATTTTTGCACCTTTTGGAACCCTATGATTTGACCCCCTACCTTTTTCCAAATAAAAAAAGTAATGAAAAAACAAAAACAACTGTGCAAAACTTCAATTTCCCTGTTATTCAAATTCGTTGAATTCTCATTCCCTGCTATTATAAGCTCGGAGCCTTTGTCTTGAAACCAAAGACCCTAAAAAAAATTCTAAGGGTAATAACTCGTTAACGGAACAGGGATTTTACAGTTTATGACAGGTTATAATTAGTGCTTTGTAAAGTCTATTAGTCCTGTAAATTTGGACAAAAACCGTTAAAAAATGAGCAAGATATGAAGCCTCAAAGTTTGCGTCTTGGAAAAAAAATAGAAAAAAGAAAAATAAGAATAGCTTCCGGACTCGGAATTTCCGGACAATGATTTTTCCTCAGTGACCTACACCAGCACGTCCTCTATCATTCTTGAAAATTTCAGCTTTCTATCTTAAGTCGTTTTTGAGGAGATGCGTGGACAAAAAGTCAAGAAAAATGACAAAATGGCGAATAAGTCCGAACCGGAAGTGATTTTGACAAAATCGAAAAAAATGTATAAACTTCAGATGATAATACATAGATGCTGAAAATTTGACGAAAATCGGACGACACATCTCTGAGAAATCTTCTGCACAAAAATTGTAAAAAAAAGAAGAGGGAAGAAAACTGATAAACCTGAAATAGAATAATAGAGGGGTCTTTTAAATAAAAAAAAATATTTATGAAAATAAACACGTCTCTTTGAAATAGTTTATCCAGAGAGAGGCTTGAAAAATATGAACAAAACATGTTTTTTTTTTTCATTAATAATTTTTTTTTATCATAAAAAATAAAAAGTTTTATTTAAATTACTGGACATGATTTAACGGAAATTAATATCATTCATTATTGACATTTTAAACTCTACAGTGTATTACTCGTATTAACTAAAAACGGACTTTCCACTTTCTCAAAAAAAAAAAAAATCCAAAAAATCGTTTAAAATAATTAAGAACAATATAACTTTCTTTTGAACCACAAAATCATCTTTCAGAAATGATACTTAAACAATCTATAAAATAAAACTTTGCTGTAGTATGCCACTTTAAATGATTTAACTTACAAAAAGATATATTGGACACTATATATGTTAAAATAATCAAGGTTCGTAATTGAAATTGAATTAAAAAAAGATGAAGACCTTAGATTTGAAAAAGAAAATTTAAGTTAAAAGAATTATAAAATTTAAAAGTATATAATATAAATCTTATTGCGACATGTGAACAATCAAAGAGAATCAATCGATATGAAAACAAATTATCATTTAAATTATTTTAAAAAATCAAATACTACCAAAATATATAAACTAACTAACAATGTAAGTTCCTCTGTTATTCATGACCCAGATATAATATAAATAGAAACAATTACTCTGGCTCAACCCCAGATAACAAAGTCACAGTCTGTTGCATATTGTATGTTTATAAAGAAGGGTTAAGACACCAAATTATCACCTTGATGTCCCTGGAAAGACAAACACCATAACACAACAGCATTATGAGCACAGCAGCCTAATGTCCGAGGTTAAGACTTAACTCATCTGCTTTTCGTGACCTGGATGTAATACATATATTACTCTGGCGCAACCCAAGACAACCATTCACCGATCTTAAATTTACCCAAGTACTCTCTAGGAACCCATAAAATTTCAACAGCTCCTTCTACTGCTCATGTAGAGAGCTCCAGTATGTCTACGGACTTGCAGATTTTTGCAACTTTCAAGTTACTTTTCGGAAGGGCTCCCCTAGCTGCAGGTCTGTAGCTCCCTGTCTGAAAAAAATTGGGATGGACGACCTGGGAGCTACAGTGCATCCCATATTAAAAATCTGCAATTTACGGCGCACAAAAAATTGCGCTAGTTTTGGACTGATTATCCTTATTTTCACACAAATTCTGTGGAAAAAAATTAGTGCCATTAAATTCTTCATCAATTAACTACTGATATCGGTCTTTAACTTGCCTCAAACTTTCTCTTAAACACGCTAACCGGCATCGGAAATTGAAGTATGTTAAATTTACGTCGAGGTCGAGAGTCGCCATTTTTACATGTAAACAAACTCCACCACTTCACTTTACGAGGCTGGTGATGGTGTTTAAGAATATTAGAGGCAAGTAAGGTGTTCATACCTGTAGTAAAATGTCCGAGGAATTTTCTGGAATCAAATATTTGTATAAAATGGGTTCGGAAATAAGGTTAATCAATCCAAAACTAACGCAGTTTTTGTGCGCCGTAAATTGCAGATTTTTACTATGGTATGCACTGTAGCTCCCAGGTCGTCCATCCGAATTTTTTTTTTTCAGACCGGGAGCTACAGACCTGCAGCTAGGGCTCCCCTAGCATCTAGTTTGTTTAGCCAAAATCACAGTTCTCGAAGCTTGTGCTGCAAACAAAGATATGTGATAAATCCTTGATACCGCAAAAAATATTCTACTCAAAATTCAGGCCATATACAATACTTCGAAGCTGTTTCAGTCATACGGAAAGAATTTGAGCGTGTCTCTAGCTGATTAAAGCAAGAATTGTTAGTAGCAAGTTAAACGTAACCTGAACACATTTTCATTGTCAATTTTATCACATTTTAACAAGAATTATCAAAATTGTTCCATTTTTATGTTATCTTTTGTTGTGCTCATTATCTCAAAATGTATGGTGGATTTGCGCCGGTTTTTTTTTTTTTTTTTTTTTTTGGCTGATTTTTACTGTGACCCCTCCCCCTTCCAAAACCCCAATAAACATATTTTGCCCTTTTTGTGTGTTACACCACATTTTTGCGAGAAGGGTATAGTTACGTATATTTCTAAAATGGTCAAAAAGCGTGAGACAAACAATGAATATTCGGTCAAACAAAGTTTTGAATCATAACTTAGGTGTGGTTAGTCAAGAATAATATGCTGTCTTCAAGAAAAATGCGTTAATTATCTAAAAAAAAAAAAAATGGCGATTCATAACGGTGGACATCCAGTTTTCATATTTTTTCCTTTAGTTTCTTAAGTGGAAAAAACCGAGAAACAAACAATTATAATTCTGTTCATCAAATTTTTAAATCATAAATAAAGCGTGCTAAGTCTGAAGAAGTATGATGGTCTCCACCAAAACGTTGCTTTTTTATGTCAAAATGACGGACAGCCAGATTTTATATTTTTTTCCTTAAAGTTCTCTAAATGGGGAAAAGGCATAAGACAAACAATTATAATTTTGGCCAGCAAAGTTTATCAAGATAATTAAGACATGCTAAGTATGAAGAAATATGCTGGCTATGACGAAAATTGCGTTAAATAGGTCACAATAGCGTTTTAAAATGGACGACAGCCAGACTTCATCTCTTTCTTTTTAAGTTTTTTAGCTCACTTCTCAAATACAAAATGGTCAAAAAGCTGGAACTTGTGTGGAAGCATCCTCAGGTAGTGTGGATTCAAGTTTGTTGAAATCATGATCCCCGGAGGTAGGGTGGGGCCACAATAGGGGATCAAGTTTTACATAAGAATATATTGAGAAAATCTTTAAACTCTTCTTCTCAAAAACTGTTTGATTGTTGCCAAACAATGACCTGATGTGTGGGAATTAGAACATCTAACAACTAGAATCATATTATGACACGCGCTTATTACGGGCATTGGCAAAAGTAGTTTATTAGTTATAATACATCCCATAATCCCTTTATTTTTCTGAGTTGTAAAAATATAGCATTCATATTCTACATATCACACTTTATGGATTGAAAAATTGTAATGTGTTTTAATTGGTGTGTGCTGGGGGATTCTGTTGAAAAGGAAGTAAATGACAAGTATATTAGGAATCATACACATTGAAATTTCCTCATTTCTACAATCCAGTACAATAACAATTTCCTTGTATCAAAGCAATTTATAATACATGTATTTACTTTAGCACATGTAGTATTATTATACACAATTTGATTTAATATTGAATATGATTAAAAAAAAACCCAGCGGGCCTTATTGTAAAATCTACACCGTCCGTGATATTTTGAATTCGGTTACAAGCAAAAAGCTCAATAAGATTAATTATACATGTATTTTGCTGAACTTTTAACCTAAGACTCCATTTAAACAAAAAATATAGCAGATATTTAACATCCACGATTTGAATATTTTTTAAAAAAATGTACATGTTTATTTACATTCCGAATCTTTTGAATAGCTTTAAGGAGACTTAGTGATCAGCATAGCTCCAAGAGAACTTCTTTGTATTTTAAGATATTATTAATTGTAAATTTTACTTTTTAAAATGCAAATTTTGCAGATTAAAGTGTAGAAAATAAAAATAATGTGAAGTGCAACTGTGGGACGCTTCCGTACAACTGATAGAGCCATAATGATAAGCCGGGGGGGGGGGGGGGGGATAAGGGGATTTTGTTCTTGAGCGGATGTTTATTTGTAAAAAAATTAAAATGCATTACTTTTTAAAAACCTTTCTCTATACGAAAAATCATGTAGCAGACAATTTGATGACCGGGAGGGTAGAATGACGTTTTTCTAGATAAAAAGAAATTATATATGAATTGTAAGCCACTGGGTGTTAGAACATGATTCACTCAACATTTAATTAAACTATATATTTTTGAAGGAATTCAATATTTGTGAAACCTGATTCATATGAAACATTAAAATTGATTTTATTACTGCATATTTATTAATCAACCAACGGAAAGAAAAAAAATGATGAATCGATATCGTTTGTAGTATCTCTTAGACATTTCACTTTAGATTTCATTGCTTTACTTACCTCTGAATATCTTTTAAACAGCCTCACTAGCCACAGCATCATGAGCATGGTTTGTTTACAGAAAAAAAGAAATGGCGACTCTCGATCCCGACTTGAAATAAACATAATTCATTTTCTGAGCTTAGGAAAACGTTCGCGGCAAGTAAAGTGGTGAATGAATAGTACAATCTCTCAGGAATCTTAACTATGATTTTTTTAATAGGATATTATTTTCAATCGGCTATCTATTGAAACAATTATATCAACAACACTATAAAAACATATAAGACGTTCAGCAGATTCATTCCGATCAATTTACGTCAATGATACCCTTCGGATAACTTTTCTGTGCATTTTCAATACATTAAATATATATTGAAATAATCAAATTCATCAATTATACACGGGGAAATTACGCTTTTATTGTCAACTTCATTTCGAATGTCCTCAAAACTTTTGGTGCCGTTCTACTAAGGTCAAATTGGGCACGTTTTCATCCGATTTCATATAATATAATGTTGTTTCATTGTAAATCAGTTATTAGATTAAAAACACTTACCATTGATTGGGTTTGATCTGTACACACTCTACGATTATCATGATGTCAAAACGTCCTTTTATTGAATCCCGAGACCTTCCGGGAGTATTCGGAACAAATGGCGGAGAGTACTTGCCAAATGTCCAAGACATGTTATAGAAATTAACGACTTTTTTTCTAGTCAGGCTTTTCGCATAAAAGGTTTAAAATTATGTTGAAAAAACATTCATTTAGGACAATTAAAGCCTAAAAATATGATATATGGTAGATTTTTTTGTAATAATGCATGTTTTCTTGGTTTTGTGAATGCAGAAAAATAGTCTTTGCAAACTATACAAAGGATGCGGATTAAATTCTTTTTTATGACAAATTATGGAAAAAATGCAACAATTTAATGTTAAATGACAGACACAAAGATACATTTTAGGTAGTAGTACACTTTTACACCATTTTAAGATAAGATGATTACATTTTATATAATGTCAAAATAATCGAGAGACCAAAATATGTCACTCTATACCACTGGTCTCCCTAATAAAGATATATATATTATTTGTATATATATAGGTCATAACTAACAGATTAATCTATGCACTAACACTTCATATATTATAATTGACATGTGAGGTTTCAGTCCATTTAATGCAACGGTACTTTTGTTACCCAATTTAAAAACAACATGTTTTGTCATCACGGAGCTGAAGGAGAGCATCAACGTTGTAGCAGCAGTGGTTTTTTTTTTAATCTAGTTCTACATACATGTATATACCGGAAAGCGGAAACTTACTCTTACCCTTGTGAGTGTATGCTTACAACTGGAAAATTGAAAGGGATCTAGTTTATGTGCGTTTGTTTTCTTTCATATACGTTCAACTTTGGAAAGTATCACATTTGGATAAAATACATTTTAATATTTGGATAGTTTAGGATGGTATCGGAATGATACATAAAACTTTTAGAAGTGAAAATAGATATTAAGGCGGCTGGATTGTTAACAACGTACCAATTAGAACTATCTAAAAGAAGGTATGATAATTTAAACTATAAACTTTCGTAAATTTAATCTAAATTAAGGTTGTTTTGCGGCCTACGATGAAATAAATTAAAAATGTGATTTTATGTTGCTTAGATCTGTCTACTACATGATTTTGGTCTTATTTTTAAACATCGATCACATGTGCAAGTACATGTAATATGAAATTAAAATCAAATATGGTGGTCAGTTACACAAAAAGATGGTACGTCTATTGAATTGTGTTTCCAAGCAAAGTTTTCAATGTTGTGGGTAAAAGTTTGAATAGATGTTCAATATGTATTATATATAAATATTAAATACATTAAACATACATGTTAAACATTTGAATAAGTTTTTACATTGTAAATCATTTTGCTTCCAATTTGTACATAATTGGAAATCAAATCTTTACATAATGCACATATTGTGACGACAGTTTCATCTCTTTAATCATTTTCAAGGGTGGTAAGGAATGCTACAACAAAATTATTATTTAACTAGATGAGATCTCGTTGCGAGCAACGAGTGGGTCTTCCGTCCGATTTCTCATAAGATGCTATGAGATGATATTTTGATGACTAAGATTTAAATCTGTCTGGTGTCATGTTGAGTCGACTTAAATGAGTTTAAAAATATCGAGAATCCTATAATTCATCCAATGATTTTGAAAAAGATGTCATCAGTCGCAGAAATGCAAAAGCATTACAAATATCATGTTTTAAAATTAGTCGGAGGTCATTTTAACACGATTTAAATAAATTTAAAATTTAAAAATAAAAATCTAAAATTTAAATTTCATCCAATCAATTCGACAATGATGTCATCAGACGCAGAATTGCAAGCGCAACTTAGATATGCTGGTTTAAAAGTAGTCGGAGGTCATTTTAACACGATTTAAATGAGTTTTAAAATTTTAAGAAATTTAAATTTCATTCAATCAATTCGAAAAAGATGTCATCAGACGCAAAATTGCAAGCGCAACTGAAATATTATGTTTTAAAATTAGTCTGAGGTCATTTTAACACGATTTAAATGAGTTTAAAATTTTTGAAAAATTTAAATTTTATCTAATCTATTCGGAAAAGATGTCATCAGACGCAGAATTGCAAGCGCAACTTAGATATCATGATTAAGAATTAGTCTGGGGTCATTTTAACACGATTTAAATAGATTTAAAAATTGAAAAAAAATTTAACTTTCATTCAATGAATTCAAGATAGAAGATCGATTTTTGAGTAGATAGATAAAACCCATCATTTAAAGATAACATCGTAAATCAAAGCAATATATGAGTGGAAAAAATTTATGGTACTCGAGGCTTGAACCCAGGTCGCCTAGGCCTATGCCCACGACTCTAACGACTGAGATACTCAGACTCTCGCTTCAGGACTTTGATGCTTAATATTTCGAGAATGCATTGATCGATTTTTTAACAAATTACATATTCTGAATCAGTAAAAGGGCACTATCAACCCTACAGTAAAATCTTTTCAAACAAAAAAATTGAAAAATTCATTGTTTCTAATTTGCTTCCGGTGAAGAACGGAAGTAATGGCGGACATTCCTTTGACCGAAGCACACCAGAAAAACGGTAGATCTATCATCTCTGAAAATTTCAGCTCTCTATCTTTTCTGGTTTTTGAAAAACGTTGCAGACAAAATTGACTTTAAAAAATTGTTTTACGACGATAACTTTCGACCGAAAGTAAATTCTGTTGCGCCGGTATAAACTTCAGATAATTATACATCAACCCTGAAATTTTGAAGGAATTCTAGCTAGCCATCTCCGAGAAATCGCCTGCACAAAATTTGTAAGAAAAAAAAATTGAGAAGAAAAGTGAAAAAGAAACAATAGAATAATAGTAGGGTCTTCCGCAGAAGACGGAAGACCCTAATAATAATAAGAAAAGTGAAAAAGAAATAATAAAATAATAGAAGGGTCTTCCGCTGAAGACGGAAGACCCTAAAATAATGGAGAGAAAAAGAAAGAGAGAAAGTACAAATCTTGGCTCTGGTGAGATTAGAACACACAAGTTTTGCAGAGGTGATAACTAGATTTCACAAAACATGGCTGACGCAAAATAATTCCCAAATTTCTCTTTGAATGTGGGGCGTTTCCGCCCGGAACAGGAGCTGATTTTTTGTATGAGATAAAAACAACGTGTAAGATGTCTGACTATTCAGGTTTTGTAACAATGCGAGGTCATTTGAAATATTGATGCATGTTGTTTCCGGAGAGGGGTGAATAGGCCCGAGCTTGATTTTCGTCGTAAATAAATCGAAAGTAGAATTTTGAGGTGTGGATCTCGGTTAACGACAATTAGGGGAAGTCCTAAAACAATGACTGATGCATTTTACACATGTATTTCAGCGTTGAGAATTTTTTTCGTGTCGTTTACTATTATGTTTGACTGTTTTATTTCAACAGGATTGATACAAACTTTATAAATGTAGAAATAACGAACTCAGTAACATGTAAATTTATTCGGTAAAAAATCGATGACAGTAATTTTCACAGTTCTAACATTCATAAGTAGTTCACACGCTATCGTAGATACAGACTAAACGGAAAACAAGAAATATACATGCAACATATATATTACACGGCTGCTTACATCCCGTGTACTGTGTAAATTTTAATTCCCCGTACAGGCAATACGCGCCGTTTGATCTCAGGAATTTCTTCTAAATTGTTCAATCCGCTGCATATTTGACAGACAATAAGAATGGGGTCTGAGGTACACGTTCACGAATTTTTATTAGGATTGAGTGAAGGGTTTGGAAGTTAGAATTTTTTTTTACAGTACATGTCAAGCACGCCAATTGCAACTCAAATGCCAAAAAAATCATAATTCTGTTAAAAATAAACGAATTGGTCTGGTGTTCTGTACAGTGTTTAAAAAGGGTACTAGGTTGTAATTCAAGAACTAAGATCAAAGATCAAAGAAACGCAGGTAAGATAACTTTACGATTTTTGGAATCGGAGGGGGGTGACTTTTATATTAAACTTTCAATATTAAATTCTGAATATTACATTATAAATTATTACTAAATTTAAATGCATATATTAGAACACTGTTTAAGCGTTGTAACTTTTTTCAAAACTATTTTCGTATTAATATGTATCTATGAAACTCAATGTCCATTGCTCTAACGAATGAGCTACGTGGACTCTGCATTGCCTGTTATGTATGGCCGTTACGATTTTACAGCATGAATCTTAACAATTTTTTTTCAAAACTTCACGTGAATATTCCGATAAAAAGTCACTGGACTCTTCAATTTCACATAGCGAGGGTTTTCATTTAATTATTGCGCTATCGTGCAAACACCTACCACGCGTATTGTAACACTGGACTTTAATTTTGAACTGCATTTTCTTTGAACGCTTTAATTGAGTGTATTTATTTTTACTTTGAACACCATAGTAAATTAGTGCATTCATTTTCAAGTTTGCCACCACTTCTCCCTTATTATTATTTTTTTTTTTACAACTGATAAGAAGAACTACACTATTTTTGTTAGCCGAATTATATCTATTAAATTCTGTATTGTATTTAATATTTTGAATACACAATCTGACAATGATTTTATTCAATGCTAAATGAATTACAATTACATCTGTCGTGTAAGATAAAGGTATGTGTTCTTGAACAAAATACTGTAGTTATTATCAAGATTGAATTGTAAACGTACAAAGGATCAATGAACATGTGTGATAAAGTAGAAGCACATGAAGCCAGTGTTATTAGACTTCCGCGGATCGCATGCATGTTCATTCGCCCGGGATATGCGGGGGATGGATTATATACTTGTGAACACAGAGCTCCGTGGCCATGTTCGGCTTAAAATGTTTGCAGTTTAAAAACAATATATAATTATTTCACAACTTGGACAATATACAAAGAGCCCTCTTTTTAATGACAGTTATACTGAAATATTTACTGCTTTTAATTACGAAGCTTAAGCAGATTAATTTTATCATTTAAAGATTTAATCATTTCTGTATTTGAGTCTTGTGTACATCTTTTTACAACTATTTAGACTTACTTATCCACCATTAATCTTTTGTCTGACGATGCTTAGATTGGAAATATAAACAATTATATGTAATAGAACGTTAAACAATTCTTTGTGAACCCATATATGAAGACGCGAATCTTGTGTATTAGATAATCGCTGACCGCTAGGTAGACCAGCCGCAACAATGGCGACCGATTTTCTCGGCCGCGAGCTAGGGGTCGGTTACGAAATGGTACAAACAGAGATCAGAAACCAGGTTAATGCTTGCAGACCTTAACAAAAGTGACATATAGTCCTCACGTAAAACTTTAAGAAAATAATGCATATTGTATTGAAACTTTTACAAATGAATTAAAGCATCCCGAATACAATAATATATTTTCTGTGGTGAATTTATGTCGGTTGAACACAATGACTTTTCGTTAACTTGACAAATGAAAACAGGTACATGTTAACAAGTAAACCTTTTTACACGCATATTACACAATACCCTAACAAAGTAATATTATAACAACATTGATAAGATCCCAATAAACAACTTTTCCCTCCACAGCCATATCGAAATCCTAACCGTTTTTGAGTTATATAGCAAATACTTTCAAGGAATCTAGGCCCTTAAATGAAGGGGCCAGCCCCTTTTCAACGGTGTCAAACGAAAGCCCATAATATTCTGCACAACTTTTATTCTACATGTCTTAACAAAATATTTTTTGTTTAAAAGATAAAAAGGAAAACATGTGTAAATTTTTGCACCTTTTGGAACCCTATGATTTGACCCCCTACCTTTTTCCAAATAAAAAAAGTAATGAAAAAACAAAAACAACTGTGCAAAACTTCAATTTCCCTGTTATTCAAATTCGTTGAATTCTCATTCCCTGCTATTATAAGCTCGGAGCCTTTGTCTTGAAACCAAAGACCCTAAAAAAAATTCTAAGGGTAATAACTCGTTAACGGAACAGGGATTTTACAGTTTATGACAGGTTATAATTAGTGCTTTGTAAAGTCTATTAGTCCTGTAAATTTGGACAAAAACCGTTAAAAAATGAGCAAGATATGAAGCCTCAAAGTTTGCGTCTTGGAAAAAAAATAGAAAAAAGAAAAATAAGAATAGCTTCCGGACTCGGAATTTCCGGACAATGATTTTTCCTCAGTGACCTACACCAGCACGTCCTCTATCATTCTTGAAAATTTCAGCTTTCTATCTTAAGTCGTTTTTGAGGAGATGCGTGGACAAAAAGTCAAGAAAAATGACAAAATGGCGAATAAGTCCGAACCGGAAGTGATTTTGACAAAATCGAAAAAAATGTATAAACTTCAGATGATAATACATAGATGCTGAAAATTTGACGAAAATCGGACGACACATCTCTGAGAAATCTTCTGCACAAAAATTGTAAAAAAAAGAAGAGGGAAGAAAACTGATAAACCTGAAATAGAATAATAGAGGGGTCTTTTAAATAAAAAAAAATATTTATGAAAATAAACACGTCTCTTTGAAATAGTTTATCCAGAGAGAGGCTTGAAAAATATGAACAAAACATGTTTTTTTTTTTTCATTAATAATTTTTTTTTATCATAAAAAATAAAAAGTTTTATTTAAATTACTGGACATGATTTAACGGAAATTAATATCATTCATTATTGACATTTTAAACTCTACAGTGTATTACTCGTATTAACTAAAAACGGACTTTCCACTTTCTCAAAAAAAAAAAAAATCCAAAAAATCGTTTAAAATAATTAAGAGCAATATAACTTTCTTTTGAACCACAAAATCATCTTTCAGAAATGATACTTAAACAATCTATAAAATAAAACTTTGCTGTAGTATGCCACTTTAAATGATTTAACTTACAAAAAGATATATTGGACACTATATATGTTAAAATAATCAAGGTTCGTAATTGAAATTGAATTAAAAAAAGATGAAGACCTTAGATTTGAAAAAGAAAATTTAAGTTAAAAGAATTATAAAATTTAAAAGTATATAATATAAATCTTATTGCGACATGTGAACAATCAAAGAGAATCAATCGATATGAAAACAAATTATCATTTAAATTATTTTAAAAAACCAAATGACTACCAAAATATATAAACTAACTAACAATGTAAGTTCCTCTGTTATTCATGACCCAGATATAATATAAATAGAAACAATTACTCTGGCTCAACCCCAGATAACAAAGTCACAGTCTGTTGCATATTGTATGTTTATAAAGAAGGGTTAAGACACCAAATTATCACCTTGATGTCCCTGGAAAGACAAACACCATAACACAACAGCATTATGAGCACAGCAGCCTAATGTCCGAGGTTAAGACTTAACTCATCTGCTTTTCGTGACCTGGATGTAATACATATATTACTCTGGCGCAACCCAAGACAACCATTCACCGATCTTAAATTTACCCAAGTACTCTCTAGGAACCCATAAAATTTCAACAGCTCCTTCTACTGCTCATGTAGAGAGCTCCAGTATGTCTACGGACTTGCAGATTTTTGCAACTTTCAAGTTACTTTTCGGAAGGGCTCCCCTAGCTGCAGGTCTGTAGCTCCCTGTCTGAAAAAAATTGGGATGGACGACCTGGGAGCTACAGTGCATCCCATATTAAAAATCTGCAATTTACGGCGCACAAAAAATTGCGCTAGTTTTGGACTGATTATCCTTATTTTCACACAAATTCTGTGGAAAAAAATTAGTGCCATTAAATTCTTCATCAATTAACTACTGATATCGGTCTTTAACTTGCCTCAAACTTTCTCTTAAACACGCTAACCGGCATCGGAAATTGAAGTATGTTAAATTTACGTCGAGGTCGAGAGTCGCCATTTTTACATGTAAACAAACTCCACCACTTCACTTTACAAGGCTGGTGATGGTGTTTAAGAATATTAGAGGCAAGTAAGGTGTTCATACCTGTAGTAAAATGTCCGAGGATTTTTCTGGAATCAAATATTTGTATAAAATGGGTTCGGAAATAAGGTTAATCAATCCAAAACTAACGCAGTTTTTGTGCGCCGTAAATTGCAGATTTTTACTATGGTATGCACTGTAGCTCCCAGGTCGTCCATCCGAATTTTTTTTTTCAGACCGGGAGCTACAGACCTGCAGCTAGGGCTCCCCTAGCATCTAGTTTGTTTAGCCAAAATCACAGTTCTCGAAGCTTGTGCTGCAAACAAAGATATGTGATAAATCCTTGATACCGCAAAAAAAATTCTACTCAAAATTCAGGCCATATACAATACTTCGAAGCTGTTTCAGTCATACGGAAAGAATTTGAGCGTGTCTCTAGCTGATTAAAGCAAGAATTGTTAGTAGCAAGTTAAACGTAACCTGAACACATTTTCATTGTCAATTTTATCACATTTTAACAAGAATTATCAAAATTGTTCCATTTTTATGTTATCTTTTGTTGTGCTCATTATCTCAAAATGTATGGTGGATTTGCGCCGGTTTTTTTTTTTTTTTTTTTTTTTTTTGGCTGAATTTTACTGTGACCCCTCCCCCTTCCAAAACCCCAATAAACATATTTTGCCCTTTTTGTGTGTTACACCACATTTTTGCGAGAAGGGTATAGTTACGTATATTTCTAAAATGGTCAAAAAGCGTGATACAAACAATGAATATTCGGTCAAACAAAGTTTTGAATCATAACTTAGGTGTGGTTAGTCAAGAATAATATGCTGTCTTCAAGAAAAATGCGTTAATTATCTAAAAAAAAAAAAAATGGCGATTCATAACGGTGGACATCCAGTTTTCATATTTTTTCCTTTAGTTTCTTAAGTGGAAAAAACCGAGAAACAAACAATTATAATTCTGTTCATCAAATTTTTAAATCATAAATAAAGCGTGCTAAGTCTGAAGAAGTATGATGGTCTCCACCAAAACGTTGCTTTTTTATGTCAAAATGACGGACAGCCAGATTTTATATTTTTTTCCTTAAAGTTCTCTAAATGGGGAAAAGGCATAAGACAAACAATTATAATTTTGGCCAGCAAAGTTTATCAAGATAATTAAGACATGCTAAGTATGAAGAAATATGCTGGCTATGACGAAAATTGCGTTAAATAGGTCACAATAGCGTTTTAAAATGGACGACAGCCAGACTTCATCTCTTTCTTTTTAAGTTTTTTAGCTCACTTCTCAAATACAAAATGGTCAAAAAGCTGGAACTTGTGTGGAAGCATCCTCAGGTAGTGTGGATTCAAGTTTGTTGAAATCATGATCCCCGGAGGTAGGGTGGGGCCACAATAGGGGATCAAGTTTTACATAAGAATATATTGAGAAAATCTTTAAACTCTTCTTCTCAAAAACTGTTTGATTGTTGCCAAACAATGACCTGATGTGTGGGAATTAGAACATCTAACAACTAGAATCATATTATGACACGCGCTTATTACGGGCATTGGCAAAAGTAGTTTATTAGTTATAATACATCCCATAATCCCTTTATTTTTCTGAGTTGTAAAAATATAGCATTCATATTCTACATATCACACTTTATGGATTGAAAAATTGTAATGTGTTTTAATTGGTGTGTGCTGGGGGATTCTGTTGAAAAGGAAGTAAATGACAAGTATATTAGGAATCATACACATTGAAATTTCCTCATTTCTACAATCCAGTACAATAACAATTTCCTTGTATCAAAGCAATTTATAATACATGTATTTACTTTAGCACATGTAGTATTATTATACACAATTTGATTTAATATTGAATATGATTAAAAAAAACCCAGCGGGCCTTATTGTAAAATCTACACCGTCCGTGATATTTTGAATTCGGTTACAAGCAAAAAGCTCAATAAGATTAAAAATACATGTATTTTGCTGAACTTTTAACCTAAGACTCCATTTAAACAAAAAAATAGCAGATATTTAACATCCACGATTTGAATATTTTTTTAAAAAATGTACATGTTTATTTACATTCCGAATCTTTTGAATAGCTTTAAGGAGACTTAGTGATCAGCATAGCTCCAAGAGAACTTCCTTGTATTTTAAGATATTATTAATTGTAAATTTTACTTTTTAAAATGCAAATTTTGCAGATTAAAGTGTAGAAAATAAAAATAATGTGAAGTGCAACTGTGGGACGCTTCCGTACAACTGATAGAGCCATAATGATAAGCCGGGGGGGGGGGGGGAGGGGGATAAGGGGATTTTGTTCTTGAGCGGATGTTTATTTGTAAAAAAAATTAAAATGCATTACTTTTTAAAAACCTTTCTCTATACGAAAAATCATGTAGCAGACAATTTGATGACCGGGAGGGTAGAATGACGTTTTTCTAGATAAAAAAAAATTATATATGAATTGTAAGCCGATCAATTTACGTCAATGATACCCTTCGGATAACTTTACTGTGCATTTTCAATACATTAAATATATATTAAATATATATTGAAATAATCAAATTCATCAATTATACACGGGGAAATTACGCTTTTATTGTCAACTTCATTCCGAATGTCCTCAAAACTTTTGGTGCCGTTCTACTAAGGTCAAATTGGGCACGTTTTCATCCGATTTCATATAATATAATGTTGTTTCATTGTAAATCAGTTATTAGATTAAAAACACTTACCATTGATTGGGTTTGATCTGTACACACTCTACGATTATCATGATGTCAAAACGTCCTTTTATTGAATCCCGAGACCTTCCGGGAGTATTCGGAACAAATGGCGGAGAGTACTTGCCAAATGTCCAAGACATGTTATAGAAATTAACGACTTTTTTTCTAGTCAGGCTTTTCGCATAAAAGGTTTAAAATTATGTTGAAAAAACATTCATTTAGGACAATTAAAGCCTAAAAATATGATATATGGTAGATTTTTTTGTAATAATGCATGTTTTCTTGGTTTTGTGAATGCAGAAAAATAGTCTTTGCAAACTATACAAAGGATGCGGATTAAATTCTTTTTTATGACAAATTATGGAAAAAATGCAACAATTTAATGTTAAATGACAGACACAAAGATACATTTTAGGTAGTAGTACACTTTTACACCATTTTAAGATAAGATGATTACATTTTATATAATGTCAAAATAATCGAGAGACCAAAATATGTCACTCTATACCACTGGTCTCCCTAATAAAGATATATATATTATTTGTATATATATAGGTCATAACTAACAGATTAATCTATGCACTAACACTTCATATATTATAATTGACATGTGAGGTTTCAGTCCATTTAATGCAACGGTACTTTTGTTACCCAATTTAAAAACAACATGTTTTGTCATCACGGAGCTGAAGGAGAGCATCAACGTTGTAGCAGCAGTGTTTTTTTTTTTAATTTAGTTCTACATACATGTATATACCGGAAAGCGGAAACTTACTCTTACCCTTGTGAGTGTATGCTTACAACTGGAAAATTGAAAGGGATCTAGTTTATGTGCGTTTGTTTTCTTTCATATACGTTCAACTTTGGAAAGTATCACATTTGGATAAAATACATTTTAATATTTGGATAGTTTACGATGGTATCGGAATGATACATAAAACTTTTAGAAGTGAAAATAGATATTAAGGAGGCTGGATTGTTAACAACGTACCAATTAGAACTATCTAAAAGAAGGTATGATAATTTTAGCTATAACCTTTCGTAAATTTAATCTAAATTAAGGTTGTTTTGCGGCCTACGATGAAATAAATTAAAAATGTGATTTTATGTTGCTTAGATCTGTCTACTACATGATTTTGGTCTTATTTTTAAACATCGATCACATGTGCAAGTACATGTAATATGAAATTAAAATCAAATATGGTGGTCAGTTACACAAAAAGATGGTACGTCTATTGAATTGTGTTTCCAAGCAAAGTTTTCAATGTTGTGGGTAAAAGTTTGAATATATGTTCAATATGTATTATATATAAATATTAAATACATTAAACATACATGTTAAACATCTGAATAAGTTTTTACATTGTAAATCATTTTGCTTCCAATTTGTACATAATTGGAAATCAAATCTTTACATAATGCACATATTGTGACGACAGTTTCATCTCTTTAATCATTTTCAGGGGTGGTCAGGAATGCTACAGCAAAATTATTATTTAATAAATCATGTTAAGTTATGTCAATAAGACGTACTTTTTTTTTTAAATAAAAAAATATTTATAAAAATAAACACGTCTCTTTGAAATAGTTTATCCAGAGAGAGGCTTGAAAAATATGAACAAAACATGTTTTTTTTGTTTTCATTAATAATTTATTTTTATCATAAAAAATAAAAAGTTTTATTTAAATTACTGGACATGATTTAACAGAAATTATTATGATGCATTATTGACATTTTTAACTCTACAGTGTATTACTCGTATTAACTAAAAACGGACTTTCCACTTTCTCAACAAAAAAAAATCCAAAAAATCGTTTAAAATAATCAAGAGCAATATATCTTTCTTTTGAACCACAAAATCATCTTTCAGAAATGATACTTAAACAATCTATAAAATAAAAGTTTGCTGTAGTATGCCACTTTAAATGATTTAACTTACAAAAAGATATATTGGACACTATATATGTTAAAATAATAAAGGTTCGTAATTGAAATTGAATTAAAAAAAGATGAAGACTTTAGATTTGAAAAAGAAAATTTAAGTTAAAAGAATTATAAAATTTAAAAAGTATATAATATAAATCTTATTGCGACATGTGAACAATCAAAGAAAATCAATCGATATGAAAACAAATTATCATTTAAATTATTTTAAAAAATCAAATGACCACCAAAATACATAAACTAACTAACAATGTAAGTTCCTCTGTTATTCATGACCCAGATGTAATATAAATAGAAACAATTACTCTGGCTCAACCCCAGATAACAAAGTCACAGTCTGTTGCATATTGTATGTTTATAAAGAAGGGTTAAGACACCAAATTATCACCTTGATGTCCCTGGAAAGACAAACACCATAACACAACAACATTATGAGCACAGCAGCCTAATGTCCGAGGTTAAAACTTAACTCATCTGCTTTTCGTGACCTGAATGTAATACATATATTACTCTGGCGCAACCCAAGACAACCATTCACCGATCTTAAGTTTACCCAAGTACTCTATAGGAACCCATGAAATTTCAACAGCTCCTTCTACTGCTCATGTAGAGAGCTCCAGTATGTCTACGGACTTGCAGATTTTTGCAACTTTCAAGTTACTTTTCGGAAGGGCTCCCCTAGCTGCAGGTCTGTAGCTCCCTGTCTGAAAAAAATTGGGATGGACGACCTGGGAGCTACAGTGCATCCCATATTAAAAATCTGCAATTTACGGCGCACAAAAAATTGCGCTAGTTTTGGACTGATTATCCTTATTTTCACACAAATTCTGTGGAAAAAAATTAGTACCATTAAATTCTTCATCAATTAACTACTGATATCGGTCTTTAACTTGCCTCAAACTTTCTCTTAAACACGCTAACCGGCATCGGAAATTGAAGTATGTTAAATTTACGTCGAGGTCGAGAGTCGCCATTTTTACATGTAAACAAACTCCACCACTTCACTTTACGAGGCTGGTGATGGTGTTTAAGAATATTAGAGGCAAGTAAGGTGTTCATACCTGTAGTAAAATGTCCGAGGAATTTTCTGGAATCAAATATTTGTATAAAATGGGTTCGGAAATAAGGTTAATCAATCCAAAACTAACGCAGTTTTTGTGCGCCGTAAATTGCAGATTTTTACTATGGTATGCACTGTAGCTCCCAGGTCGTCCATCCGAATTTTTTTTTTCAGACCGGGAGCTACAGACCTGCAGCTAGGGCTCCCCTAGCATCTAGTTTGTTTAGCCAAAATCACAGTTCTCGAAGCTTGTGCTGCAAACAAAGATATGTGATAAATCCTTGATACCGCAAAAAAAATTCTACTCAAAATTCAGACCATATACAATACTTCGAAGCTGTTTCAGTCATACGGAAAGAATTTGAGCGTGTCTCTAGCTGATTAAAGCAAGAATTGTTAGTAGCAAGTTAAACGTAACCTGAACACATTTTCATTGTCAATTTTATCACATTTTAACAAGAATTATCAAAATTGTTCCATTTTTATGTTATCTTTTGTTGTGCTCATTATCTCAAAATGTATGGTGGATTTGCGCCGGTTTTTTTTTTTTTTTTTTTGGCTGATTTTTACTGTGACCCCTCCCCCTTCCAAAACCCCAATAAACATATTTTGCCCTTTTTGTGTGTTACACCACATTTTTGCGAGAAGGGTATAGTTACGTATATTTCTAAAATGGTCAAAAAGCGTGAGACAAACAATGAATATTCGGTCAAACAAAGTTTTGAATCATAACTTAGGTGTGGTTAGTCAAGAATAATATGCTGTCTTCAAGAAAAATGCGTTAATTATCTAAAAAAAAAAAAATGGCGATTCATAACGGTGGACATCCAGTTTTCATATTTTTTCCTTTAGTTTCTTAAGTGGAAAAAACCGAGAAACAAACAATTATAATTCTGTTCATCAAATTTTTAAATCATAAATAAAGCGTGCTAAGTCTGAAGAAGTATGATGGTCTCCACCAAAACGTTGCTTTTTTATGTCAAAATGACGGACAGCCAGATTTTATATTTTTTTCCTTAAAGTTCTCTAAATGGGGAAAAGGCATAAGACAAACAATTATAATTTTGGCCAGCAAAGTTTATCAAGATAATTAAGACATGCTAAGTATGAAGAAATATGCTGGCTATGACGAAAATTGCGTTAAATAGGTCACAATAGCGTTTTAAAATGGACGACAGCCAGACTTCATCTCTTTCTTTTTAAGTTTTTTAGCTCACTTCTCAAATACAAAATGGTCAAAAAGCTGGAACTTGTGTGGAAGCATCCTCAGGTAGTGTGGATTCAAGTTTGTTGAAATCATGATCCCCGGAGGTAGGGTGGGGCCACAATGGGGGATCAAGTTTTACATAAGAATATATTGAGAAAATCTTTAAACTCTTCTTCTCAAAAACTGTTTGATTGTTGCCAAACAATGACCTGATGTGTGGGAATTAGAACATCTAACAACTAGAATCATATTATGACACGCGCTTATTACGGGCATTGGCAAAAGTAGTTTATTAGTTATAATACATCCCATAATCCCTTTATTTTTCTGAGTTGTAAAAATATAGCATTCATATTCTACATATCACACTTTATGGATTGAAAAATTGTAATGTGTTTTAATTGGTGTGTGCTGGGGGATTCTGTTGAAAAGGAAGTAAATGACAAGTATATTAGGAATCATACACATTGAAATTTCCTCATTTCTACAATCCAGTACAATAACAATTTCCTTGTATCAAAGCAATTTATAATACATGTATTTATTTTAGCACATGTAGTATTATTATACACAATTTGATTTAATATTGAATATGATTAAAAAAAACCCCAGCGGGCCTTATTGTAAAATCTACACCGTCCGTGATATTTTGAATTCGGTTACAAGCAAAAAGCCCAATAAGATTAATTATACATTTATTTTGCTGAACTTTTAACCTAAGACTCCATTTAAACAAAAAATATAGCAGATATTTAACATCCACGATTTGAATATTTTTTAAAAAAAATGTACATGTTTATTTACATTCCGAATCTTTTGAATAGCTTTAAGGAGACTTAGTGATCAGCATAGCTCCAAGAGAACTTCCTTGTATTTTAAGATATTATTAATTGTAAATTTTACTTTTTAAAATGCAAATTTTGCAGATTAAAGTGTAGAAAATAAAAATAATGTGAAGTGCAACTGTGGGACGCTTCCGTACAACTGATAGAGCCATAATGATAAGCCGGGGGGGGGGGGGATAAGGGGATTTTGTTCTTGAGCGGATGTTTATTTGTAAAAAAATTAAAATGCATTACTTTTTAAAAACCTTTCTCTATACGAAAAATCATGTAGCAGACAATTTGATGACCGGGAGGGTAGAATGACGTTTTTCTAGATAAAAAAAAATTATATATGAATTGTAAGCCACTGGGTGTTAGAACATGATTCACTCAACATTTAATTAAACTATATATTTTTGAAGGAATTCAATATTTGTGAAACCTGATTCATATGAAACATTAAAATTGATTTTATTACTGCATATTTATTAATCAACCAACGGAAAGAAAAAAAATGATGAATCGATATCGTTTGTAGTATCTCTTAGACATTTCACTTTAGATTTCATTGCTTTACTTACCTCTGAATATCTTTTAAACAGCCTCACTAGCCACAGCATCATGAGCATGGTTTGTTTACAGAAAAAAAGAAATGGCGACTCTCGATCCCGACTTGAAATAAACATAATTCATTTTCTGAGCTTAGGAAAACGTTCGCGGCAAGTAAAGTGGTGAATGAATAGTACAATCTCTCAGGAATCTTAACTATGATTTTTTTAATAGGATATTATTTTCAATCGGCTATCTATTGAAACAATTATATCAACAACACTATAAAAACATATAAGACGTTCAGCAGATTCATTCCGATCAATTTACGTCAATGATACCCTTCGGATAACTTTACTGTGCATTTTCAATACATTAAATATATATTGAAATAATCAAATTCATCAATTATACACGGGGAAATTACGCTTTTATTGTCAACTTCATTTCGAATGTCCTCAAAACTTTTGGTGCCGTTCTACTAAGGTCAAATTGGGCACGTTTTCATCCGATTTCATATAATATAATGTTGTTTCATTGTAAATCAGTTATTTGATTAAAAACACTTACCATTGATTGGGTTTGATCTGTACACACTCTCCGATTATCATGATGTCAAAACGTCCTTTTATTGAATCCCGAGACCTTCCGGGAGTATTCGGAACAAATGGCGGAGAGTACTTGCCAAATGTCCAAGACATGTTATAGAAATTAACGACTTTTTTTCTAGTCAGGCTTTTCGCATAAAAGGTTTAAAATTATGTTGAAAAAACATTCATTTAGGACAATTAAAGCCTAAAAATATGATATATGGTAGATTTTTTTGTAATAATGCATGTTTTCTTGGTTTTGTGAATGCAGAAAAATAGTCTTTGCAAACTATACAAAGGATGCGGATTAAATTCTTTTTTATGACAAATTATGGAAAAAATGCAACAATCTAATGTTAAATGACAGACACAAAGATACATTTTAGGTAGTAGTACACTTTTACACCATTTTAAGATAAGATGATTACATTTTATATAATGTCAAAATAATCGAGAGACCAAAATATGTCACTCTATACCACTGGTCTCCCTAATAAAGATATATATATTATTTGTATATATATAGGTCATAACTAACAGATTAATCTATGCACTAACACTTCATATATTATAATTGACATGTGAGGTTTCAGTCCATTTTATGCAACGGTACTTTTGTTACCCAATTTAAAAACAACATGTTTTGTCATCACGGAGCTGAAGGAGAGCATCAACGTTGTAGCAGCAGTGTTTTTTTTTTTTAATTTAGTTCTACATACATGTATATACCGGAAAGCGGAAACTTACTCTTACCCTTGTGAGTGTATGCTTACAACTGGAAAATTGAAAGGGATCTAGTTTATGTGCGTTTGTTTTCTTTCATATACGTTCAACTTTGGAAAGTATCACATTTGGATAAAATACATTTTAATATTTGGATAGTTTACGATGGTATCGGAATGATACATAAAACTTTTAGAAGTGAAAATAGATATTAAGGAGGCTGGATTGTTAACAACGTACCAATTAGAACTATCTAAAAGAAGGTATGATAATTTTAGCTATAACCTTTCGTAAATTTAATCTAAATTAAGGTTGTTTTGCGGCCTACGATGAAATAAATTAAAAATGTGATTTTATGTTGCTTAGATCTGTCTACTACATGATTTTGGTCTTATTTTTAAACATCGATCACATGTGCAAGTACATGTAATATGAAATTAAAATCAAATATGGTGGTCAGTTACACAAAAAGATGGTACGTCTATTGAATTGTGTTTCCAAGCAAAGTTTTCAATGTTGTGGGTAAAAGTTTGAATAGATGTTCAATATGTATTATATATAAATATTAAATACATTAAACATACATGTTAAACATCTGAATAAGTTTTTACATTGTAAATCATTTTGCTTCCAATTTGTACATAATTGGAAATCAAATCTTTACATAATGCACATATTGTGACGACAGTTTCATCTCTTTAATCATTTTCAGGGGTGGTCAGGAATGCTACAGCAAAATTATTATTTAATAAATCATGTTAAGTTATGTCAATAAGACGTACTTTTTTTTTAAATAAAAAAAATATTTATAAAAATAAACACGTCTCTTTGAAATAGTTTATCCAGAGAGAGGCTTGAAAAATATGAACAAAACATGTTTTTTTTGTTTTCATTAATAATTTATTTTTATCATAAAAAATAAAAAGTTTTATTTAAATTACTGGACATGATTTAACAGAAATTATTATGATGCATTATTGACATTTTTAACTCTACAGTGTATTACTCGTATTAACTAAAAACGGACTTTCCACTTTCTCAACAACAAAAAAATCCAAAAAATCGTTTAAAATAATCAAGAGCAATATATCTTTCTTTTGAACCACAAAATCATCTTTCAGAAATGATACTTAAACAATCTATAAAATAAAAGTTTGCTGTAGTATGCCACTTTAAATGATTTAACTTACAAAAAGATATATTGGACACTATATATGTTAAAATAATAAAGGTTCGTAATTGAAATTGAATTAAAAAAAGATGAAGACTTTAGATTTGAAAAAGAAAATTTAAGTTAAAAGAATTATAAAATTTAAAAAGTATATAATATAAATCTTATTGCGACATGTGAACAATCAAAGAAAATCAATCGATATGAAAACAAATTATCATTTAAATTATTTTAAAAAATCAAATGACCACCAAAATACATAAACTAACTAACAATGTAAGTTCCTCTGTTATTCATGACCCAGATGTAATATAAATAGAAACAATTACTCTGGCTCAACCCCAGATAACAAAGTCACAGTCTGTTGCATATTGTATGTTTATAAAGAAGGGTTAAGACACCAAATTATCACCTTGATGTCCCTGGAAAGACAAACACCATAACACAACAACATTATGAGCACAGCAGCCTAATGTCCGAGGTTAAAACTTAACTCATCTGCTTTTCGTGACCTGAATGTAATACATATATTACTCTGGCGCAACCCAAGACAACCATTCACCGATCTTAAGTTTACCCAAGTACTCTATAGGAACCCATGAAATTTCAACAGCTCCTTCTACTGCTCATGTAGAGAGCTCCAGTATGTCTACGGACTTGCAGATTTTTGCAACTTTCAAGTTACTTTTCGGAAGGGCTCCCCTAGCTGCAGGTCTGTAGCTCCCTGTCTGAAAAAAATTGGGATGGACGACCTGGGAGCTACAGTGCATCCCATATTAAAAATCTGCAATTTACGGCGCACAAAAAATTGCGCTAGTTTTGGACTGATTATCCTTATTTTCACACAAATTCTGTGGAAAAAAATTAGTACCATTAAATTCTTCATCAATTAACTACTGATATCGGTCTTTAACTTGCCTCAAACTTTCTCTTAAACACGCTAACCGGCATCGGAAATTGAAGTATGTTAAATTTACGTCGAGGTCGAGAGTCGCCATTTTTACATGTAAACAAACTCCACCACTTCACTTTACGAGGCTGGTGATGGTGTTTAAGAATATTAGAGGCAAGTAAGGTGTTCATACCTGTAGTAAAATGTCCGAGGAATTTTCTGGAATCAAATATTTGTATAAAATGGGTTCGGAAATAAGGTTAATCAATCCAAAACTAACGCAGTTTTTGTGCGCCGTAAATTGCAGATTTTTACTATGGTATGCACTGTAGCTCCCAGGTCGTCCATCCGAATTTTTTTTTTTCAGACCGGGAGCTACAGACCTGCAGCTAGGGCTCCCCTAGCATCTAGTTTGTTTAGCCAAAATCACAGTTCTCGAAGCTTGTGCTGCAAACAAAGATATGTGATAAATCCTTGATACCGCAAAAAAAATTCTACTCAAAATTCAGACCATATACAATACTTCGAAGCTGTTTCAGTCATACGGAAAGAATTTGAGCGTGTCTCTAGCTGATTAAAGCAAGAATTGTTAGTAGCAAGTTAAACGTAACCTGAACACATTTTCATTGTCAATTTTATCACATTTTAACAAGAATTATCAAAATTGTTCCATTTTTATGTTATCTTTTGTTGTGCTCATTATCTCAAAATGTATGGTGGATTTGCGCCGGTTTTTTTTTTTTTTTTTTTGGCTGATTTTTACTGTGACCCCTCCCCCTTCCAAAACCCCAATAAACATATTTTGCCCTTTTTGTGTGTTACACCACATTTTTGCGAGAAGGGTATAGTTACGTATATTTCTAAAATGGTCAAAAAGCGTGAGACAAACAATGAATATTCGGTCAAACAAAGTTTTGAATCATAACTTAGGTGTGGTTAGTCAAGAATAATATGCTGTCTTCAAGAAAAATGCGTTAATTATCTAAAAAAAAAAAAAAAATGGCGATTCATAACGGTGGACATCCAGTTTTCATATTTTTTCCTTTAGTTTCTTAAGTGGAAAAAACCGAGAAACAAACAATTATAATTCTGTTCATCAAATTTTTAAATCATAAATAAAGCGTGCTAAGTCTGAAGAAGTATGATGGTCTCCACCAAAACGTTGCTTTTTTATGTCAAAATGACGGACAGCCAGATTTTATATTTTTTTCCTTAAAGTTCTCTAAATGGGGAAAAGGCATAAGACAAACAATTATAATTTTGGCCAGCAAAGTTTATCAAGATAATTAAGACATGCTAAGTATGAAGAAATATGCTGGCTATGACGAAAATTGCGTTAAATAGGTCACAATAGCGTTTTAAAATGGACGACAGCCAGACTTCATCTCTTTCTTTTTAAGTTTTTTAGCTCACTTCTCAAATACAAAATGGTCAAAAAGCTGGAACTTGTGTGGAAGCATCCTCAGGTAGTGTGGATTCAAGTTTGTTGAAATCATGATCCCCGGAGGTAGGGTGGGGCCACAATGGGGGATCAAGTTTTACATAAGAATATATTGAGAAAATCTTTAAACTCTTCTTCTCAAAAACTGTTTGATTGTTGCCAAACAATGACCTGATGTGTGGGAATTAGAACATCTAACAACTAGAATCATATTATGACACGCGCTTATTACGGGCATTGGCAAAAGTAGTTTATTAGTTATAATACATCCCATAATCCCTTTATTTTTCTGAGTTGTAAAAATATAGCATTCATATTCTACATATCACACTTTATGGATTGAAAAATTGTAATGTGTTTTAATTGGTGTGTGCTGGGGGATTCTGTTGAAAAGGAAGTAAATGACAAGTATATTAGGAATCATACACATTGAAATTTCCTCATTTCTACAATCCAGTACAATAACAATTTCCTTGTATCAAAGCAATTTATAATACATGTATTTATTTTAGCACATGTAGTATTATTATACACAATTTGATTTAATATTGAATATGATTAAAAAAAACCCCAGCGGGCCTTATTGTAAAATCTACACCGTCCGTGATATTTTGAATTCGGTTACAAGCAAAAAGCCCAATAAGATTAATTATACATTTATTTTGCTGAACTTTTAACCTAAGACTCCATTTAAACAAAAAATATAGCAGATATTTAACATCCACGATTTGAATATTTTTTAAAAAAATGTACATGTTTATTTACATTCCGAATCTTTTGAATAGCTTTAAGGAGACTTAGTGATCAGCATAGCTCCAAGAGAACTTCCTTGTATTTTAAGATATTATTAATTGTAAATTTTACTTTTTAAAATGCAAATTTTGCAGATTAAAGTGTAGAAAATAAAAATAATGTGAAGTGCAACTGTGGGACGCTTCCGTACAACTGATAGAGCCATAATGATAAGCCGGGGGGGGGGGATAAGGGGATTTTGTTCTTGAGCGGATGTTTATTTGTAAAAAAATTAAAATGCATTACTTTTTAAAAACCTTTCTCTATACGAAAAAGCATGTAGCAGACAATTTGATGACCGGGAGGGTAGAATGACGTTTTTCTAGATAAAAAAAAATTATATATGAATTGTAAGCCACTGGGTGTTAGAACATGATTCACTCAACATTTAATTAAACTATATATTTTTGAAGGAATTCAATATTTGTGAAACCTGATTCATATGAAACATTAAAATTGATTTTATTACTGCATATTTATTAATCAACCAACGGAAAGAAAAAAAATGATGAATCGATATCGTTTGTAGTATCTCTTAGACATTTCACTTTAGATTTCATTGCTTTACTTACCTCTGAATATCTTTTAAACAGCCTCACTAGCCACAGCATCATGAGCATGGTTTGTTTACAGAAAAAAAGAAATGGCGACTCTCGATCCCGACTTGAAATAAACATAATTCATTTTCTGAGCTTAGGAAAACGTTCGCGGCAAGTAAAGTGGTGAATGAATAGTACAATCTCTCAGGAATCTTAACTATGATTTTTTTAATAGGATATTATTTTCAATCGGCTATCTATTGAAACAATTATATCAACAACACTATAAAAACATATAAGACGTTCAGCAGATTCATTCCGATCAATTTACGTCAATGATACCCTTCGGATAACTTTACTGTGCATTTTCAATACATTAAATATATATTGAAATAATCAAATTCATCAATTATACACGGGGAAATTACGCTTTTATTGTCAACTTCATTTCGAATGTCCTCAAAACTTTTGGTGCCGTTCTACTAAGGTCAAATTGGGCACGTTTTCATCCGATTTCATATAATATAATGTTGTTTCATTGTAAATCAGTTATTTGATTAAAAACACTTACCATTGATTGGGTTTGATCTGTACACACTCTCCGATTATCATGATGTCAAAACGTCCTTTTATTGAATCCCGAGACCTTCCGGGAGTATTCGGAACAAATGGCGGAGAGTACTTGCCAAATGTCCAAGACATGTTATAGAAATTAACGACTTTTTTTCTAGTCAGGCTTTTCGCATAAAAGGTTTAAAACTATGTTGAAAAAACATTCATTTAGGACAATTAAAGCCTAAAAATATGATATATGGTAGATTTTTTTGTAATAATGCATGTTTTCTTGGTTTTGTGAATGCAGAAAAATAGTCTTTGCAAACTATACAAAGGATGCGGATTAAATTCTTTTTTATGACAAATTATGGAAAAAATGCAACAATCTAATGTTAAATGACAGACACAAAGATACATTTTAGGTAGTAGTACACTTTTACACCATTTTAAGATAAGATGATTACATTTTATATAATGTCAAAATAATCGAGAGACCAAAATATGTCACTCTATACCACTGGTCTCCCTAAAAAAGATATATATATATTATTTGTATATATATAGGTCATAACTAACAGATTAATCTATGCACTAACACTTCATATATTATAATTGACATGTGAGGTTTCAGTCCATTTTATGCAACGGTACTTTTGTTACCCAATTTAAAAACAACATGTTTTGTCATCACGGAGCTGAAGGAGAGCATCAACGTTGTAGCAGCAGTGTTTTTTTTTTTTAATTTAGTTCTACATACATGTATATACCGGAAAGCGGAAACTTACTCTTACCCTTGTGAGTGTATGCTTACAACTGGAAAATTGAAAGGGATCTAGTTTATGTGCGTTTGTTTTCTTTCATATACGTTCAACTTTGGAAAGTATCACATTTGGATAAAATACATTTTAATATTTGGATAGTTTACGATGGTATCGGAATGATACATAAAACTTTTAGAAGTGAAAATAGATATTAAGGAGGCTGGATTGTTAACAACGTACCAATTAGAACTATCTAAAAGAAGGTATGATAATTTTAGCTATAACTTTTCGTAAATTTAATCTAAATTAAGGTTGTTTTGCGGCCTACGATGAAATAAATTAAAAATGTGATTTTATGTTGCTTAGATCTGTCTACTACATGATTTTGGTCTTATTTTTAAACATCGATCACATGTGCAAGTACATGTAATATGAAATTAAAATCAAATATGGTGGTCAGTTACACAAAAAGATGGTACGTCTATTGAATTGTGTTTCCAAGCAAAGTTTTCAATGTTGTGGGTAAAAGTTTGAATAGATGTTCAATATGTATTATATATAAATATTAAATACATTAAACATACATGTTAAACATCTGAATAAGTTTTTACATTGTAAATCATTTTGCTTCCAATTTGTACATAATTGGAAATCAAATCTTTACATAATGCACATATTGTGACGACAGTTTCATCTCTTTAATCATTTTCAGGGGTGGTCAGGAATGCTACAGCAAAATTATTATTTAATAAATCATGTTAAGTTATGTCAATAAGACGTACTTTTTTTTTTAAATAAAAAAAATATTTATAAAAATAAACACGTCTCTTTGAAATAGTTTATCCAGAGAGAGGCTTGAAAAATATGAACAAAACATGTTTTTTTTGTTTTCATTAATAATTTATTTTTATCATAAAAAATAAAAAGTTTTATTTAAATTACTGGACATGATTTAACAGAAATTATTATGATGCATTATTGACATTTTTAACTCTACAGTGTATTACTCGTATTAACTAAAAACGGACTTTCCACTTTCTCAACAACAAAAAAATCCAAAAAATCGTTTAAAATAATCAAGAGCAATATATCTTTCTTTTGAACCACAAAATCATCTTTCAGAAATGATACTTAAACAATCTATAAAATAAAAGTTTGCTGTAGTATGCCACTTTAAATGATTTAACTTACAAAAAGATATATTGGACACTATATATGTTAAAATAATAAAGGTTCGTAATTGAAATTGAATTAAAAAAAGATGAAGACTTTAGATTTGAAAAAGAAAATTTAAGTTAAAAGAATTATAAAATTTAAAAAGTATATAATATAAATCTTATTGCGACATGTGAACAATCAAAGAAAATCAATCGATATGAAAACAAATTATCATTTAAATTATTTTAAAAAATCAAATGACCACCAAAATACATAAACTAACTAACAATGTAAGTTCCTCTGTTATTCATGACCCAGATGTAATATAAATAGAAACAATTACTCTGGCTCAACCCCAGATAACAAAGTCACAGTCTGTTGCATATTGTATGTTTATAAAGAAGGGTTAAGACACCAAATTATCACCTTGATGTCCCTGGAAAGACAAACACCATAACACAACAACATTATGAGCACAGCAGCCTAATGTCCGAGGTTAAAACTTAACTCATCTGCTTTTCGTGACCTGAATGTAATACATATATTACTCTGGCGCAACCCAAGACAACCATTCACCGATCTTAAGTTTACCCAAGTACTCTATAGGAACCCATGAAATTTCAACAGCTCCTTCTACTGCTCATGTAGAGAGCTCCAGTATGTCTACGGACTTGCAGATTTTTGCAACTTTCAAGTTACTTTTCGGAAGGGCTCCCCTAGCTGCAGGTCTGTAGCTCCCTGTCTGAAAAAAATTGGGATGGACGACCTGGGAGCTACAGTGCATCCCATATTAAAAATCTGCAATTTACGGCGCACAAAAAATTGCGCTAGTTTTGGACTGATTATCCTTATTTTCACACAAATTCTGTGGAAAAAAATTAGTACCATTAAATTCTTCATCAATTAACTACTGATATCGGTCTTTAACTTGCCTCGAACTTTCTCTTAAACACGCTAACCGGCATCGGAAATTGAAGTATGTTAAATTTACGTCGAGGTCGAGAGTCGCCATTTTTACATGTAAACAAACTCCACCACTTCACTTTACGAGGCTGGTGATGGTGTTTAAGAATATTAGAGGCAAGTAAGGTGTTCATACCTGTAGTAAAATGTCCGAGGAATTTTCTGGAATCAAATATTTGTATAAAATGGGTTCGGAAATAAGGTTAATCAATCCAAAACTAACGCAGTTTTTGTGCGCCGTAAATTGCAGATTTTTACTATGGTATGCACTGTAGCTCCCAGGTCGTCCATCCGAATTTTTTTTTTCAGACCGGGAGCTACAGACCTGCAGCTAGGGCTCCCCTAGCATCTAGTTTGTTTAGCCAAAATCACAGTTCTCGAAGCTTGTGCTGCAAACAAAGATATGTGATAAATCCTTGATACCGCAAAAAAAATTCTACTCAAAATTCAGACCATATACAATACTTCGAAGCTATTTCAGTCATACGGAAAGAATTTGAGCGTGTCTCTAGCTGATTAAAGCAAGAATTGTTAGTAGCAAGTTAAACGTAACCTGAACACATTTTCATTGTCAATTTTATCACATTTTAACAAGAATTATCAAATTTGTTCCATTTTTATGTTATCTTTTGTTGTGCTCATTATCTCAAAATGTATGGTGGATTTGCGCCGTTTTTTTTTTTTTTTTTTTTGGCTGATTTTTACTGTGACCCCCCCCCCCCCCGTCCCTTCCAAAACCCCAATAAACATATTTTGCCCTTTTTGTGTGTTACACCACATTTTTGCGAGAAGGGTGTAGTTACGAATATTTCTAAAATGGTCAAAAAGCGTGAGACAAACAATGAATATTCGGTCAAACAAAGTTTTGAATCATAACTTAGGTGTGGTTAGTCAAGAATAATATGCTGTCTTCAAGAAAAATGCGTTCATTATCTAAAAAAAAAAATTGGCGATTCATAACGGTGGACATCCAGTTTTCATATTTTTTCCTTTAGTTTCTTAAGTGGAAAAAAACCGAGAAACAAACAATTATAATTCTGTTCATCAAATTTTTAAATCATAAATAAAGCGTGCTAAGTCTGAAGAAGTATGATGGTCTCCACCAAAACGTTGCTTTTTTATGTCAAAATGACGGACAGCCAGATTTTATATTTTTTTCCTTAAAGTTCTCTAAATGGGGAAAAGGCATAAGACCAACACTTATAATTTTGGCCAGCAAAGTTTATCAAGATAATTAAGACATGCTAAGTCTGAAGAAATATGCTGGCTATGACGAAAATTGCGTTAAATAGGTCACAATAGCGTTTTAAAATGAACGACAGCCAGAATTCATCTCTTTCTTTGTACGTTTTTTAGCTCACCTGAGCCGAAGGCTTGTGGGCTTTCCTGATCAAAATTTGTCCGTTGTCTGTCGTTGTTGTCGTTGTCGTTGGCGTCGTCGTAAACTTTTCAGATTTTCATCTTCTTTTCAAGAATCCCTGGACCGATTTCAACCAAACGTGGCACAAAGCATCACTGGGTGAGGGGATTCTCAAGTTTGTTCAAATGAAGTGCCACACCCTCTTTAAAGGGGATATAATTTAGAATCATTGAAAAAATTTGGTATTTTTTGATAAACTTCTTCTCAAATACAAAATGGTCAAAAAGCTGGAACTTGTGTGGAAGCATCCTCAGGTAGTGTGGATTCAAGTTTGTTGAAATCATGATCCCCGGGGGTAGGGTGGGGCCACAATGGGGGATCAAGTTTTACATAAGAATATATTGAGAAAATCTTTAAACTCTTCTTCTCAAAAACTGTTAGGCCTGAAAAGTTGAAACTTGTGGAAGCACCATCAGGTAGTGTAGATTCAGGTTTGTTCAAATTATGGTCCCTGGGGGTAGGGTGGGGCCACAATAGAGGGGATCAAGTTTTACATAAGAATATATATAGAAAAAAACTTTTAAAACTCATTCGACCACAAAAGCTTAAACTTGGGTGGAACCATCCTCATATAGTGTAGATTCAAGTTTGTTCAAATCATGATACCTGGGGTATGGTGGGGCCACATTGGGGGGGGGGGGGATGTTAAATTTTTACATACGAAGATATAGAGAAAAATCTTTATAAAAAATCCTCTAAAAGCATTCAGCCTAAATAGCTGAAACTTTTGTTGAAAGGTTGTGGAGATTAGAGCCTGACCAAACCATAATTATCCTGTGGGACCACAAAGGGGGATTTTTATTTAGGAATAGAAAAAAAATCTTTTAATATAGAATAGAGAAAATTCCTCTCACAAATACTAAAACAAAAAAGGGGCTTGGTATTTACCATAAAAATATGTGGATAAAAATCGGCTGATTTTCATTTTTTACTTTTGGTGCTAGATCTACTGTACCTAATTGACAAAATATTTTGATTTTGATACTGTAATGCTGATTTGATCAGAGTTATGGCTATTGTTGCCCAGGTAAGCGATGTGGTCCCTGGGCCTCTTGTTTAAGGTTCCTCAACACACCAAAATTTTATTTGATGGATCGATAAAGAATCTTTTTTGAAATATGATTTTACACCAATATCGGCTTTCAATTTTTTTATATGAATGTTTTTGCATGTTTTCAGTGAAATGGAAAAACAAAATTGGTAGGTTAGAGCATAAAACTTGATCTCAATCGATGCGTAATATAATATTGAATATATACATAATAATAATGAATATATACATGCCAAAGACTGTCGGGTCAAGTTTTTAATTTTTTAATTAGAAATATATTTCTGAAAATCAAAATTGTTATTATTTTATATCTTTTATAGATTTTCATTTGAATACATATTTTTTTTCAAAAATAAAATAAAGTTTATTTTGCAATGTTTGATTGTATTTATAGACAATTGCGTTGTGCATTAATTGATACCAAATTTTTAGCTATAAAATATCCTTTTTGCAGCTAAAAGTTTTCGTTTCTATTAAAAATACAAAAAAAGATATAAAATAATGGGAAGCCGATATCGGTGTCATTTTTTAAAATCATTTTTTCAAAAATAATTCTTTATCGATCCACAAATAATGAATTGGTGTGTCGAGCCACCTTAACTAGGAAAAGCAATAAAAACAATTATAGTCCGTTCCAACAAAGGTTTTATTCATACTTAGTATACTTAGTTTGAATTTTACAAAAATGGCGTTATTTAGGTCAAAATGGCGTTCCAAAATGGCCAACAGGCAGATTTCATAATTCTCTTTTAATGCCGTTTAGAGGGGTAAAATGTGTAAGTATTATAATATACAAATATGCACATGACAAATTAGATTGGAACGCTTTAATGAATAAAAAATCCCAGTTCCACTTCTTACTAAAAACTGTAATTTTCTCCATTTTGTCTTATTAAGGCGTATTTCTTATTTAAACATTCTCTGTTCATGATTTTAAATATCCTTCTTGTTCCTAAACCTTTCTGCGTTTTATTACATTTTATGGAGCAATTTCTCCGATCTGCCTTTAAAATAATTAAGAAGATGTAGCACACTCTGCAAGTTCGTGAAATGCGACAAATGGTTACAAAGTTTTAGAAGGGAGAAATATTTCTGCACTACCACATTGGTATTTTTAGGCTTTAAAGACATCGATATCATAAGCTTATATGATAACAGAGGTATAATCGGATACTTGGGAACAGTGTACGACATTAAGAACTAAGAATCCGTGTTTGCTCAAGGTTTGTATTTTGACCATCACAAACAAACCAAATCAACAACGTTTCGTTTTTCCCTATTATGACATTTTCCCGATTTTGACATTTACATCGATGACATGCCCAATTGTGACAAGGAGCAACTTAGGATATGCCTTACGTTGCTTATGAAACAAACACACACCATGCAAGGTAATGATAGGCATGATAGGGAGACAGGCATATATAAGCATGTCTATATTGCAATGCCAAGCCGAGATGGGTTGAAAAATCTAAGTGATTGTTGTTTCCTGCTGGAACTTCTGACCTAATATCTTATACCTTAAGCTTTCTTAGATTTGAGAGCTTGCAACTGCTCCACAGGTTGAAGAACCTTTATTTGTGAATGTAAACGTGCCAACTTGCAGTATATAGACATTTGCAAATTTCAAATCACAAACTCATCATTCAAAAAATGATTTTATAAATGACATATATACTGTAGCGTAATAGGGGTAAACAGAAAAAATTGCACTTTTTTTAAAATTAATACTAGTAGCTGGTGGAGTTCTTTCTTTTGTTAAAAGTGTTCAAATTTGATTGTCAGTTACATTATTAGTATTAATATTATGATACTCAAACATTTTTCCCGTTTAAGAGAGAGAGAGAGAGAGAGAGAGAGAGAGAGAGAGAGAGAGAGAGAGAGAGAGAGAGAGAAAGATTGATTAATGAAATTTGGCTATACACTAATTTGAATTGCCATTTTAACAAAATTAACGCCATTTTCCTGAAGACCAACACATTTCTTCAGACTTAGCTCAGCTTAATTATGATACAAATGTTTGAAAGACCATTTTTGTTTAAGCAATTGGGTGGCCTGAAAAGGTTTTTTTCCCGAGATTTTCACCAATTTGATGTATATTCGCTGCGCCGCCTTGACGTTAAAATTCATTCTACTGCAGTTATTGCCGAGATCAAAGAGATGCCGCGGACATTATTCTCCAATATACCACAAACGTCATCAGTAAATCATCAGATCAGAAATACCTATTTGTCTCGCACTGATCGTGAAAGTACAAATTTAAACCGTAAAAAGTTTTAAAACCATGTCAATTGCACGTGTTAGTTCCAGTCAAAACGATGTGTATTGCCTCAAATGTTTAATTTTAAGAGATCAATGCAGCTCTTCCCAGTACCTCCCTAGCACATTTTCACTGCGTGTTTTTACATAAAATATATAACGTGTAGTAGTAATAATCGTGTTAAATTGCCCTTTAAATATTAGGAATATGATTCAAAGATAATTTATAATTAAGTGAAGAATATTAAAAATCCAAAGAAAATTTCTGTCGTCTGCATGTGATTCCTTTGATCGATACACATGTAAACATTACTAACAAAACCGTTGGGGTTACACGGAACAGCCGTCAAAATGACCTAGATCGTCTCGCTATAGGAGAAACGATCTGTAGATATACTGGGCTGTTAGTAGAATAGAAATAAAGTTCTTGTTATCGTGAATGTTGCAGGATAACCTCCTCGGTCTCGAAATGTTGTATGAAATATAAAAGTCTCGGCTAACGCCTCGGCTTTTATATTTCAAAACAACATTTCTCGACCTCGGTGGTTATTCTGCAACATTCACAAAAACTCGTACTTTTTTTCTTAAATATACCGTCGTTGTACTATGTCTGATTTCTATGGTTTAGTTAATATATCAGTACCATGTCCGTATTTCAACTCGAACACTAGTGAAACTTGATCAAAAGTTAGTCATAATAAATAGCAAAATGAACATATATAATTTGATTTCTTTTATCATAAACTGTTAGTCTACGGACACTTAGAAAGATGTTCTAGTTTTTTTATTCTCGTTTAGAAATCTTCGATTTTAAACTTTTGATATAACATCCGAGTTTATGTCTGCGCTGAGTACTCCGACCACCGATTTGTTTATCTACCGTTGTAAAAAAAATATTAAATATTTTTTAAATTTTACTTTGTTTAATTATTTGTTGGAATTTTTTCCAATGTTTATGCTTATTGTCATCCTAATTCGTCACTTAGAAAGGGAAATATTCGTGTTGTCTCAATAATTTCCGAACAACCCTCGTATATAGCGGTCGCCAAATAAGCGGCAGCCGCCACCTAATTATTTGGCGACTGTCAGATAATTAACTTGTGGTGGCTGACAGATATAATGTGGTGGCCGCCAGATAATTATACGACGGCTGCCACTTATTTATCTGGCGGCCGCCACATAGTTATATAGCGGTCGCCAAATAAGCGGCATTATTTGGCGGTCGTCAGATAATAAACTTGTGGCGGCTGCCAGATAAAAAATTTGCGGCCGCCAGATAATTATATGACGACCGCCATTTATTCATCTGGAGGCCGCCACATAATCATATAGCGGCCGCCCGATAAATAAGCGGCGGCCGCCACCTAATTTTATGACGGCCGCCCGATAATAATCTTGTGGCGGCTGCCAGATAAATAAGTAGCGACCGTTAGTTATTATATTTCCGTAAAAATGCCTCCATGATTATGAAAGAATCGCCCATTGTGCATGTCAAATGTCTGTCTTTCACCCGAATCGAACAAAGTGTGAAATTTACAGATGAAAGTGTGAATTTTACAGATTAAAGTGTAAATTTTACACTTTAAAGTGTATATTTAAATTTGCAGATTAAAGTGTAAATTTTACAGATTAAGGTGTAAATTTTACAGATTAAAGTGTGAATTTCACAGATTAAAGTGTAAAGAGCTAGAGCCACGAAGCATCAAAAATTGCCCTGTCTTAAAAAATCACCATATTTTGGTGAAATATAGTGTAGACTCTTAGCTTTTCATAACTGTTTTTCTTTTTTCGATATCTATTATACTTTTTTTTTTATATAAACGGAGTTTACAATATGGCACTGTTTTGATGAAAAAATGTAAAACAGACGTCATTTTTTGTTTAGTAACGTCATGAAATGATAAAACTACGCATGACTTGAATTTAATAAAATAAACAAAAACAAAATAAAATTATCTTGTAGACATTATAATCAATTTATGAAAATAAATTCATTGATAAAAATACCATGAAAAGCTTATTTACAATAAAGTTAAAAAAAATACAGGGATCAGTGCTGAAGGTCAATATAACGGTAGAACATTAAAATATGTCGGTGTCTTCAAAGTTCTTTTTTCTGCAATTTAAAACTGCATGAAGTAATGCTGATGATGCGCAGTGTATAACTGAGGATTAATCATTGAATTCTACCGATATAATAACTGTCTAATATTTTTTTCATACAGAAGTGTTTGAGGCATATATCGTACTCAAAACACTGCCATTGAATTTCATTGTTGATTTACCATAGACAGCCCGATTTAAAAGGATATCAGCAGGCATGTTCACGAAGCTATCTTAGGACGGTGCGTCGTGAACATGCCTGCTGATATCCTTTTAAATCGGGATGTCTATGGTAAATAAACAATGAAATTCAATAGCAGTGTTGTAAGCTAAAAGCTGTTCCGATACACGTTTTCTTTACACAAATAGCGGTTATTTGGGTTTCTGTCGTTTTTTGTTTGAATTAAAAAGTTATTAGTCTCTGAAATATATCTAAGTAATGGTATACTTTTGTTAATGTATACAAATTAAAATTACTGGTTTTAGGCCTGTCGTGTTGATGTATATGTATAATTTTTACATGTCGAAATGTATAATGATTTATCCCTGCACAAGTGTCTCAAATTCTATCTGTATGAAATAATGTGAAAAATAGGAATGATTTTAGTATGTTATGATATCCTAACTTAAGATGTTCCTAATTTACAGTCGAGCTACATCTTAAGATGTGTCCTAAGTTGATCTTAGGATGTTCCTAACCTTTTTCCTAAGTCATATCTTAGGAACACACTTAGGTCATATCTTAGGAAAGTTTCATGAACATGCCTGCAGTACTGTAACCACTGGTAAAGGTCTGATATTAAGAAGCTCACTAATATCGGACTGTCACAAGTAAAATTTTAGACTGCTGGAACAAAGGAATGACATCACAGTAGTGTTTTAATGTTCATTAATTAAATGAAAAAGGAATATCGATTTCTCAAAAAATATTTTTATGAATTAATTATTCCTTATGAATGCCGTAACATAACGTCTATTCATTAACATTTCATTTTTACGTGTGATATGCATGTGTCTTTTGAGAATTGCTATAAGTGATAAACCATCCGTAAATGTCTAGAGAACTAAGATCATATTTCAGAGAGAGAGAGAGAGAGAGAGAGAGAGAGAGAGAGAGAGAGAGAGAGAGAGAGAGAGAGAATGTTGGTTCACTATTTGGAAGCGAAGATAGGTTACAAGGAACATTTGATTTTTCAAAGCCAAGCAGTAGCACATGAATAATGTCGTAAAATTGTCTTGAAACGCTGAATTCATAGCAAGCTTGTGGAATTTGTGTTATAATTAAATAGATTTGTAATGAACTCGGCCGTAAATAGATTGATTTAATTTGTGTGTGTGGAGGGGGGGGGGGGGAGGTGAATAGAAACAAATACCATTTTAAATCTCTCTGCACTCATAGTTGTTTTTTTTAAGGAAAGGGCCCGGTTATCTGAATCCTTTTTATATGCCATACAAGTCAAACTTTAATTAGATTTAGTACGCATAAAATAATCGAAGAAAATTTCAATCGAGAATTTTATAGGCAAAAGTCACCGATGTTCACACATTTAGGGTGATTTTTTATTTCATTGGACGAATTATCAACAAAGACATCACAATTAGGATTAGACTTCTATATAGTGCACATGCTGATAATGTATTCTAAGGTGTGTATACCAAAAGTCGTCTTCATCGAAACGGACACGATCGATCTTACAATAAATGCATGTAACGGTTCACAAGCCTTGACTTTGTGAAGATGCGGTTCACCGGAAATACATTGACCTCGCGACGAATCAACAGGTGGCTGATAACGTAATGACGAATGCATTGGCAAGATTTTTTTTATGCAAGGGACGATGGCTTAATATTTAATTACTGCTGTACTTTGGAATTAAATAATCAAGTTTTTTAACAGAATAAGTTAAGCTTATCATACATGTACATGTTTACACGTGATATCGACTGTCTTTCTCTCGTGGTATTCAGGAATACTTGTGTAACAAGTTTACACAAATCGCTTGCATCTTTCCTTTCGTTTAATGCATTTAACTGTTTGACGAAGAAAACTTAGAACTAGCTACTTATACATGCTATCGCTTATTCTATAAAATGGTATAGGAATATTTATTTATTTGTCGCCATCAACGTACGTACAATGTTAACTTTGCCATTATTTTTTTCTGTTTGTTAACAATGTTCGTGTATCTCATATTCTACTGCAATTGAATAATACCGCGGTACATAGAAATAATGCTTTTAAAAAATGAAGACTTTACTGGTAAGATCTATTTGCAAAATACTGAAAGAACTCGATTCCATGTACAGATTCAACTGACGTCGCAAACATCAAACTATGACGTCATTGATGATGCACGATGTAAGCATGAGTACACAGTACAAAATTACTAGATAAAACATGTTAAAGTTCAGTTTATAGGCATTTCTACCATAAATATTCAATAAAATGATGATTTTGTAAATAATCACAAATAATTCTTTATCATTTTGATATAATTTCTGATATTTCAATGGAAATAAAGCAAATAATTACCCTAAATTAGAGTGTTCTGTTTTATTTTCTGTTACCAAAATTTTCAAAATTTGTAAAATACATATTGGCCACACTTGAGTACCTCTAAGAAATTTTGCAGGCAGATACATTTTTGCAATATCTCTCAGTTTTAAAAGTTTCAAAGAGGTACTCAAGTGTGGCCACATTCAAGTTTGGGAAATACTGCAGTAAAATCTACAATTTTTAGCTATTTTTAACGACCATGGTGGGGCCGAGGTGAAAAAATTACATATGTATAGAAGCAGAATATTGTGCCCTACATTATAAGTAATTATATTTTGTATTGTTTCAAACTTGAGTTTTGTGAAAATTTTAAGGCACATTTTGATGCTTCGTGGCCCTAGCTCTTTTACACATTAAAGTGTGAATTTTACAGATTAGAGTGTAAATTTTACAGATTAAAGTGTAAGTTTACACTTTAAAGTGCAAATTTTGCAGATTAAAGTGTAGAAAGTAGAAAAAAATGTGAAGTACAAATGTGGCACTAATACGCTTCCGTACATCAACCCTTCATTGTTTCAAGTTTCATCTTTCTGTGTCATATATTTTCTGAATAACGCCACTTGTCTACGCTATTTTGGAACATCCATAGTATAACCGACCGCGTTCTGGCGGCCGGTAATAAGATGTTTAAATGTTTATAATTATTAAAATTTTCACAGTATATATTCCTAAATTAGAATAATAAGTCCAAAACCGTGCAGAATATTTTGTGTGCAATTAATCTACACTTTTTGGTATGCTGTACGGTCCGTCAACTCCAAGTAGAGGAGCTACAGTTCTGCAGCTATAATTATTGAACGCCATAGCTGCATGTCAAATTTCTAATATGATATGAATTGGTATGTCTTTTATACACAATAGTAATATCATTTTATGCACTGGTAACATCCTTTATACACTGCATACATCATTATATACTGTTATAGCATCATTATATTGTATATAAAATCTTTATATCATCAATACCTTATGTCGTAGGACCTTAAGGTGCAGCGGTTAATTGATTATGCGCTATGTTACATGTATTATTGAAAAGGTTATTAGGATTGGTTTTTGTTTTGATTAGTTTTAGAATTTGTTTGCATTTATTTTAATCTCTATTTGATACAAATTAATATAAAAAATAGCAAGATAATTGATACATTAATGGTCAAAAAAATTATTTTTACTTTAGATCAAAAAGGTAGCTACAGATGCTAATAAGCATGCTCAGACTGAATATATGGACATGTATATTAAACTTATTTTAAAAACTCATTTTTGTATAAAAGATTAAGAAAAAGATACATCTCCCTTCTATAAAAGCTATCGCAATTCGTAAACACATATTTCTAATTTATTCCATAGCTTAATGCTTAAATAATATTGCCGGTACCTGCAATTGAAAGTAACAAATTGGTTTTTCCTGAAAATCAGGGAATATAGATTCATGTTTCAGAATCATAAATAGGTATTGGTGATCATACATTATTATCAAATGCCCGTCTCTACACATAAACTGTATATTACTAATACCGAAATAAAAAAAAATTCAATTGATGTACTTCTAAAAATCAAATAATTCATGTACAAATAAGCTGTAAACAATACGGTTTTTATTCGCGAAATTATGTGATATACGAAGTGTTTCAATGTAAATCCAAACAATAAAATAACGTTAACATCCATTAGATAAAGTTATTACATAATGAATTTCTTTTTAAAGAAAATCATCATAATTATTTTTTAAATTACAGATGATATCGATTGCTTTCCTCCTAATATTTCAAGCTTTTTCTGTTCCAAAAGTTATTCATGGTAAGTTCATTATTTTTCATTGATTAATGAAAGCAAAATTTCAATACTTCACTATGCACTCTGTCTTTGTTTTAAATTACATGTACATAATAAGTTTACTTTTTTATTCGTTAATGGTCTAGCTTTTTCTATTACTAAAACTTTGTGATTTCAATGATCGATATCGAAATACAGGTCCCACTGCCACTTACATCGTGAAACACAGAACCCAACTCAAATATTTGCTAGAGAAATGCATATGTTTGAATAAAAATTAAATTTCACGTCGAAAAACAATATCAAAGGATTTTGGACACAGGTCCAGTACTTATATTATGTATTGTCAGAAATACATCTTTCGTTTGGTCTAAACATAAGTTTTAATGTACATTTGATATGCATTACGTTGAATACAAGTTCTAAAACCATTTTGAGTCTATGTAATTCTTGGTAACCCACGCAGTTTCACTGTTTTTTTTCATAATACATTTTTGATACATTTTGGTAAATACAAATAAAGAAGCAAAACAAAAGTGACTATGGGGACCGGTGTTGTATAGCAGTTTTCCCCCATAGTAGCTTTTCTCCCCGGAAAACCTACTATATAGTAGCCTTTCCCCCCAAGGGGAAAAGCTACTGTATAGTAGCTTTTCCCCCATAGTAGGGTTTCTCCCTCACGTTTTTGGTTCATATTTTATTAAAAATATTTATGGAAACCCAGTAAGGATTAAAATCAATGTTTCTACACACCCAGGTTGCATATATCTGCATTCATCTGTAAAGGTTAAGTTTCGTTTTGACGATTTATTATTGTTTATAGACAATACTGAAAATTAAACATGTGTGTAATGGAATTATACAGAGAACTTAATTTAGGCAATTAATTGAAAAAAGTACTTGGTTTTACAAGATATACACTTATATGCATAATTCTGAGTTCTGAATTTGTAAGTGAAATATGTTTTGAGAATTTTAAATAAATCTATCAGTCCGTCTGTCTGTTTGTGCAAATTTTATCCATGCTTAACCTCTGTTTTAGAGAAATATTGTTTCCGATGTTTCAGAACCCGATAATTAAAATCCTATTATAATGAATATAATGCATATTCTTTAGGATCCCATATCTCATAAACTAGAGATGACCACATCACCATATTTTCACAGTGGCAGTGGTTTACCACTTGTAGTTGACTCTGAAAATCTCAGCGCTCAGGGTAGGGGCCCTCGATTTTTCAGGGCCTGATGTTTAAAACCCCATTATAATGATTGAATAGTGTTCTATAAGTGGGGGCCCGAATCTCAAATTCTAGAGATGACCACTTAACCATATTTTTATATTGGTAGTGGTATACCACTAGTAGATGACCCTGAAAAATTTAGCCCACAGGGTAGGGGGCCCTTGATGTTTCCGAGCCCGATGTTTGAAATCCAAGTATAATGAATAGTGTATTTTTTAGGGCCCCATATTTCAAAAACTAGAGATGACCACATCACCATATTTTTACGGTCATTTAAAAGTAAAAACATCATTTAAAAATACACACTCACTCATATATTTCTTTATCAAAATGGTTGAAAATTACGTTTAATACTGCTTTTCTTTTTAATTTTACGAATAAAAATTTTAAAAAAGGTACGCGGGTAAATTAATTATTCTTCAAAACATTTGATCAATTCATAAGATGACTAATATAGACTAGATATACTAAATAACTAGATAAATAAATCAATAAATTTTTATTCATAAAAGTAGCAACCGAAAAACAAAAATAAGTAACCAACAATAGCGCACGTGATATACGACTTTATTTTACTTGCCAATTGATTAGAAGATCAAGCTTATATTTTAAAAAAAAAGTCAGCTCATCACAAAAAGTGTGTTAGTTTTTATTTCTAATTACCCTTGTTTCATTGTTCGAAGAAATAATATGGTACACAAGTAAATCTTTATTGCAAAAATATGAAATGAATAGTATGGTGAGATTTTTAGGTAAGTGAATCGTATATCTTGTTTTATATGGCATCGTTTTCAAAATTGAATATTTATAAATCACGTTGCAAAATAAAAAGCGGAAAAATTAGCACGCAGTGAATGATAATATATACATAAGGTTAGTTCAAGCTCCATTTCACATTTTCCAAAGTAACCAGCAAAGATACTGACTTTGTTCTGGTTGTGAAGCCATTTCATTTTTTAAAAATATCATCATAAAACCTCGCGTTTCGTAAAAAATGTGCTTAAAAACATGAATATGAATATGCGTGACTTTAAAACAAAATTGTAAATACTAACTTTACACATGCCTTTAATACATAATAAATTATAACACCCCTTACCCATGATTTAGAACCCCATCAATCGAAGTAAAACATTTCAGTTTCTCATCATTTCATTGCACCCTGTCTCTCGTTTGATATTTAGAAGTAGAAATATATGATTATATTTAAGATCGTCAATTCTAACGGTATTAAATTAAAATTAATAGCCTTTTGGACGAAGGGAGTAATACATTTCCACTTCTTATTCCCTTCCTCTACAAAATTAAGTCAAGATTAGTCAGTTAGGTTCCTGGGAGGAGCTTATACATAGATGATAATACATGGGAAAATTAAAGTTCCAAACCGGCGTATTTTCACTCAAATGTAATCTGACGTGTTCTGTGAAAAATGTCAATGTCATAACGTCGAAGTCAAAACTGTAGATAAGCATCGATTAGATGAAAAAGATTCGAGGTATTCCGAAATCCGCGTAAAAAGTGTTCCAAAAAGGTATAACAAAAGGTAAAATAAATGGTGATGACACAGGAATGTTATGAAGGCCGTGCCTTTGTTCATATCAGGAGTGAAAAAACCATGTATTTTATTCTATGTATTAATAAATGCCATCATTATCCTTTATTATAAGAAATTAATATAATATCAGTTATTGCAAATTATTGCCACGAATGGTCCGCCATAAACATGACCGGAATGTAAAAAAGGGGGAAAATCTACTATATAGTAGGTTTTCCGTGGGGGTAATCTGGCTATAAAAAGGGGGAAAACCCACTATATAGTCAGCCTTCCGTGGGGGGAAAAACTGCTATATAGCCATTTTTCCGGGGGGAAAAACTGCTATATAGCCATTTTTCCAGGGGGAAAGATGGCTAGGGGGAAAAGACACTATATAACACCTGTTTACCATAATGATGGTTACATGTGAAAAATAGGGAAAAATGACCATTTTAAGCTGGTTTGAGTAAATATTTGTAAGGAATGTCAGTATTTTCATAAAACTATCAAAGATAATATAAGAAATATTGCGGACTTTTCTAATAGAAGATATATTTTGTAATTTATAATAGTATTGTCCTTCATATCGTGTGTATTATTAGTTGACTCTAATCTACTGATAAAATGGCTTTGATGATGCATAAATCGTGTAGAAAGTTTTATATTTGAAATACCTTGAAAAAAAGTGTACTTGAATCGACTTTTCTTACAAATGCATTTAATAAAAATTCCGGAAGCTGTTAATTTGGTGCTTGTCGATTGGAAACCAACTGAAGGGTATTATATTTTGTTTTATATAGGTCAATGTACTAGCAATCGTACATGTGTCTGTCACTGTTACAACTGTATTTCTGGATGTGACGCTTGTTTACCTGGATGGAGCGGATCCACAATCAATCGTTGCCAAAAATGTAGTATTATTTAAAAGATGATTCAATATATTAACTATATACTAGTAAACAATATTAGCAACTATGGTCAAAACTTGTATTATTTTACATGATCATGATGATGTTGACTCGCAAAAAATGCAAACATCATTCATCAGTTCTTTTTACATAATATTTGTTTTCTTTCAGCTAACACTTTCTATCAATTTTACGGCAAGGCCTCTGAGAATTCAACACTTCTGGATGGGGATTTTAATACTTTCGCTGAGGATAACAATATTCCTCCATTTGTACGCGTTGAATTCCAAACTGATTTAGAACTTCGTCAAATTGACATTACCCTTGAACTTGGTAGGTAGATCGATGCATATGATATCAAGATATCTTCAAATTGAAATAATGTAGCGATCGCGTTTGTCAAGGATTATACAGTAGTTTGATTTGTAATATCGATCGTGTATCTTTCTCTGATAACCGTTTATTTTGGCACTATACTGTAAATTCCTTATTTTTCGCGAGTACTTAATTCCGCGATTCAACCGTTTTCCATCAGATCTCGATAACATAAAATCGCGAATGCCGAATCTTTATTATCGGTTCATGTAGTTTTCAGATATCCGAAAAATAAGTGTAGCGAGATTCTAAAATTCACGAGATGTGCTTCGCGCGATTTTACGCGGATATCAATTCCTCGCGATTAATTAGGAATCCACAGTATTTGTCGGTTTCTGAAAATGTTTTTAACTTGTTCTTTTGCGTATGATTCCTGATTTTATGCTATACTTCATTTTGTAGCAGAAAGGATTATTTACACGGTATATGTTAAACATGACCCATATAAAAGAGCTGAGTCGGTGATATGCAGCAACTTCACAAGTGGGGGTGTCAGCATTAAGAAAACTGTCACTGTCACGTGTAATACACCACTTCAAGGAAGGTTCATTGAAATTGTTGCAACGATTTTATCAAATTTACCAAGAACAACTCTAAAAGTGTTCGAAATTGAGCGGTTCGGTATGTATAATTAACTTGTAAATGTATGCTTAAACGTCAGATTTTCCTGTAGTTTGATTTTATCTGGGTTCTTTTTATCTATTTTAAGACACTAATGAAATTGAAGTATTAACATGATAAGCATTTGACAATTCTGACTGCAAATGACCTATTTCTAACCCTGACCTTGGAATCTTAAATAATAACTATTAACTAATTGTTGGGAGTGCTCTCCATGGCCATTTATTCACAATCATCAAAATACAAATTATGCGCCGATCATCAAATCGATATGGCAGCATACACAAAAACAAGTCAAAGCACAAGAAATACTACCTTTACCCAAGGGACCTGGAAATAACAGTGCCCCATAGAGGTGGCATTCTTTGCAAAATTCTGCCATTATTTGTATTGTAAAAGACACGCGCATAATCTTCTGTATTAACTGCTGTTGATGAAAATTTGAGACCATGACGCTGAAAGTAGAAATAAAAATAAAAACTAAAATCTTTGTTCTAAACATACACATACATGCCATAGTCATACAAAATTGTCAGACTTACAATAATTGCAAAAAGCAAAAGCTTTTAAACTGCAAACAAGAATATATTAATGCCAAGCTGTTCTTCACACCTAACATTACCAACTTCATCATCAAATAAACAATATTAGCAAGGGTGGGTGGAAGGGTTTTTCTGAGACGAATTTGTACCACCTATCAACTTTGGGTTGAGGAAGAAAAGGAAGTAGCAACTGCGCATTCCCAGCCATATAGATGTATTAAACAAGAGTTATGGATCTTGCAACAATGACAGAACACTGGTACTTAAAATAAATTGGTTTATCCAGAGTTGATAAACCCTATTACTCATAATTTACAACGTTCATGAAAATTCATAAAACATATAATGACATTTCAATATTGTTGATTTGACTACGATTGATCGTTTAAATCCAAAGAATCATTTTTTTTTTTTTAAAAAAACACATTAAAAAACGTAAATATAACGATTCCTATACTCCATTGTATGAAGTGCAATTACATTACAAGAGCAATTGGTACACTTGTTGTAAATTGCTAGCATTACCCCGATCCTTGATTTATATATTATCGAGCTTAAGAAGACCAGACCTATGCAAAGAACGTTTTGTTTTGATTGATAAGTGGGTGCCCCCTCCCTCAATTTTCCTTTTTTTCCCTTTTACTAGTTAAATTTTAGCGACAGAAGCTATTGGGTATTTATTTAATAATTAATGAATCGTTGTTTAAACGATGTCGAACATTGTTTACAGACCTAAGCAGATATATGTAGCAGAACATGATTTTTTGGCGAAATTTTTCATTATGGTCTTCACCGTCCAGAACTTTTAGAGAGAAAGGTTATCCGTCAACAAATAACGTTTTGTATTTTGCAGAATCAATACCACTAGTTTAGGTTTCAGTCCTAAAATTACTTAAATTGACAATTATGCCCACATAGTATACACTGTACAATTTGCGCAACGATCCAGTTCTAATTTTTCCCAAATTGCTAATCATATTTAAAAGAAAAATCGCAAGCAAAAAGAACGATGCCATATGGGTGCCTTTTGTCTACACTTTAAATGCGCCTGTGATTGTTATTAATATCTTTATGTATAATTCAACAAAAATATTGCCCATGGTAACAATACCTTTTTTTGCTTTCAATACATGAAAGTCTACTAGGCACATCAATCACCTCGAGGTAAAAATGACACCATTTTCAGTGTCAATTTCCTATTACATGTATTTACATTTCAGTTTTAAAAAGTCATATTTCATTGAGTCTAAAGCTTGCGAAGTCTGTTCTAATTAGATTAGCATGAAACAGTAGGTTTTGAAACTCGGTAGTTTCTTTGCCAGTAACAATCCTGTTTTATTTCTTTCTTTGAGTAAGATCAATTCTGCAGGAACAAATGGGTAAATGTTTTTTTCTTTCTATGCATGTCAGAGAATTGTTTAGCATGAACATTTTGAAGTACTTTTGATTACTTATAAATCGGTCAAAGTAGCTTTAAGGTGGCTCACTACACCTGGAAAAAGTTTCTCAAGCCAGCAGAAAATTACCTGATTATAAAGATAGCATGACGAATAAGAAGTATAATAAGTCAAATTGGTGAAAAAATATGCAATTTTGGATGAAAAATTATGATAAAAAAATGATTCAATAAATATAAACAAAAGTTCCAGGCTGATTCGAACTCGTAATCTGCGGTTCAAAAGACCGATACTTTAACCATTGAGCTATGATGATAGTCAACCAATTTGATTGATACAAAATTGGTTTAACAAAACATTAAAATCTCCATTGCGAAACTGCGAAGTAGTGTTTTAAAAATATAAGATTTGGTGTAGTGAGGTACATAAAACAGCGTACAGCTCATTTAGTTTGATTTTGCATTTGTAGAATGTACAAATGGCACTTACGGCGAAAGTTGTTCCGAGATTTGCTCAGCAGGCTGTAACAAACAGTGTGATAAAGAAACAGGTGACTGCGTTTGTAGAAAGGGTTCCTGGGGAAGCTTTTGTAATAGGACATGTCCATTGCATTGTAATGAAAACCTGTGTAACTCTAAAACAGGCGATTGTTACAGCTGTAACCACGGATATTATGGAATGAAATGCCAAGATCGTTGTTCTGTGGGGTGTCGGGAGTCTTGTAACATGACATCAGGCGTATGCTTTTGTAAACCCGGCTTTTATTCGGCAAATTGCTCGTTGCAGTGTCAATCAAACTGTGCACATAATGAGTGTCTTCAAGAAAAGGGACACTGTAAGTCTTGCAATGATGGAAAATATGGTGACTTTTGCGACTTGGAATGTTTTGGTTATTGCAATGGATCATGTGCTAAAAGAACTGGAATATGTGGGATCTGTGCAAAACATAAGTTCGGTACCTTCTGTAATCAGACATGTCCAAAAAATTGTGAAAAAGGTATATGTAATAGGGTCACTGGTGAATGTGAAAATTGTTTAAAGAATACATTCGGTACTTTCTGTAATCAGACATGTCCAAAAAATTGTGAAAAAGGTATATGTAATAAGGTCACTAATGAATGTGAACATTGTTTAAAGAATACATTCGGTACTTTCTGTAATCAGACATGTCCAAAAAATTGTGAAAAAGGTATATGTAATAAGGTCACTGGTGAATGTGAACATTGTTTAAAGAATACATTCGGTACTTTCTGTAATCAGACATGTCCAAAAAATTGTGAAAAAGGTATATGTAATAAGGTCACTGGTGAATGTGAACATTGTTTAAAGAATACATTCGGTACTTTCTGTAATCAGACATGTCCAAAAAATTGTGAAAAAGGTATATGTAATAAGGTCACTGGTGAATGTGAACATTGTTTAAAGAATACATTCGGTACTTTCTGTAATCAGACATGTCCTGTTAACTGCGAAACTTGTAATAGGAATGGTGAAAAATGTACAAAATGTAAAAAAGGATACATGGGAAATAAATGTACTGAAACCTGTCCTGATCATTGTAGAGATTGTGATCAAGACGAATATAACTGTAATAGCTGTGAAAATGGATGGTTTGGTGTAAAATGTGAATTAAATTGCCTCTATTGTGGGGGGAACGGTTCGTGTGACATTACAACAGGTAATTGCCATTTGTGTTCTCTAGGGTATTTTGGGAACTCGTGCAATAAGAAATGTAACGAATTTTGTGACTCGAGTCAACCATGTAACAAGACTACTGGACAATGTCAGGACTGTAAACCTAGTAGATATGGAGAATATTGTACAGAACTTTGTAGCAAAACTTGTAAAAACTTCACATGTTTTAGCAATCAATCATGCGTGTACGGATGTGAAGATGGTTTCTTTGGTAGTTATTGTGATAGTGCTTGTAATGCCGCTGTTCCAAGTTGTAACCAATGTGAGCTCCTAAACAATGTTCTGGTTTGTCAACGTTGTGCTGATCCATTGTATTTAGAGGGATCGACTTGTTTTGAATGCCCCGAGAATTGTTCATCGTGTAGCTCAAGTGTAAAATGTCAGGAGTGTAAAAACAAACTTTTATATGGCGACACTTGTAACATAACATGTAACAAGGATTGTCTGAACAGGACTTGCGATATAACAGGGCAGGGTGTACATGGATGTGACAACAATAAATATGGCAGTAGATGTGACCAGGATTGTCCGATCGGTTGCAGGCCTAGTCACTATTCATCAGTTTGTTTGGAAGGTAAGAATGGTCATTTTGAGGAATTGTGTAATATTTATCGAGGGAAACAAAAATTCGATTATACAACTTATTTTTGGCTTTTTAGCTCACCGAGACAAAGTCGGGGGAGCTTATGCTATACCCTCGGCGTCGGCGTCCGGACCTGGTTAAAAATTTTGTTGCAGGTCTTGTATCTAAGTTATTACATGTCCTATCTTCACCAAACTTGCATGGATGATGAATCTGGACCTTTTTATGGACTTGAAAAAATTGGATGCTGAATCTGGGCCATCAATTTCAGATGCTGGAGTAGGTTAAGGTTTTTGGAGCAGGTTAAAGTTTTTGGTGAAGGTGCCCTTTGATAGCAATATCTAAGTTATTACTGGCCCTAACTTCACCAAACTTGCATGGATGGTGCGTCTTATGATACTGATGCACCTGACAGGCATGAATGCCGAATCTGAGCCATAGGTTTCGGATGCTGGATGAGGTGAAGGTTTTTAGAGCTGGTTAAAGGTTTAAAGCAGGTGCTTTTCGCTGATTATATCTTAGTTACTACTGGTCCTAACTTCATAAAACTTGCATGAATGGTGCGTCTTATGATACTGATGTACCTGGCAGGCATTAATACTGAATCTGAGCCATAGGTTTCGGATGCTGGAGGAGGTTAAGGTTTTGAGAGCTGGTTAACGTTTTTGGAGCAGGTGCTTTTTGCTGATCATATTTTAGTTATTACTGGTCTTAACTTCATAAACCTTGCATGGATGGTGCGTCTTATGATACTGATGCACCTGACAGGCTTGAATGCTGAATTCGAGACATAGGTTTCGGATGCTGGATGAGGTGAAGGTTTTTGAAACAGGACACATATTTGATAGAAAATAGAACTATTTCAAACTTGCATAGTTGATTTAATCATAATGTAAATAAATCGCAGAGGTAGCTTCAGATGCAGAGCCTGATCTCCATTATCAAGGATGCTAAAAATATATCTTAGTTATTACTGGTCCTAACTTCATAAAACTTGCATGGATGATGCGTCTTATGATATTGTTGCACCTGACAGGCATGAATGCTGAATCTTAGCCATAGGTTTAAAATGCTGGATGAGGTTTAGTTTTTTGGAACTGGAGGAGGTTAGGTTTTAAGAGCTGGTTAAGGTTTTTGGAGCAGGTGCCCTGTGGTGATTAAATCTTAGTTATTACTGGTCCTAACTTTACCAAACTTGCATGGATGATGCGTCTTATGATACTGATGACCTGACAGGCTTGAATGCTGAATCTGAGCCATAGGTTTAAAATGCTGGATGAGGTTTAGTTTTTTGGAACAGGTCACATGTTTTATAGATAATAGCTTGCATAGTTGATTTAACTACAATATAAATGAATCGCAAAGGTAGCTTCAGATGCAGAGCCTGATCTCCATTATCAAGGATGCTAAAATAAATCTCCTACCTCACTCAAACCTACTTGATAGATGTGTTTGTTGTTAAATGATATAACATGATTCCTATGATATAGTATTGTATGATATGATACACTATTGTTTTATATGATACATATTATATCATATATTATATTGTAGAAAGGTATATGATACAATATGATTTGTATCACTTTTTTGTACATTATGATATGATATTGTATCATGATATTGCTATGTATAGTATTGTATATTATGATACAATATTGTATAATATGATATTGTATTATATACTTTTTTATCACATGCTATTGTTTCATATGATATTGCAATATATAATATTGTATCATATGATACGATATTGTATATTATGATATTGTATTATATATTATATTACTATATTACATGATATTTTATCATATAATATGATACAATGTTGTATTAAGTTATATTGTATCATATGATACAATATCATACAATACAATATCATACTATATTATACAATATAACATCATATATTACAATATTGTGATGTATTATGTGATATGATATTGTATCATATAATACTATATTGTATCATATATATATTATGATATTGTATTATCTGATCAAATACAATAATGTATAACACGATACAATGTCATATCATATGTTACACTATCATATTGCATAATTATATATAACAGTATTTATTGTATTATATGACATATATTATAAGTATCATAGGATGCAATATCGTATTATATGTTTTTGTATTGATAAACATTGTATCCCATAATACCGTATGAAATGAGCATATGATTATCATACAATTTTTTAACATTTGCTATTGTAATACGATATTGTGTCAAAACAGTATCCATGTATATCCTAGATCATTAACTCTGATTTTCATATAATATGATAAAGGTGGTCTCATAAAGTGACGCTTCATAAAGGTGATGCCTCGTCTCGGTGAGCTTTGTAATCTGTGATTACCTATGTTTATTATGTGAAAAGGTATTTATATACATTCTATATTTATGTATAACATGTAAAAAACAATGCATGTGCGTCATATCATTTCTACACCATACTGATACATGTATATCAGATTCAAACTTAAGATAATGAAAAATTGCTTTGATAAGAAAATTGGTTTTCTTAATCAAAGGGTTCTTTACGAGCGATGCAATTTTATCGCGCAATATTTAATTTCTTCGATGCGTGGCTTCACAACTTGTTGGGTATAAAAAGTATGAACAGAAAGAGAAAATTTCAGATACATGTATGTATTAAAACTTCTGATCTGAGGTAAGGTGTTATGATTCAAACAATAAAATGCTTTCCTTTTCTGCAATGATTGCTGCTTTCATAGCCCGTATGAATGATAGCATTTTATTGTTTATATTTACATATTTTTATAAAAAAAATATTGAATAATCATAAAGCAGAGTCATATCAAGCAATATGGAAAGGGGGAATCCAATTGATGAATATTAATACGTGTAAAATTCATCATGCACCGGATGTGACGGGAGGGGGGTGGGTGGGTTCCAACCCCAACCCCAGTCTGGAAAATTTAAATTTATTAAATTCAAATAGTAAAATTCCCGAAATTAATCTTGGACCCCCTCCCCCGTAAAACAAAATCATTTCTCAGACCCCCCCCCCTCCACCTCCCCTGGAAAAAAAATTCTGGATTCGCGCATGTTCAGTGCTATTTTAACTTTATTCGTAAAAAAAAAACCAAAGACTTTTTGAACATTTCCTATGAGTAATATTTTACAAACATTTATCTATATCTATTTGAACATCTGAGTGCACATGCATTATGGCAAGTCCTGCCAATCTTTATTTACCCATTTTTAAGCGTTTTGGAAAGGATGATTTGCATAATTTCTATCCTTAATGAAGTTTCCAGCAATGAAAACGCGGGTCTATGCTTAATAAAAAAAAATGTCACCTAAGAAAGAAAAGCAAAATATCCAGACTAATAATACAAGAAGCTTGATGAGCGATAATGAATTTCTTTAAATAAGCATTACAAGTTAAAAAAAAATCACCCCTCCCCCTGGATCTGCCAACGTAAAAAGTAAGTAAAAAGTAAATGAACTATTGTTAATGTACATCAGTTCGCTAGATAAAAGAAAGAGCCAATTTTGTTTAATGGAAATTTTAGTCTGTCGTAATCATTATTATTTCGTGCAATGTGTAATATTTGTCTATGAGTTGCTGAGGGTTTCGATAAATCGATAAACTGGGCTGTTATATTGACATAATTTGTTAATTTCAAGCAGAAATATCATGTTAAATTTGAAGATGGGTCATTAAGGCGTGTAAAATGCCTATATGAGAAAAGATAAGATATTGTAAAATTAAAATATCAACAAATCTGATAATTTTGTTTCAAAATTATTAAAAACAATTTATATCAAACATAAAATCGATTTGTAACTCTTAAATATGTTATAAACTTGGAATATGTTGATCTAACCTAGCGTATATGTATCAAAACCTCCAAATAGTGTCATTTTTTAGAACTTCAATGTGTTTTCTTTATATAGAGTGGGTCTGAGCTCCATATTTTTGTCATAGTCTAAATATGGTTTAATGGAAATCAAACCAATTTCAATCAATAAAAACGTGGAGGGATAACCCACTATACTTCAAAAATGTCATTTTGTATATCAACAATTGAACATTTTAGAAAAATAATACAAGTCCGTAAATTCGTGGCCGAAGTCACATATAGCATTTAAACACCGCACTTTGTTGTGTCTGAAATGGTTCAGTAGTTAGGGTACCAGAATAGGGTAACCTTATAGAGCTAGGGTTTTTAGTTTCTGAGTTCGATACCACCAAAACTTTAGCGTTTATTTTTTTATCATTTGTTAAAATATTGAAAACTAAATATAATAGTTAGAAATTATCCTTTTGTAAACTTGTAATATAACAATATCAAATATATTTAAGTTGAAAAAATAAATTTAAAATTGTATTTTAGGACTAAACCAAATGGGCATTTGCGCTATCTTATTCCCCCATCTTCTTTCAAAATAACTTATAGGATAAGTACAACGTCACTAAATAAGATAAATTTCATGTTTGTTACAAAGTGGTAACTAAGGTAGCCAACTTGAATTTAATGCTAAGCATTAAAAATTTAATCTACGAATATCTACATGTACGTAGCAGCTAGGTGAGCTTACCGTTCAACAGCGATCTTGATCGCAACCATGGTTAGAACTCGATTGTATAGATTTTAGTCCTGTCAGTTTCTATAGAGCTATCAGTTTCCACAAGAAATAAAGGAAATCATACTTAGTGGCTGTAAATATCATCACACCCAATTCCTTTTGAATTGAAATGGAGGTTTCTATCGAAGAAAGTTTTGCAGCGTTACATTTCAATATTTAAATACACATACGCAATAACCTATCAATTGTAGTTAGGCCTAAGAAAAAAAATGTGTTTAGGGTAACACTGATGAAAAAATAGGTTGGGTAGGTAGGGATTTTTTTTTTTCATTTTATCATATTTTTTTCTGCATGAAGGCACAAATACAAATATAAAATCCTAAGAATGTTTGTTTGTTTCATATTTAAAAACGGGTTTTTTATGAAAATAATATGAAAATTACAATCGGATAAAAACAGACATCTAAAAATGGTAGGATCGGGGCATTTTTATAGGTAAGGTCGGGTTGGTCCTTTAGCCTCCTTTTCATTTAGCGACTCATTGAATGAGGTTTGTGAAATATTTGGGTGTTTATTCTATAAAATATTATAGCTAAAAATTAATTTACCGTTTCTTTAGTGACACAAAGTATTTGTTTATTCATCGGTCACGGTTTTATCAAATTATTTATGTTCTATTTGATCATAACTTTCCGATGACCATCGATTTTCTATAGCAGCAGTTATTGCAGCGTTCGCTCTCGCCATCTTGAGGCGTGTTTTTCGTTTTTGACTTGTCTCATGTAATCAAAACTTTTCTTATATCATTGCATATTTTTCTCTAATAGAATAATTTAAACATTGTAATTTATTCCATAATTATTATACATTATGAAATAATAATAATAATAATAATAATAATAATAATAATAATAAAAATGATATATAAAGATATTAGGTCTAATCCTTTTCCTTTTTTTTCTACAAACAAACAACGCCACCGAGAACAAAGAAAAGAAAGACGACGTGTCGACTGCATCGACAACGGCCATCCCCGAGGTGCTTGAGTCATCGGACCAACATTCGCAGTCAGTGTGGACCACTTTGACGAGCTCGAAACCAACCCCCGCTGCATCCTCTCTAAGTACCAGTTACTCGGAACAATTCTTAGACGTCAACGCTGCATCTCAACCGGTTCCTGAACCGTCAATTCATAATACTGTCCGGATAATTAAGCCAGTGCCAAGGTGGCATTTTTGCACCCACTTAAGATGCTGGACACCGTTTCACAAAAGCATCGTAAATTAGGTACTACTTAACGAGTTACGATCTTCTTACGTCCTAAGTACGCACTAAGTTAAGACTGTTTCACAAAAGGTACTCAGTTCCGACGTAACTTTCTCGTATTTACGTCCGTCTTAAATTACCGGAAGTTGATTTCAATATGGCAGACGAACTTGTAAATAAAATCAAAAAGGAGAGGAAAAAGAATTTTTCTGCCAAGGAGATTGAAATTTTGTTGGAAGAAATTGAGAAGAATCGAGCGATCTTGTTTGCCTCTCACAAAAATGTCAACACAAATCAAAAGAAAAACAAATGTTGGACGCACATTTGTTCCTTGTATGTATCTCACAGAAAATGTTTCATGATTTATATTTAGTGTTTATCTATATGGATCATAGCGTTTGATTTAAGTGATTTCATCTCATATACAAGTATTTGCGTTTTTATGATATAAAATAGGGTATATTGTCAGAAGAATATCGGATTTATGTTAGATCTACATGTGAAAGTTCGTAACATGGGCTGACAAATCTGCTAAATCAGTGGTACAAAATCAATATGCCAATATGTATACTATAGGAGACTTCGTTTGCATCTAAGCTTTAGTCTCAGTGATTAAAAAACTTACAATGTTATATAGCTTTATAGACAATAATGATCAAAAGCCGTTTCAGCATCTGCATGTTTACAAAAACTGTATGATATCCTTGACCTTTAATGTTTGCCCATTGCGTCATAGACCAATCCACACTTAGCAAAACAAAGTCTGTTTGTCACGTTTTACTTTCTCAAACTGCTCTTACATCTTATAAACCAGCAAACTGAACTATTGGAGTTTGATTTGGGATGTCATGTTGTTTTGTAAAAAGGTTTCAAATTTTTTTTTGTAGTCCTGGGGATCAAATAATAAGTAAAAAATGACGTTTATTCACAAAACAACCTTCCTCCCCAAACTCCTCTTACATTTTCAACAGTAGACAAATCATCTCTTAGAATATGTTTTGGGGTGTCCCATATATGCGCAATAAGGTTTCGGAAATTTAAATTTTTTCCTGGGTTCATTTAGTGCCTGAAAAATGACGTTTTTGCTTTTTGTGTTTTTTTTTTTACAAAAAGTCTGGTTTCAAAAAACGTCAATTTCTTTTTGCAGAAGCCAAATGATATATGATTCGGGGTGTCATGTTGATGTCTAATCAGAATTCAGAATTTTTGTTTTTATCACGGGGGTCGGTGGGCAACAAAAAATGACGTTTTTTTGCCAAAAAAATATGGTTCCCAGAACTCGTCTTACAATTTATGCAGTAGCTATGTCATCTCTTGAGATATGATAGGGGCTGTCCTATAGATGTGCAATAAGGTTTTAAAAATTTAAATTCCATCCAGGGAGTCAAATAGTAGTAGAAAATTGACGTTCATCACTCCTAAAAACCCCTATTTCCCAGAACTCTTCTCATGATTTAATGAATAGCCCCATCATCTATTGGGATATAACAAGGGCTGAGCTATAGATATGTAATAAGGGTTTAGAAATATAAATTTGATTCTGGGTCAATGCTGTCTGCAAAATGATATTCCGTCCCATAAAAAACCTAATTCCTGGACCTCCTCTTATCGCTTGTGCTTGAAATAACATACCATAAGGTGCACAAGGAGGAAGAATATATATGGTTTAGGGGTGGGGATTACAAGCATTTTTTTCAAGTTATTTTATCATTTGGGGTGGGGGTTGGGTTTGGGTTAGGGTGACCCCTAGAGCCCATGACCTACTGATACCACAACAAGATTTGCCTTGACATGATCATGGTTCAAGAAACAATCATATATATGGTTTAGGAGTGGAGATTTCGATGATTTTGAAGATATTTCAAAAATATTCGACTACCAGGTATTCATGTTTTCTGGGGGGGGGGGGGGGGGGGGGGGGGGGATTCAGAGTCTCTTCTCACATTTTAACAGTGGGAAAATCATTTCTTGATCTGTATTTTTCTGTATGATGTCTTGTACATGAAGATATTTTGGAAATTGCTTTTTAATCTTACAGATAAACAAAATGTTATATGTAATTGCGGAAATTATAAAGTCAGTCAACAAAAACCTTGCAGTAAAAAACAAAGCAGGGTCATCATTTGGCTAGGGCTAGGAATTGCCTACATAAGTCAAACACTACATATGAATAAAATAAAATACTTATACAGTTGAAATCGATCAAAGGGAAAATATCCAAGACATCTTCATTGACAAATTTTCATTTTTCACTCAGAAAAATTCACAGGAACGAAAACAAATTTCTTACGGCGATTTATAATGGGAAATATTGACATCTTTTCTCCATTCGGAATTACTCGGAATACCTCGCACACTTTTTTAACATTATCATCCGGGCTATTTCATGGCTGAAGCAATGCAAAATCCCCGGAGACTCTCTATTTTGGGTTGTGTATTGAAACCTGAAGCGGTAGAGGGGGCGTTTCAAAACAGATAATCTGGACATTTTTCATATTAGTGGATGAACGTACTTTGAGCACAAAAGTATTTATGATTATCGAAATATTAAGCGAAAAGTGGTGGAAGCAAAAACTCGGGACAGAGTATAAACGAAAACTACATTCATTAACTTTTTTTCTATTACTGGTGTGTGATGGTTGGGTAGGGGGTTTGATGGGGAAGAAAAGCTGCAACATGCCTTCATTCTCATTATTACTCTGACCTCCCCCCCCCCCCCCCACTACCCATGGATAAAAAACATAAGAATATTTTGATAACAATGAAAACCCGAACATGTAGTTGCAATAAAGAGTAATAAAGAAATGTATCTAATCCACATATCCTGGGGAAGGGTTAATTAGACAACTTCCCCTTCCTCCCTATTATAACTCATATAAACATGATATTTAAGACACAAATTTGTAGGTCTGACAAATGAACAAATAACTTTTGCAATTAAAATGATGACAGAAACTGTACAACTGCAAGAAAGTTAACGATAATAAGCTTATTTAAATAAAGATGATGATACCGTATGCTGGCAAAGGGATATCACATTTTAGAAAGTGAAAGTAAAACTTAACTAGATGCTGTCATTAGACAGTAATACCCGCACCAAGTGTTAGCCTCTAAAAAACACTCTCTTGTACCAGTTTTAGTCAAAAAGAAGGCCACATACAATTTCCGGTACTTTTTAAAAATTATAATTTTCATGAATGATGAGTTCACATCCAATAATACACATATTGCCTTTATGTACAATTTGGGGTTGAACTGTTTGCATCTGTTTGTGATCTTCATCTTATTTCCATTAAAAACCCATTTTTAAATATGACACAAACAGACATTCTTAGAATTTTATATTTGTATTCGTGCCCTCATGCAGAAAAAAATATGATAAAACAAAAAAAAAAATCCCTACCTACCTAACCTAATTTTTCCATCAGTGTTACCCTAACACACAATTTTTTTTCTTAGGCCTAACTGTTAGGTAACATTATTTTGGGGGAAAATATTATATTTTATACACTTTATTTGTTTCGTTAATAAGGAGTACATCACAATATGTGGGTGTCCCATACCACCTTAAAGCTGAAAATTGTGCTTTACATCGTTAATTACCTAATAAAATTGTGCAAGGGGTTTTAAAGAATAAAGTTGTGAAAATGCATGCAATATGTTACAATTAAATGATCTTTGTCTGAGTTACGTACACAACACAGGTGTACAGGTTGCATTAGCGGGTACTAGTTTTACCCAGCTCTTTGGTTTGATGAGTATCACATAATGTACATGCATATGTGTTTTCGATATGCAGAATAGGATTAATTAACACGAATAAACGGTTCTATTGTGGTGATCAGCTAAAGGAATTCTTATTGTGCTAATTGGATTATCATTATGATGTTGACCAATATAGGTAAGTATAATACATGTAGTAGCAC